>JAUIMM010001166.1:7500-622500 GCA_031769625.1 Taudactylus pleione | reverse complement strand
TCCCCTTTTTTGGGTGTATTATGATCCTTTGAAAAATGAGGGGGGCACCAATGCTCTTTCTGGCACAGGGCACCAAAAACTCTAGTTACGGCTCTGAGCATAAATATAGATCCTTGACGCGTTTCTCCGGGTACAAACACACTCCCGGTTTCCTCAGAAGGCAACAGATCTAACAGATCTAGCACCATGTTCAGATACCGTTAGTTCCCTCCCAATGACCCACTCCCTCATATTGGCTGGTGTTTTGGAGTGCGAAGAATGATCGAGTCCGATCTTTGATGGGCCCTGGTACTGGGGGTTGTGGCCAAATCTTCGAGGCATGGCCACGCCCGCTCCCCAGGGACCTGTAACTAAATAGTGTGTGTGGCAGAGAGGTGGCACCAGCAGGGTAGGGGCAGTCTAGGGGCTTACCTGTAACAACTCTTCTCTCTGCAGTGCCCACTACCTCAGTGGCCGCGTCTGTATAGCAGCACAGCTGCAGTAGCACATTGGGCAGTGAAAGAGAAAAGATTGCTTCAGCTCAGCGGCAGTAATCTCTTTGCCTTCACTGCCCAATGTGCTGCTGTGGCTTCGCTGCTGTACAGACGCAGCAGTAGTGGGCAGAGGGGAGAATTATTTAGGTGGGGTGATCGCTGACCCAGTCCCCTCCAACTGGCCCAGGTAAGAAGGACTCGCACCTACCCCTCCCCTGTCCTCTGCCTCCAGCAACCCCCCCTGTGCGCACTTACTGTGCCCAGCAGCCCACCCTGTGTGCAATTACTGTGCCCGGCAGCCCACCCTGTGTGCACTTACTCTGCCCGGCAGCCCACTCTGTGTGCACTTACTCTGCCCGGCAGCCCACCCTGTGCGCATTTACTGTGCCCGGCAGCCCACCCTGTGCGCACTTACTCTGCCCGGCAGCCCACCCTGTGCGCACTTACACTGCCCGGCAGCTCCCCCTGTGTGTACTTACTCTGCCTGGCAGCCCACCCTTTGTGCACTTACTCTGCCCAGCAGCCCCCCCCATGTGCACTTACTCTGCCCGGCAGCCCACCCTGTGCGCACTTACTCTGCCGGCAGCCCACCCTGTGCACACTTACTCTGCCTGGCAGCCCACCCTGTGTGCACTTACTCTGCCCGGCAGCCCACCCTGTGCGCATTTACTGTGCCCGGCAGCCCACCCTGTGCGCACTTACTCTGCCCGGCAGCCCACCCTGTGTGCACTTACTCTACCCGGCAGCCCACCCTGTGTGCACTTACTGTGCCCGGCAGCCCACCCATGTGCACTTACTCTGCCCAGCAGCCCACCCTGTGTGCACTTACTCTGCCCCCACCGCTAGTAACTAGAAGAGAAAGTGTAGGAGGAGATAAGACTTGTGGGTATATTTGCTTTTTGGAGTATCTGTCCCACAACCAGAGCAACACTAAATTGCTCCCGTACTGTAGTATTCACAGCTGCTACTCGTGGGGGGTAAGATACTTAATTACAGGGGGCAATCAGTCCCTCGATAATGAATAGGACTCTGGCCCTCATTCAGAGGCGGTCGCAAGAAACGATTGCTCTCTCTGAATGAGGGTGGCCGCTTCTTTTCTTAGTGCGGCTTCCTGGTTTTTGTGCGGCCTCCTGGTCGCTAGCTAAGCTGTAGGTTACCACCCATAGCTTAGCGACCGACCAGGGTGATGGACGCGATGGTCAAGACCATCGTGACCATCGGGGCTTGCGACGAGACCCTAAGGTTGGGTCCCGACAAGCGCAAGCCCCAGGGAGCTTTTTGCTCTGATCGAGCAGGAAGCTCCCCACTGACATCATTGCTGATGTCAGTGGGGCTGCCCCCAAATGGCAAGCGCTCCGTCGGGAATGCCTCCGTTTGGCCGGCCACCCCCCTGCCCGCCTCCCAAACGGGGCAAGCTTCAATCATCATTGACAGCACGCCCCCTTTCGTGCGAGACCTGTAGCGACCGAGCCGGCTCCGACGTGCGCATGCCCAGTGGGCAAACATCGACCCGGTTGCGAGCGCTCAGCACTTGCGACCGGGTCTGAATAAGGCCCTCTGTATTTTACCTGGGATTCCCTTGGGCTAAAGCACTTAGATGTGACAGCGTTGTGCATATAGGTCCATGGAACTCTCCTAGTGCATCTAATATCTCTGTATATTACAGTACAGAGTGCATATCCCCATATATGTACAACAGAGAGAGTACTCACCTGTGTGCTCATGCGCTGTCCTCAATGCTCTACGGAAGCGGAAGCCGTGAGGGCTCAGGTGGAAAATGATGTCATTATGATAGGGCAGGCAATACAATCTGTGATCTACCAGATAGGTGAGGTCATAGACAGCCTTGATGTAGGGACTTTCACTGCAGGGACATAGAAGGGATGCGGATGAGATCACTGATCTATTACTGAACACGTAGTAAAGTGGTCTGGGAGGATATACTCTATGTGAACAATCCCATTCCATGTGTCTGATAGCATACAGAGTACATCATTGTCAGAAGCAGTGGTCTGCTTAGTGTCGTACCCCAGACCCCTGGGTATACCTACCTATGTTTATGTAAAAATGTTTATATATATATATATATATATATATATCAAGTTTGGGGTGCCCTCTCCTGGGGTAGATGGACACTTCCAAACACACAGTTTCCATGTAATTAACCAAAGCTAGTTTTTTGTGCAGAAAAAGAAAAACATAAAATAAAATCCTAACCTGTCTGGGCTCTAACTAAACACAGAGATTTCCTATATCATGACTGGTAGGACCTAATGCCATTTACATACACATAGGCATATGCACAGTACGCACAATGGGCCTGATTCAGACCCACTCACAAGCGGCTGTCCGCTCGCAAGTGGGTCGATGGTGTGCACTGCGCATGCGCACGACGGAGGGAGCTCCATCGTGCGCATGCGCCAGACGCGACGAGCAAAGTACTTTCCTTCGCTCATTGTGTCTGATCAAAGGGGGCGTGCCGTCGATGTTGATTGACAGCACGCCCCCTTTGGTGGTCGTGCCGGGGGCGTGCCTCCCAGACGGGGGCGTTCCCAAGGGAACGCCTACTGTCAGAAGCCGGCCCACTGACATCACTAGTGATGTCAGTGGGAGTGATTTTGGCTCTGATAGAGCCAAAATCACTCCGGGCCTTGCGGTTGAGAAACTCAACCGCAGGCTCCGGCTCGCAGTGGCGATGGTCGCGATGGTCAAGACCATCGAGGCCATCAACCTGCACGCTCGTATAGGCTGTGGGTGGTGACCCACAGCTATACGAGCGTCCAGGAGGACGCTCCATAATTATGGAAGACCGCCCTCATTCAGAGCGTGCGCTCTGCTCAGAGCGTCCGGCTCTGAATGAGGGACAATGGCCCTCATTCAGACCCACTCGCAAGCGGGCGCACGTACGTTAGGCGTACGTACAAAAATATTTAAATTCAATGGCTCGCTCGTATTTTCGTTCGCATCTAAAATTCCTCCCTAAACTCTGACGACCCCTCCTCTAACTAACGAGCGTACGAAATAGCGAGCGTACATCCCCGAAATGGCTTGAAAGGAACGCACGCACAAGTATAAACCGGAAGAGGCCATGTCAGATGTCGATTACCTGCTCCTTTATTCTGCCTACCTCCCTCAATCGTATCATGCCAATCAATGTATCAATTAGCTTAATTGTTTGTTTTTTTTAAACACAATGCAAGAAACTTTACTCTTGTCCGTGTTTGTGTTTACCCGCAGAATACGTACGGATGAAACATTCGCTTTTATTGTTCAAAAAACATGTGAACCACAATTAAACAATTGTTCTATTGCTGTGGATCCCCGCATATTTCCCTGGGTTCATTTCTTTGTTTAAATTTGCTTACGCATGTCACTGCATCAAGCCTATCATAACTCTCCAGAGATTTCTGGCCCTGTCGAACACATGACTCATACACTAACCAATAAAATTGCTCCTGTTAATTTCCTAAATACATTAGCCAATCAGAAAATTTTTACACACTTTATCAAAAATAATTTTTAAGAAAAACACCATTGCCATCATGAGAGCCTCCGCATTCACCAGGCGCGAGCTGCTGGTGCTTACGGAGGTCATGGATCGCCGGATCACCAGCCAACCTCAACCCATGACCAACCGGCAGAAGCGCTCCGCGTATGCGGAGGCACGGTCCCGCCTGCGGTCCTTTGGCTCACGCCGCAACATCGGGCAGCTGGAGCGCAGGTGGTCCGACCTGCAACGGCGAACGCCCCGCTTGCTGGCATGCAGATCCTGGAAAGTAAGTGTTACGTATTGTGGTTTTAATGTTTGTGTTTGTGGGGCAAACTGCGTGTGCATGTTTTCCTGTCTGTCCTATTTATTATTTGTACTCATATCTGCGTGTGCATGTTTTACTGTCTGTCCTATTTATTATTTGTACTCATATCTGCGTGTGCATGTTTTCCTGTCTGTCCTATTTATTATTTGTACTCATATCTGCATGTGCATGTTTTCCTGTCTGTCCTATTTATTATTTGTACTCATATCTGCGTGTGCATGTTTTCCTGTCTGTCCTATTTATTATTTGTACTCATATCTGCGTGTGCATGTTTTCCTGTCTGTCCTATTTATTATTTGTACTCATATCTGCGTGTGCATGTTTTCCCTCTATTTCTGATTTATTCATTCTACTCCTATTTGGCTTATTTTTTGGGTTGTTTTTTTTTTTTAGTTTTGGTGCCCGGATTTGTCCATAAACTAACCGCAATTTCTTTGACATATTTTAGGGGGACAGCCAAGACTCCGCCATCACCGTCCGTCCAGACGGCGTTCCCGGCCACTATCCCCAACCCCCAGCCAACACTCCACCCCAAATCTTTCCCCTATTCCCCACTCCTCCCCATCCTTCCCAGACCCTCTCCCGGAAATGTCGGGCCTCCTTCCCCCCCGTCCCACTTCCCCCTCTCCTCCACCCACCCCTCTTCCAATTACCCCCTCCCCGGAGTCCATCATAACTCCTCCCCATTCTTTGGGGAATGACGGATCCTCCGAGGAGGATCATGGAGGTATTTCCGGAGCTCCCGTTTTGGCTCCCGGTATGTTTTTATTTTGTTTTTTTTTAAAGCACAAACTGTTTGTATGTAATCATGTGTCGTGCCTTTCTTCGTGTTTTTGTGGCTTGACTTTTGGTGATTTTGAAGGTTTGCCTTTACCTCTTCCTGGTGATTTCAACATACACATATCACACCTGTGGGAATTTGTACATAGGCCTTGTATTTTTGGCAGCACCCCCTTTTTTTTTTTTTTTTTAGGTTTAGGAGTGATTTGGTTGTGTTTTTGTTTTTTTAATGTGGATTCCCTATTGTTGTATTAACCCACACACTTTTCTCACCCACAGAGGAACAGAGGCGTCGGCAAGAGGTGGCGGATTGTGTTGGCCAGATGCGGCAACATGTAATCGGCATTCTGGTGGCCCTCGACCGGCTGTCTGGCCTCCTTCGCCAGTAGTTTTTTTATTTTTGTTAACGTTTCTAAATAAATTTATTCAGACAAATATACGTTCTGGCTCATTTTTTAAATCCAAAACCAAGATAGTTTAGCCTGACATAAGTAGACTGTTCCTGCAAGGATTTCCCTTTTTTAAAAGTTAGATTGTGTTTTGTCTTTGTATGTCAAACAGACACAAGAAACACATAACAGTAACAATGTCATTTCCCTTTTTGGGTGTAGTGTCAATTACATATTTCTACATTTTACAGGTTCCTAGTTGGTGCGCAAGCTGCTTAGGCCAATCTTACAAATCCCAAGGTTGGGCCAGGCTTCCTTTTGGTGTGGGTTGGGAAGCTGAAAACATATTTCAGTTTAGCTCAACTGGTGTCAGTACTGGATTACCCCTTAGTCAAATGTAACTTGTGTTAACCTGGTTACACTTGCTGTTAACGTCCCAAAAAAGGAAGACCATTTCACTCTCCAAACATTTATTCACAACATAACAGAGAAAACAAAGTGGTCACTCCCAAAAAAAGAACACAGTGATAAATTCAAATACAACACATACCAAGAAATAATTAAATAAAAACAAAAAATCAAGAACTGGTTGACGAAGGACCATGCCAACATGATTCCACAAACATGGCGTTGCAATATGGGTTCCAGAATATATGTCCAAAAGGACCAGATCCAGGTTTGGTAAGGGTAGCAGGATGTAGTGAGCGTTGGAGTGCCAAAGATTATGTGAACAAACAGAAGATGGTGAGAAAAAAAACACAAAATTAGATGTTCGCAAACAAACACAAACACATTAGGTATAAACACTGTAGTTTTGTTACAACTTACCTAAAAAATCTGGCCACCACATCATCGCGTATGGCCCCCCCACATACTGACCTCCGACCAACCTCGGGGGGGCCATCCTCAGGTAAGGCATCCTCTGGCTGCATTGGGACACCACTCCTTATGGCAATGTTGTGAAATATCCCACACAGGACCACAATTTTAGACACCATATCCGGCACATACATGAGCTCGCCACCAGAGCGGTGGAGGCATCTGAATCGGCCTTTTAAAAGGCCGATACAGCGCTCCACCACTTGCCTGGTGGCTGTAAGTGCGGAATTATACGCACTTTGTGGCCCTGGTGTGGGAGCCAAATAAGGAGTGAGCAGCCAGGACATGCAAGGGTATCCACTGTCTCCTGTGAAAAAAAATAGCCAACATCAGGAACACTGTGTATCAAGCTTAACTTTGTTATGTACTAAAGGTCTCCACTTACCCAGAAGCCACGCATCACCAGCTTGTAGGTTGGTTAATTTCTGCCATATCCCTGATTGCCGGATGACGAAGGAGTCATGAGCACTTCCTGGTAATTTAGCATTCAGGGACAGGATCTGGAGGGAGGCATCACATACCACCATTACATTCAGGGAGTGATAGTGTTTCCTGTTTCTAAATATTGCCTCCAGCCGTGCTGGAGGCTGAAGTGGTATGTGAGTACCATCCACAACCCCTATGATGTGTGGGAAGCCAGCTATTTGGTAAAAATTGGCCTTGGCCACACTAAGGGCACCCATATCCAAAGGCATTTTAATAAAATGATGGAGGTGCTTGAAAAGTGCCTCCATCACTGCCCTCAGGATCCGGGAAAAGGAGGATTGGGAGATGCCCGCCACTATTCCCACCGTTGTTTGAAACGATCCTGAGGCACAGAAATGTAACACCGCCATAAATTGCGTCAGTGGTGGTATTGCTGTTGGACTGTCAATTTGCCGCTCAAGATCACTTTCTATTAATGAGAGAGTGTCTATGATGATTTTGGGAGGTAGACGGTAGCGTCTTAAAACCTCATCATCGGGCATTCCAAAAAGGGTGACACGTGTTCGAAATATCTGGGGCCTTGCATGCCTATGATGCCTACGCCTGGGACGAGTTTGAGGTTGGTCGTCTTCCGGGAGCAGGGCCAGAACAATTCGCCCCAGATCTACCTGAAATTCAAAGTTTACAATGTAAGGCTTTTGAGCCACCCCAAAAGTAACATAAAACAACTTAGCTTTATGATACCATCCATAGCTGCTTACATGCCGGGGTATTGTCATGATACGTATAAACTGTAAAAAAGCCAAAAATGAGACATCAAAAATTTAGAGGGTGATTTTTTGTTTGTCAAATTGGTGCAAGCCAACACATAAAATAGGCGAAACACACATTTGGCCATCGATGAAAACGACATTGCACACCGTACGTCAAATAGGGGTCAAATGGACCCCAAAAATGGAAAAGGGAAAAGCAAAACTGGTTTACATGATGAATAAGCCTCGAAAAATGCGTTAATTAGTTCGCAAATGCAAGTCACTACACCAACAGTCAAAAATGCGTTAATTAGTTCGCAAATGCAAGTCACTACACCAACAGTCAAAAATGCGTTAATTAGTTCGCAAATGCAAGAAAAAAAATGGACTTACCCAACTCGAATATATAAGATTTCCAACAAAAAGGTCTTTGGGTCCGAAAGCCAAAACAAACTAAAATAGATGAAATTAGTGTAAAAAAAAATATATAAAACCAAAAACCAGAAGTAGACACCAATTGGCCACAAATTAGACTGCACAAAACTTACCAAATCAGGAAACGATGGAAAAAAATAAACCAAAAAAATGCGAACGGAAAACCAAAACAACTGTAGCAAAACAAAAAAACAAAAAACTCCGCCAAATCCTCCAACCGCAAACAACCAAATCCAACCAACTTAACCGCCAACAATCCAACAACGCAACCGACTCCATACACACCAAGCCATAAATAGTGTTTATTTTCCCGCACAAATTAAGGATGAATCATAGGGACGCACAATCAATGATGCGGCCGCAAACTAAGGACGCATGTATAAATACGTCACGAAATCACATTTAATTTCTGGTTGATTTCATTCTGGAAGCAGAGACATGGCTTCAGACCAGGGAAACAATGGCCAAAAATCCGGCGGTAAGGCCTTCATGCATTTTGTCTCAATGATTCTTTTAAAACATAATATTGTGCAAGTTGTGAAGTGGCTAAATCTGCATATTTACCCAAATAGGTGAGGAGGATGACATGGAAGAGACTGCTGGCCCCAGTCAACCCGCCAAAGCTGCCAAAAAAAAAAGGCAGCCACATTTCACAAGCAAGGAGATGGAGGTTTTGATCCAGAAGTGCGTTGACATCCTGCCCCAGGCAGCCAGGAATATGAGCCAAAGCCAGAAGTGGAGAATGTGGGAGGAGGTCGCCTTTGCTGTCAATAGGGTGGGTGATTATGTCCGTCTAGCCCGGGATGTCAAACGGCGGTAAGTAAACACTTTCCCATCCTATAAACAAACCCCATTGTAAAACAAAGGATAATGGTTCCAATTTCATTCCACAGATGGGCAGACTTTAAATATCGTCTCAAGCAAAAACTTGCCGACAGGGCTAGGCATGCAAGGGGGACAGGTGGGGGTCCCACCCCTGTGTCATTGGAGTTGACAGACTTAGAAGAGCTGGCACAGGGGTGTGTGCAGGCTGTGGAGGTGTTTGGCGTGTCCAACATGGATACGGACATGCCAGACTTTGCGGCTCCTCATGTTGGCCAAGGTAAGTCTTGTGATGTCACCAACTCTGAAATGCTATTGTGCCAATATGTAGATTCTAATGTGAGTCTTTTCGCAATTTTCCTAACAGAGACAGAGGCGGATGAGTCTGCTCCAGAGGGGAGCCTTGGCCGCAGAATTTCTGCTGGCTCTGCAGGGGAGGAACCAGTACATCCGGCTGAGGACCCTGCAGAAGCCAGTCCAGGGCGTGCCCCCTCGCAGGCAGTGGGCCTCCTCACAGAACTCAATTTTAAATCGGATTTCCATACGGAGATTCTGCAGAGGATGGACGCCAGTCTGATACGGGTGGCTGAGGCCCTGGAGCAAAATGCTGCGGCCAACGTGACCATTGCTCAGGCCCTGGCGGAAAATACCAGGGCCAACATCCGCATCGCCGATGCCCTGGAGCAGCTAGTTCGCCAGCACATGGTGGAGCCGACCTCCCTTCCTGCCGGAACAACCGGATCCTCCACCTCTGGCACAACATCAGCCAATCCTCCAAATGTGCCTAGCCCTGTGCCTAGTCCAGAGGCCACAACATCTGCCTCTGGACAGGCCAGCCCGATGGCATCCCGGACCCGGTCTGGCGCCCACCCTCACCCAGCCAAACGGGCGAGAAAACGGTGACAGCAATGGCGACTTTGCCCACACTCCTTCTGTGCTTGGCTCATATTCCTTTCTGGTCAAAACTTCCCTCTCCTTTCTTGTGAAATGTTTTTAATTTTGGTATTTACGTTTATGTTACCAGTTATGGCTTTTTTTTTTATTTTAACAAATATCTTTGCCACAAAAAAAAGGCAACAAAATATTAGGCCAATTTGTTTGTGTTTAAACAATAAATTTAAAACAAAAAACTGACATTGTATTGTGACATTATTGTACAAATGGGTTACATTTAATCCTGGCCTTAAAGGCAAAAACTGACCCTCTTAAAAAAAAAAAAAGGCCTCTTTAAGGAACGTTTAAAAAATCACATAGCGATGCAAATTCCACAGTAAACCAAAAAAAAGGGGAGCTAATTAAAACATGATGACATTATTGTTACAATAGGCCATAACCAACAAATTGTGGCCAAAATAAAACACCCAAAATGTACGCCAATTGATTGTGTAATCCTGACATTAGCAGCTCTGATTTCCACCTGCGTACGCTTTTGTGCTATCCCAATAAACTGCTTTCCAAACACATACCAAGCCGGTTTTCAATCCAACACTAATTACTTTACTGACCAGCCGCGATTAATCGCAGCACCATCGTTGAGTCCCGGGACGGAGGAGAAGGCCATCGCCAATGTGGTCGAGTAATCCTGACCCTAAGCTGTGCGAGCATTTTGAAGGGAAAGCGGATGTTCCAGTGACGTATGAGACGGTCCGAACACATTTGACGTTCGCATCTGCTAATGTATGTACGCCCCAAAAACGCCTCGCCACGCCTGCGTTTTTTCATCTCCACCCCCGTCAACACCCAAAAACGCCCTGTTCTGTCAATCACATTTGACATGTCACTTCCGGTACGCTATTTTAGGAACGAGAGAAAAAAAGCTCGCAATCTGCCGTACGCACATGCGCAGTGTAACACCGACGCATGCGCGGTTAGTCAACATCGGAACGCAACGAGCGTACTGTTGTTAACGTGCGGCTCTGAATGAGGGCCAATGTCCCATGGTAGTGAGACACTGAGCAAGTGCTAATTATCCTGTTCTCAGGCTGAAGCCACAAAATGGGCCTTAGGGATAAGCGGTTCAGATTCTGTGGAATCCAAACTGCTCCGAACAGCGGGGATCAGAGTCCACCCGAGCCGCGGCTCGGGTATTCCCGTCTGACTCATATCCCACTGCGAGGCCAAACATCATCCTCCTGACATCGGATTCTCATGAGAGTTCGCCTCTACATAAGGCGCCGAGACTGGGATGGCGCCATTTCACTTCCATGCTCAGCACGCTGCACACTGCTCTCCTGAAAGTGGCTGGGTACAGAGACTCACAAGTGACTGTGCTGGTAATGTGACTGTGTATAGGGGGCACACTGCACGCTGATGTATGCTGCGCTATACTCTGCTGATTAAGTGGCTGTGTCCAGAGACTCACAAGTGGCTGTGCTGGTAAAGTGACTGTGTAAAGGGACACACTCATACCCTCCAACATCTCTCAATTGCGATCCGGTACAGGGGCGTGGCCACTTTTAAAGGGGGCGTGGTCATATATAAAGGGGGCGTATCCATGGATACTGAAGGCTGGAGGCAGCAGGCCCTGGTTGGTCATTATGTCAGAGTCAGTGCCTACTGCCAAGAACTACGGCGGACGGAGCCACCTGTCACTCAGCAGCGCTGCCGGAGTCTGTGTCCCCACAGCACTGCTATAGAATTCAGGAGATTGTACTCATCTGGTACAATCGGTACAGCACCTGTTTTGCCGGTACAGACCATTAAAAAATGGTACTGTACCGGCCAAATCGGTATAGTTGGAGGGTCTGCACACTGCACGCTGATGTATGCTGCGCTATACTCTGCTGATTAAGTGGCTTTGTCCAGAGACTGACTGTCACAAGCCGCTGCGCTTCCAATGCTGTGCAGGGTGAACGCCAGGCAAGTGTTCACTGAAAGTCTCCTCCTACCTCCTGTTATGATCTGTGGTAGCAGCATATTGTTTTCAGTTCCAGTCCTGGTTACTGCTGAGGCTCTGCACTAATTACTGCCTGTCTGTGTGCAGTATCTGGTGCGCATTAATTGATTCTCCTGTTTGTGCACAGCCCAGGTGCTCAGTAGTCTCTCATTAGGGAGGCTTGCTTTGGTTGGGCCCTGTTTTTGTTCAATTCCAGCCAGCCCTTCACTCCATGCCAGTGATAGCGTTTCATGTGCTTCCGGTTTCTGTTGGTCTCCTGTTCACAGTCGAGTTCCAGTATCCAGCCAGCTCCATTGTTCCTGCAGTTTGTGTCATCTAGGTGGCACAGTCCACATCTGCACTACCTGCCTTCTGTGTCAACCAGGTGGCACAGGCCGCACTCAGAGTCCAGAGTGCACAACCTAGCATCCTGAGTAGGCCATTCTGTGTACAAACCGCTTGTGTCATCCCGGCGGCATTAAGCACACCTGGACATCCTGAGTACGCAATCCTGTGTACGACCGCTTGTGCCATCCTGGTGGCATTAAGCACACCTGGGCGTCCTGAGTACGCAATCCGGTGTATGACCACTTGTGTTATCCCAGCAACACTGGCGCACCACAGCATCTCCTAGCCAAGTCCTTCAGCCCGGAGGCTGCAGCTTTACTCAGTGACTATGTCTCGGCCCAAAGGTCACATCCTGCCAAAGTCTTCCTGCCCTCAAGGCTGCAACTCAACCCAGCGGCTGCTACCGGCCCAAAGGCCGCATCTCATCTAATAGGCCCACAGGCTTCATCCAGCCCAGAGGCTGATACCAGCCCAAAGGCCGCATCTCAATTTATAGGCCCGCAGGCCTCATCCAGCCCAAGGGCTGCTACCGGCCTAAAGGCCGCATCTTAACTTATAGGCACACAGGCCTCATCCAGCCCAAAGGCTGCTACTGGCCCAAAGGTCGCATCTCATCTAATAGGAACACAGGCTTCATCCAGCCCAGAGCCTGCTACTGGCCCAAAGGCTGCATCTTAACTTATAGACCCACAGGCCTCATCCAGCCCAGAGGCTGCTACCAGCCCAAAGGCCACATCTCATCTAATAGGCCCACAGGCCTCATCCAGCCCAGAGGCTGCTACTGGCCCAAAGGCCGCATCTCATCTAATAGGCACACAGGCTTCATCCATCCCAGAGGCTGCTACCAGCCCAAAGGCCGCATCTTAACTTATAGGCCCACAGGCCTCATCCAGCCCAAAGGCTTCTACCAGCCCAAAGGCTGCATCTCATCTAATAGGCCCACAGGCCTCATCCAGCCCAAAGGCTGCTACCGCCCCAAAGGCCGCATCTTAACTTATAGGCCCACAGGCCTCATTCAGCCCAAAGGCTGCTACTGGCCTAAAGGCCACATCTCATCTAATAGGCCCACAGGCCTCGTCCAGCCCAAAGGCTGCTACTGGCCCAAAGGCCCATCCAGCCAAGGGGCTGCTAGCAGCCCAAAGGCCACACCACAACTAATTGGTTCTTAAGCCATATTTGGAGCCATCTCCTCCAGCCCTTCAAGCAACCACCCAACTGCATCCAGCCAAGGAATTCCAGCCCTCAAGGCTGAGCATTACTTTTCCTCTTGGCTACCACTGAGCCATAACATTATCACCAGCCAAAAAATTATATACCCTCAGGGGTTGACGTCTCATCATGGACCCCAGTCAAAACCCGGCTCAGATCCTGGCTGGCCAAATTCAGTTGTTGACCCAGAAGGTGCAGGGGGTGTCACTCCAAGTCAAGGAAACTCGTGGTGCCACTGCTTCCACTATAGTTGAACCCAAATTAAACTTACCTGACCAGTTTTCCAGAAATCGGAAAGATTTTTTGAACTTTAAAGAAAGCTGCAAGCTCTTCTTTAAGCTCCGGCCCAGGTCCTCAGGTTCTGAGACCCAGCAAGTTGGCATAATTATTTCTCTCCTTCAGGGCAACTCGCAAACTTGGGCCTCCAGGCTTCCCTCGTCCAGTCCGGCTCTGCTGACCGTGGATGCATTCTTTGCTGCTCTTGGGGTACTCTATGATGACCCTGACAAGGCAGCCTTGGCAGAGGCAAGTCTCAGATCCCTGAAGCAGGAGAGTAGAGCTGCAGAAGGCTACTGGATGGAGTTCCTCAAGTGGGCTATTGATTTATGTTGGAACGACCCGGCCTTGCGTAGTCAGTTCCATTGGGGTCTATTAGATGAAATTAAGGATATCCTGGTCCAGTATCCTGCTTCAAGTTCTCTGGGCAACTTCATGAGCTTTGTCATTTGTGTGGATAGTCGACTTCGGGAGCACAAATTGGAGAAAAAGTTACCATCTCAAGCCCCTCATTCTCCAGTACAGATGGCTCCCTCCAACTCCGATAAACCCATGCAGCTGGGAGCGTTTTGCCTTCCTCCTGAGGAGAAGTGTAGGAGATGGTCATTGGGTTTATGTCTTTACTGTGGAGGTAAAGGTCATGTGGCCCAACTTTGATCTTTGAAGTCGGGAAAAGGCAAGGTCTAGGTGAACTTGGGGAGATTAATCTAGGCCTTGCATCTGTCTCCCCAGAAAACTCAGTCCTTATCCAAGCAGTAATTCATCTACCCAGCACACAGGTGTCTGTTCCAGCATTTGGTGACAGTGGTGAGGCGGATAATTTTATGGACTTGTCATTCTTCCAAACCCTGGGCCTGATTCTGCTGTCATTATCTACTCCTGTGTCGGTGATTGGACTAGATGGAACCAGTCTTTCTAAAGCCCCGGTGCTTTCCAGGACTCCCCTTTTGCGGTGAGGGCTCTACATCACGAAGAACTTTAATTTCTGCTCCTATAGTGTTGTTTGGCACCAATGATCTTGGGGTTACTCTGGTTGAAGAAGCATAACCCTGTGATCCAGTGGCAGACCAGTGAAATTTTGGAATGGGGTACATCATGCTTCTCCCAATTTCTGTCCCGGCCTATCTGACTAGCTGCTGCTGCTCCATCTATTCCGGCTTCTTATCATGATCTTGCCGAAGTGTTTTCTAAGAAAAAAAACGATGTCCTACCTCCTCACCGTTCCTACGACAGCACCATCGATTTGCTGCCAGGTGACAGACATTCCTAAAGGCCAATTATACACCCTATCCATACCAGAGGATAAAGCCATGCAGGACTATATTCAGGAGGCCCTGGATAAAGGCTTCATCCATCCATCTAAATCCCTGGTGGAAGCGGGGTTTTTCTTTGTGGAAAAAGAGATGGAAGTCTAATACCCTGCATTGACTTCCGTGGACTGAATAAGATCACAGTCAAAAATGCGTATCCCTTACCGCTCATCTCTGTTCTTTTTGACCAACTGCGAGAGTCTTCCATCTTTTCTAAAATAGACCTTAGAGGTGCATACAACCGCATTTGCATTAGAAATGGAGATGAGTGGAAGAAAGCATTCAATACTCATTCTGGACAGTTTGAATATCTTGTCATGCCATTCGGCCTCTCCAACGCCCCAGCCGTCTTCCAAGATTTCATCAATGAGGGGCTAAGGGAATTCCTGGGGTTCTTTGCAATGGTCTAATTAGATGATATCATCACTTATTCAAAGTCTGTAGAGGAGCACAGTGCGCATGTTTGACAGATCTTGCAAAGATTCTTAGCCAACAACTTATACGCCAAATTAGAGAAGTACAAATTTGACATGAACGAGGTGTCGTTTTTGGGATATATAATCTCTTTGCAAGGCTTCTCTATGGACCCTGGCAAGCTGAGAGCCATTCTGGATTGGGAAAAACCCACAACGCTAAAGGCCATCCAGCAATTCCTGGAGTCTGCTAATTATTATCGGAGGTTCGTTAAGTCCTTCTCCTCGATAGTGGTGCCTATTGTGGAATTAATGAAGAAAGGAGCTGAGGTCGCGAAGTGGTCTTCTGAGGCTATTCGGGCCTTTAATACCTTGAAAGAGGCTTTTGTATCCGCTCCTGTCCTCTGGCATCCCAATCCTGAGCTCCTGTTCGTTGTTCAAGTCGATGCATCAGAAATTGGAGTTGGTGCTATCTTGTCACAGAAAGATATCAAGGATGACAAGCTTCACCTTTGCGCCTTCTTTTCCCGGAAATTTAATTCGGCAGAAAGGAACTAAGACGTGGGCATAAGAATCTAGCCTACATTGAGATGGCAAGAAAACTGAGTGCGAGACAGGCCTACTGGGCCTTGTTCTTTACTCGGTTTAATTATGTGATCTCGTTTAGACCGGGTTCTAAGAATGTTAAGGCGGATGCCCTGTCTTGAATTTTTTTCCTCAGCCATCTTCCAAGGGCCTCAGAGAACATCATTCTGGCTTCTAGAATCCATCTTGCTGTGACCAGAACCCTGGCAGATTCTCTTAGCTCTTGTCAGCCTGAAGCCCCTCGCGAAACACCATCAGGAGTGTTCTTTGTCCCTGAGAGACTGCACAAGGAGGTTCTGAAGGATTTTCATTCTTCCAAAACAGGGGGTCATCCTGGCATTACCAGAATTCTGGAGCTGATGTCCCATTCTGTCTGGTGGCAGTCCATGTCGCGGGACACTCGTGAATTAGTTTTGGCATGTGATGTCTACTCGAGAAATAAGACTCTCTGGACTGCTCCTCAAGGGTTGCTGTGTCCTCTTCCTACACCCTCTAAGCCATGGTCCCATATCGCTATGGATTTTGTTGTTGATGTACCGGTGGCTTCATACTGCTCTGTCATCTGGACTGTCGTGGATCAGTTCTCCAAAATGGTGCACTTTATTCCCTTGAGCAAGTTACCATCTGCTAAGGAGTTGTCAACACTATTTTTCCACCATGTCACCAGGCTCCATGGACTTTCAGTAGACATCATCTCAGATTATGGTATGCAGTTCGTTGCCTGGTTTTGGAGATGCTTCTGTGCCAATCTGGGTATCAACATTAGCCTGTCCTCAGGCTACCATCCACAGTCCAATGGTTAGACAGAGAGGGCCAATCAGTCTTTGGAACAGTTCCTCCGCTGCTTAATTTCCAAATGTCAAGACGATTGGATTCCACTTCTGCCCTTTACGGAATTCGCATACAACAACTCCTGTCATTCTACTTCCTCCATCTCTCCGCTTTATTGCACCTATGGAATACATCGTAGGAGTAATTCATTTGAGTCTTCAACTGCTGGAACTCATGTCTCATCTTCTGTGTCAAGGCTACGGTAAGTCTGGAAGAAGGTACAGATGTGCCCAGCTAGTTTTTGCTCCATACGCTATGTAGCGCACCACGCAAGGCGTGCCACACACCACACCATGAGTCATGCCACACAGAAAGTATTGTAATGTAGCATAGCATAGCGCTGGGAAAAAGTCATAACATGTAATACAACTTTTTGTCCACCAGGTGTCACTTTTCCTAAATTACACAGCGCATGCATCTGATTTCCAATGCATGTTCTGTATCACCGCCCGATGATTGGCTGACAGAAGCGGTGATTCAGTACACTATACAGTAGTACAGCATTTTCCACATGGAATTAGGAATGTATAATAAAGCGGTAGAAGAATGTCTAATAAAGTTTGAAATCATTAAGCTCTGTATTACACACTGACTGTGCGGTTGAAATTGCACACTTGCGCCAATATAAGTACTGTCAGCACTGTCCCAGACTTAGACATTATAGTGATTTCATTACTTTAGGAACTACTGTAGTAATGGGATGAGGTGTGTGGCATAGGGAGCTTATGCCTATTCTCACTGCTTCTCCCATCTTCTTGTCCCGTGGGTTCGAGACCTTGAAAATATAGTTTTGTTTTGTTTTTGTTTTTTTAAATCTTCATTTATTCAGTATTCAATACATTATCCACAACTTCCCACCACCTGGCATTTCAATGCTATTTTATGCCACTGTGTGCTCAAGAAAATGGTGTTTGGTGCTCCAATACAGTACCCACGTAGCACAAAGCTAGTCATGCTACAGTATGGTGTTTCAAGTCTATTTCTACTGCACATGCCCAGTGTGTCAGGAGTCAAACAGTGAAAGTGGGATGTATGTACTTTAAAGTGCAAACTTGCATCAATATCAGCACTGTCCCAGACTTGGACACTATAGTGATTTCTCATGACCTGTAACTGGTAGTGGGCTCTGTTTGAGAGAAAGGTCTCTGCATTACAAACTGACTGTGCATTTAAAGGGCAAACTTGCGTCAATGTCTGCACGGTTGGCGCTGTGGTGTCTGTCAGCCAGCTCCGAGGGGTTACAAATGGGATCTCTGGTGCATGCCCAGTGGAGGGGTTGCAATGGGATTTCTGGCAGATGCCCAATGGAGCCAAGCCATACAGTACACCATGTAGCGCTACAGTATGCCATGACATGTGGAAGATCACAGCACTGCACATGCCCAGTGGGTCAGGAGTCAAACACAGAGAACGTGGGATGTCTGTATTACATTACATAATTTAAAGCGCAAACTTGCATCAATGTCAGCGCTGTCCCAGACTAGGACACTACAGTGATTTCTCATGACCAGTAACTCATCAGCTCCCAACTGTCATTTTTTAAACACAGCCTGTGAGATGGCAGTAGGGAGCTGATTGGCTGGCACCTTATCACTTTTTACTCTATCTCCTAACACTGCTTAGTACATAGACCCCTGAATCTGTCCATTGACATAATAATGTCAGACCTAAAGGGGGCAGGGCCAGCACAGATAAACAGTGTATACAGTAGGTCAATATAAATTTGGTATACAAGGAATAAAATCCACTTGGAAAAATGGTTGACTGTGACTCCTGATCACACACAGTATTTGCCAACATGGCAATAGATAAAAATGGATGAAATTGGACGACCAAATATACTGTAGTATGGTGGATCAACTTGCCTTGTGTTACTGTAGGTTTTCTATACAAACAAGCCATGTCAACCAATAGTGTGTCGCCCTTAACTCCATGTAGATCTAATGACCCTGTCAATCAAATCTCTGCCAGTCATGTGAGTGTGTGGTAACAACTGTCAGTCATTGTCAGATATTCAACACCCTACAGTGCAGTGTACTGTGTGTCACAATAGTGCATTGTATTTGTTATTGTATTGTATACTGTAATTCATGTAATTGTACAGCAATACTGCACTTACTGCATTGGAGGCGCCTCCTGATGTGATGGAGACAATGCGCATCCCTCCGCAACTGTTACGGCGCCGCCGAATCCATGTTGTTCTTACCTGGTCCAGCGACGCTGGAGTCCTGGCTGGCGTGTGACAGTGGGTGGGAGATCTCCGGCACCCGCTGTCAGCTGCTTCTCTTCTCCCCCAGCGACTGTGAGGAGGGGGCCGGGGCTTCCTTAGGAGCGCGCGCGCCACTCTGCTAAAAGATTTAAAGGGACAGGCACCGTAATAGGAAGAGCTCTTTGGGGCTAGTTTTGAACTGTGACCTATAAAAGGAAGTTTCTGGAAGCACTCCAGTGCCAGAGTATAGGCTCCATTACCATATTCAAGCGTTCCTGTGCATATCCTGATTATTGGTTCTGACCTTTGGCGTGTTCGTGACTCTGATTCTGCCTGACCCCTGGTTCTGCAATTGATATCTGGTTCTGACTTCGGCTATTCCCTGTGACCCATTTACGTCTGCTCCCTGGTACCGTCTTGTCCGTTTGGTTCCGACCCGGCTAGTCAACTACGCTCAAGTCTCCTCTATATCGACCAACTTGCCAGCACCTGTATAGGGAAACCTAACCTGAGGGCCGCGACCTGTGTGTGTCGGACGCAGGCAAGTCCATACCTTCTTGCGAGGGTCCCTGGTGAAAAACGCCAGTACATTAGACTCCGCACCTCCGGAATAAGTCTAGTCAATTCCCTGAATACGGGTAGCATCCACAATCCGCCCGTGAGTTTGTGACAGAATACTCTGGCCCAAAAACATGGATGCTGCTGGTAACCCATTGCCCCAAGACTTACTTGAGAACCTACTTGCTAGAGTCGAGAAGCAAGAACAAGATCAAGCCCGGATTATGCAGTGTCTCCAGACTTCAATGCAACAAGTCAGTGCCGCTCAGCCGGCACCGTCACAATCATTCCCACCTCCTACGGTGACTGTAAAGGCCGCAACTGCTTCTGCACCATTACGCATTCCGAAACCCACGAAGTACGATGGGGACCCAAAGGACTGTCGAGGGTTCCTGAACCAGTGCTCAATTCAATTTGAGGTTCAAGCCGCAAATTTCCCGTCAGAAAGGACGAAAGTGGCTTACGTGATCTCGCTGCTGTCCGGTCAGGCCTTGGCTTGGGCCTCTCCTTTATGGGAAAGAAATGATCCTCTGGTTAACAATAGCGCAGAGTTCCTGAAGGTTTTCCGGAGGGTCTTCAATGAGCCCGGTCGAGTAACCTCTGCGGGATCGGCTATCCTACAGCTGAAACAAGACAATCAATCAATCTATAGGACAATATGCTGTGCAGTACTGTACCCTTGCTTCAGAATTGGGATGGAATAATGTAGCTTTAGTTGCCGCCTTCATGCAGGGTTTGTCCGATCAGATGAAAGATGTGCTCACATCCAGGGAACTGCCAACTTCTTTGGATGACTTGATTTCCCTGTGTATCCGGGTGGATCTACGCCACAGGGAGAGGACAAGAGAAAAGGAACAGTCTCATTGGTTTACCTTTAAGCTCGCTCCACATTTCACGGCACCAGTGGAACCTCCAGAAGAGCCCATGCAGGTTGGGAAATCTTGCCTTCCTGTCGCAGAGAGAGAAATGAGATTTAAAAACAGACTTTGTTTATATTGTGGTGAACCAGGTCACCTTCTCTCTGGCTGTCTTAAATGTCCGGGAAACGAGAAGGCCTAACTGATCGAGGGGTGGTCAGATTGGGTACATTTCAACACACCCCAAAGAACCGAGTAGTTCCTCAATTCTCCACTGATGTGACCCTGGTCCTGGGAGAGTTTTCTGAAGTCATTAGGGCTTTCCTGGACTCAGGTGCCGATGGCAACTTAATTATGGCTAAGAAAGTTCAAGAGCTGGGAATTCCTATTATATCACTTCAAACACCTCTCAGTATCATTGGGGTGGATGGGAATACACTTCCTACAGTGACCATCCACTATCGGACAACAGAAGTTATCATGCATTAGGGGCTCTCCATCCAGAATCAATTGCATTCTACATACTTCCATCAGCTGAGAATCCTGTCATCCTGGGTCTTCCTTGGCTTCGCAAACATTCTTTTGTGCTAGATTGGGAGGAACCTCAAATTCTGGAGTGGGGTCCTCGATGCCATGGCTCCTGTTTGTCGTCCATCAAACCTCCCCAGTGAGCCATTTGGAGTTCAGTCATCTCTCCAGAAGTTCAGCTTCCAGCTTTATACCGGTCCTTCTGAGATGTGTTTAGTAAGAAGGCTGCTGAGACACTTCCAGCTCATAGAGACTGGGATTGTGATATTGATCTATTACCTGGGAAAGAGCCACCTCAGGGAAGAACTTTTCCTCTTTCACTTCCTGAGTTCCTATCAGTGACTGAGTATAGCCAGGAGAATCTGGAACATGGGTCCATCAGAGAGTCCAAATCACCCACGGGTGCTGGTCTATTCTTTGTCAAAAAGAAGGATGGGTGCCTGAGACCATGCATTGATTACCGGGGCCTGAATGCTATTACCATCAAAGGCCGGTTTCCATTACCTCTGATATCCAAACTTTTCAATCGAATTAAAGGAGCAAAGATTTTTACCAAGCTAGATCTTCGCGGGGCCTACAATTTGATCAGGATTCGGGCTGGAGATGAGTGGAAGACAGCCTTCAATACTCGTGATGGTCACTTTGAGTACCTAGTCATGCCTTTTGGGTTAAGCAACGCTCCAGCTGTCTTCAAAAATATATGAATCACATCTTCAGGGATTTGCTCTATAAATACGTTGTGGTGTATCTAGATAACATCCTAATATTCTCAGAGGATTTGACAAGCCATCGCCTGCATGTGTGTGAAGTGCTAACATGACTTCGGGCCAACCAGCTGTTTTGCAAACTTGAAAAATGTTCCTTCGAGCAAAAGGAGCTAATGTTTCTGGGATACATTTATTTTTGGTTCCTGCCTTCAGATGAATCCTGCAAAGCTAGCTGCCATTGCTAACTGGCCTCGCCCTGTTGGGTTGAAAGCAATACAACGCTTCCGGGGATTCTGCAATTTCTATTGTCAGTTCATCAAGAATTACTCAATCATAGCAGCTCCAATTACTGCACTCACCAACAAAGGACAAGATACTCGGAGATGGTCTTCCGCAGCTGAAGAGGCCCTTGTTCTTTTAAAACAGTGCTTCATGTCAGCCCCTATTCTAAGACAACCTGACTGTGATCTGCCTTTCTTCTTGGAGGTGGATGCCTCCAGGGTGGGAGTTGGGGCAGACTGTCACAGAAGGATGAGTGGAGCAAGTGGTACTCCTGTGTGTTCTTTTCTCATAAGTTTTCTGCTCCAGGGAAAAATTATGCAGTTGGGGATAAGGAATTACTTGCCATTAAGCTAGCGTTGCAAGAGTGGAGATATTTGCTGGAGGGGGCTACCTTTCCAGTGACAGTCTACACAGATCACAAAAACCTCACTTATCTCAAAACTGCGCATTGCCTGAATTATCGCCAGTCCAGGTGGTCCCTGTTTTTTCACCATTTTAACTTGGTTATTACCTATCATCCAGGTTGCAAGAATGTAAAAGCTGATGCCCTGTCTCGAGCACTGAGTGTGGCCCAGGAGGATGAAGTAAAGGAAGACAAACCAAGTTTAAATCCTGGGTGCTTTGTTGCAGTCACTAAGGTCAAAATCCCACCAGGGAAAACATTTGTAGCACCCGAACTCCAGTCTAAGTTACTCCAGTGGGTCCATTCTTCTAATTTTTCAGGTCATGCAGGAATGGGGAGAACTTTGGACCGATCCTTAGGAGTTTTTGGTGGCCGACTGTACGTCATAATGTCAAGGACTTTGTGGCAGCCTCTACTATCTGTGCTCAGCATAAGGTGCCTCCTCAACATCCTTCGGGGTCTTTATGTCCACTTCCAATACCTGATCGTCCTTGGTCCCATATATCCATGGACTTTATAACAGACATGCCCTCCTGCCAGGGGTTCAATACAATCTGTGTAGTGGTGGACAGGTTCTCCAAGGTCACTCACTTTGTCCCATTAAGAGGGTTACCGTTGGCTCCAAAGTTGGCTCAGGCATTTATAAAGGAAATCTTTAAGCTACATGGGTTCCCCAAAGACATTGTTTCAGACCATGGGGTACAATTTACTTCCAGGTTCTGGAGGGTGTTTTGTAAATGCTTTAATATCAACTTGAGTTTTTCATCTGTGTACCATCCTCAGAGCAATGGTCAAATGGAGCTTGTAAATCAGGATTTGGAAAAATTAATTCGGATATATGTCTCAGCTAATCAAGATGATTGGGTTTCCTTGTTGCCATGGGCTGAATTTGCTCAAAATAATTTGTACCATGAGTCATCGGGATACTCTCCATTCTTCATTCAGTATGGGCTACATCCCATGATACCAGAAGTACCTGCTGTTCAGTCAGTGTCTCTCCCAGCTGTTGGTGGCACAGCGAGTCACTTCTTCAGGATTTGGAGGGAGGTGAAACATTTTTTGTGTAAAGCTTCTTCTAGGTATAAGCGGGTGACAGATAAGAAAAGGAAAAGGAGTCCTGTACTGAATCCTGGTGATAAAGTCTGCTTATCCTCTAAACACTTAGGATTAAAGTTTCCCACCATGAAGTTTGCTCCTAGGTTCATTGGTCCCTTCCAGATTCTGCAGGTCATCAATCCAGTGGCTGTTCGTTTAAAACTTCCTGGTACTCTTAGGGTTCCCAATGTGTTCCATACCTCTCTCCTGAAACCATTGGTGCTTAATCGATATTAGAAACAGTGCAACCCTCCAACTGCAATTCCAGTGGATCACCAAGAGGAGTATGAAGTCAAATAGATTCTAGATTCCAGAATGTCCCGAGGTGCAGCTCAATTCCTGGTGAATTGGAAGGGATACGGTCCTGAAGAGCGTTATTGGGTTAGGGCTTCAGATATTCATGCACCCCAACTCCTTCGGAAGTTTCATCAAAAGTTCCCTGGCAAGCCATTTGTGGGGTGTTCGGTGCCCACCCGTAGAAGGGTGGGTAATGTCACAATGACGCCAAATCCAGGTCGCTCTTACCTGGTCCGGCAACGTTGGAGTCCTGGCTGGCGTGTGACAGCGGGCGGGAGATCCCCGGCACCCGCTGTCAACTGCTTCTCTTCTCCCCCGGCAGCTGTGTGTAGATGGCCACGGCTTCCTTAGGAGCACGCGTGCCGCTCTGCTAAAAGAGTTAAAGGGACAGGCACCTTTAATCCATGTAGATCTAATGACCCTGTCAATCAAATCTCTGCCAGTCATGTGAGTGTGTGGTAACAACTGTCAGTCATTGTCAGATATCCAACACCCTACAGTGCAGTGTACTGTATGTCACAGTAGTGCATTGTATTTGTTATTGTATTGTATACTGTAATTCATGTAATTGTACAGCAATACTGTACTTACTGCATTGGAGGCACCTCCTGATGTGACGGAGCAGAGGCGCATCCCTGCGCAACTGTCACGGCGCCGCCGAATCCAGGTCGCTCTTACCTGGTCCAGTGATGCTGGAGTCCTGGCTGGCGTGTGACAGTGGGTTGGAGATCTCCGGCACCTGCTGTCAGCTGCTCCTCTTCTCCCCCGGCAGCTGTGTGCAGGTGGCCGGGGCTTCCTTAGGAGCACGCATGCCGCTCTGCTAAAAGATTTAAAGGGACAGGCACCATAATAGGAAGCGCTGATTGGGGCTAGTTTTGAACTCTGACCTATATAAGAAGTTCCTGGGAGCACTCCAGTGCAAGAGTATAGGCTCCATTACCATACTCCAGCATTCCTGTGTGTATCCTGACTATTGGTTCTGACCCCTGGCGTGTTCATGACTCAGATTCTGCCTGACCCCTGGTTCTGCATTAATATCTGGTTCTGACTTCGGCTATTCCCTGTGACCCATTTACGTCTGCTCCCTGGTACCGTTTTGTCTGTTTGGTTCTGACCCGGCTAGTCAACTACGCTCAAGTCTCCTGTATATCAATCATGTTGCCAGCACCTGTATAGGGAAACCTAACCTGAGGGCCGCAACCTGTGTGTCGGATGCAGCCAAGTCCATACCTTCTTGTGAGGGTCCCTGGTGAAAACCGCCGGCACATTAGACTCCGCTCCCCAGGAATAGGTCTAGCCAATTCCCTGAATACGGGTAGCATCCACAATCTGCCTGTGAGTTTGTGACAGCAACAATCAGACCAACGCCTTTGGAGTGACCTGATGGTTCGGCGGTACCCATATTTTTGCAAGATCGCCCTGCTTGCTCTTATATACGCGGGCTCTTTCTCTTGGTTGGTGGAGAATGGTTGGTCTCTCCACTTGACCAAGAGAAAGAGCTCACCTGGAGAAATCCACGTACAGTACGACGCACGACGCTCACTCATTACACACAGATGCGTCACTCGTTATGGCAGGCGTCTGTGGTGTAGTGGTTAGAACACAAAGCAGTGTGGGCATCCCAGGATCGAAGCCTGGAAGGCTACAATTGTTCATTTTTTTATTATTTTAATTTTTGTTTAAATATTCACAACAGGATTACACAGAAATCACTTGGTGGTGTGTGAATTCTGTCATTTATACCAACACATACAGGTATCGATGCACACACAGCATTAAATAAATATCGAGCAATTGAAGTTCAATATTATTAAGTAAGTTTAAACTAGTACAGTAGATTCTCATCAACTTCCCACCACCTGCCATTTCTATTGTATGCTACTCTATGCCACCTAGCTGTATTTTACATGAAACCACAATGCACAAGACATTGTATTGTTTGTATTGTACAAAATACAGTGATGTACATGTAAGGGCAGACCTTTAGCTAACTGCTTACAGTATATGGATTAACAGAGCGTCCTTTATTATGGTAATGAGAGGCTCTTGCTTGCTTTGGGGGAAGGGACCTGATGCACTGTGTGGCAAATCGGCAGACGATGAATCAGAGCCAAATCCAGCAAAAATGGTCAGGCGCACATCCCTAAAATATATATATATGAAATTTATATGCAGGTAATAGATATCGTTGTGCATTATGACACTGGGATTCCAAGGGTGCATCTCTCCAGGTCATCAGCATTACAAGAGGCACTTATTTTTGGTTACTGATTTTCAGATCCCAGTTAGACCTGTCAGACTACATTTGCAAGTGACACAGATGGGCTGTGAGTCTATATAAAGGTACTGCAGTCAGTCAGACAGTCAGGGGCTATCGAACCCTACAACTGTAAGGCAGAAAGTCAGCTCACACTGCTTAGGGTAGTGCCCTCCAGCTAATTCACAGTATATCTCACCTTATTGGAGTAAAGGAGACTGTTCATTCTAATGATACAATATTGTTAGAAGGAGAGCACTGAGACACTAGGGAGAGCACTGAGACACTAATGAAAGCTGCTGAGACACTAGGGAAAGCTGATGAGACACTAGGGAGAGCACTGAGACACTAGGGAAAGCTGCTGAGACACTAGGGAGAGCACTGAGACACTAGGGAGAGCACTGAGACACTAGGGAGAGCACTATGACACTAGGGAAAACTACTAAGACACTAGGGAGAGCACTGAGACACTAGGGAGAGCACCGAGACACTAGGGAGAGCACTGAGATACTAGGGAGAGCACTATGACACTAGGGAAAACTACTAAGACACTAGGGAGAGCACTGAGACACTAGGGAGAGCACTGAGACACTAAGAAAAGCTGCTCAGACACGAGGGAAAGCACTGAGACACTAGGGAAAGCAGCTGAGACACTAGAGAGAGCACTGAGACACTAGGAAGAGCACTGAGACACTAGGGAAAGCACTGAGACACTAGGGAAAGCACTGAGACACTAGGGAAAGCACTGAGACACTAGGGAAAGCAACTGAGACACTAGGGAGAGCACTGAGACACTAGGGAGAGCACCGAGACACTAGGGAGAGCACTGAGATACTAGGGAGAGCACTATGACACTAGGGAAAACTACTAAGACACTAGGGAGAGCACTGAGACACTAGGGAGAGCACTGAGACACTAAGAAAAGCTGCTCAGACACTAGGGAAAGCACTGAGACACTAGGGAAAGCAGCTGAGACACTAGAGAGAGCAATGAGACACTAGGAAGAGCACTGAGACACTAGGGAAAGCACTGAGACACTAGGGAAAGCACTGAGACACTAGGGAAAGCACTGAGACACTAGGGAAAGCAACTGAGACACTAGGGAGAGCACTGAGACACTAGGGAGAGCACTAAGACACTAGGGAGAGCACCGAGACACTAGGGAGAGCACTGAGATACTAGGGAGAGCACTATGACACTAGGGAAAACTACTAAGACACTAGGGAGAGCACTGAGACACTAGGGAGAGCACTGAGACACTAAGAAAAGCTGCTCAGACACTAGTGAAAGCACTGAGACACTAGGGAAAGCAGCTGAGACACTAGAGAGAGCACTGAGACACTAGGAAGAGCACTGAGACACTAGGGAAAGCACTGAGACACTAGGGAAAGCACTGAGACACTAGGGAAAGCACTGAGACACTAGGGAAAGCAACTGAGACACTAGGGAGAGCACTGAGACACTAGGGAGAGCACTAAGACACTAGGGAGAGCACAGAGACACTAGAGAAAGCACTATGAAACTAGGGAAAACTACTAAGACACTAGGGAGAGCTGCTGAGACACTAGGGAGAGCACTGAGACACTAGAGAGAGCACTATGACACTAGGGAAAACTACTAAGACGCTAGGGAGAGCTGCTGAGACACTAGGGAGAGCACTGAGACACTAGGGAGAGCACTGAGACAATAGGGAAAGCTGCTGATACACTAGAGAGAGCACTGAGACACTAGGGAAAGCTGCTGAGACACTAGGGAGAGCACTAAGACCCTAGGGAAAACTGCTAAAGACACTAGGGAGAGCTGCTGAGACACTAGGGAGAGCACTGAGGCACTAGAGAGAGCACTGAGACAATAGGGAGAGCACAGATACACTAGGGAAAGCTGCCGAGACACTAGACAGAGCACTGAGACACTAGGAAGAGCTGCTGAGATACCAGAAAGAGCACTGACACTAGGAAAAGCTGCTGAGACCATAAGGAAAGCTGCTGAGACACTAAGAAGAGCACTGAGACACGAGGCAAAGATGCTGAGACATTAGGGAGAGCACTGAGACACTAGGGAGTGCACTAAGACACTAGGGAGAGCACTGAGACACTAGAGAAAGCACTATGACACTAGGGAGAGCTGCTGAGACACTAGGGAGAGCACTGAGACACTAGAGAGAGCACTATGACACTAGGGAAAACTACTAAGACACTAGGGAGAGCTGCTGAGACACTAGGGAGAGCACTGAGGCACTAGGGAGAGCACTGAGACACTAGGGAGAGCACCGAAACAATAGGGAAAGCTGCTGGTACACTAGAGAGAGCACTGAGACACTAGGGAAAGCTGCTGAGACACTAGGGAGAGCACTGAGACACTAGGGAAAACTGCTAAAGACACTAGGGAGAGCTGCTGAGACACTAGGGAGAGCACTGAGGCACTAGAGAGAGCACTGAGACAATAGGGAGAGCACTGATACACTAGGGAAAGCTGCTGATACACTAGAGAGAGCACTGAGACATTAAGGAAAGCTGCTGAGACACTAGGGAGCGCACTAATACACTAGGGAGCACACTGATACACTAGGGAAAGCTGCCGAGATACTAGACAGAGCACTGAGACACTAGGAAGAGCTGCTGAGACACCAGAAAGAGCACTGACACTAGGAAAAGCTGCTGAGACACTAAGGAAAGCTGCTGAGACACTAAGAAGAGCACTGAGACACTAGGCAAAGCTGCTGAGACACTAGGGAGAGCAATGAGACACTAGGGAAAGCTGCTGAGACACTAGAGAAAGCTGCTGAGACACTAGGGAGAGCTGCTAAGACACTAGGGAAAGCTGCTGAGACAGGGAGAGCACTGATATACTAGGGAAAGTTGCTAAGACACTAGGAAAAGCTGCTGGGAGACTAGATAGAGCTGCTGAGACACTAGGGAGAGCACAGAGACACTAGGAAAGTTGCTAAGACACTAGGGAAAGTTGCTGAGACACTAAGGAGAGCACTATGACACTATGGAGAGCAATGAGACACTATGGAAAGCTGCTGAGACACTAGAGAGAGCACTGAGACACTAAGGAAAGCTGCTGAGACACTAGGGAGAGCACTGAGACTCTAGGGGAAACTGCTAAAGACACTAGGGAGAGCTGCTGAGACACTAGGGAGAGCACTGAGGCACTAGAGAGAGCACTGAGACAATAGGGAGAGCACTGAAACACTATGGAAAGCTGCTGATACACTAGAGATAGCACTGAGACATTAAGGAAAGCTGCTGAGACACTAGGGAGCGCACTAATGCACTAGGAAGCACACTGATACACTAGGAAAAGCTGCCGAGACACTAGGCAGAGCACTGAGACAATAGGAAGAGCTGCTGAGACACCAGAAAGAGCAATGACACTAGGAAAAGATGCTGAGACACTAAGGAAAGCTGTGGAGACACTAAGAAGAGCACTGAGACACTAGGCAAAGCTGCTGAGACACTAGGGAGAGCACTGAGACACTAGGGAAAGCTGCTGAGACACTAGGGAAAGCTGCTGAGACACTAGGGAGAGCACTGAGACACTAGGGAAAGCTGCTGAGACACTAGGGAAAGCTGCTGCGACAGGTAGAGCACTGATATACTAGGGAAAGCTGCTAAGACTCTAGGGAAAGATGCTGAGACACTAAGGAGAGCACTATGACACTATGGAGAGCACTGAGACACTATGGAAAGCTGCTAAGACACTAGAGAGAGCACTGAGACATTAAGGAAAGCTGCAGAGACACTAGGGAGAGCACTGAGACACTAGGAAGAGCTGCTGAGACACCAGGAAGAGCATTGACACTAGCAAAAACTGCTGAGACACTAGGGAAAGCTGATGAGACATTAGGGAAAGCTGCTGAGACACTAGGGAGAGCACTGAGACACTGGGGAAAGCTGCTGAGACACTAGGGAGAGCACTGAGACACTAGGGAGAGCACTGAGACACTAGGGAAAGCTGCTGAGACACTAGGGAGAGCACTTAGAAACTACAGAAAGCTGCTGAGACACTAGGGAAAGCTGCTGAGACACTAGGGACAGCACTTTGACACTAGGGACAGCTGCTGAGACACTAGGGAAAGCTGTTGAGACATTAGGAAGAGCACTGATATACTAGGGAAAGCTGCTGAGACACTAGGGAGAGCACTGAGACACTAGGGAGAGCTGCTGAGACACTAGGGAAAGCTGCTGAGACATTAGGGAGAGCACTGAGATACTAGGGAAAGCTGCTGAGACACTAGGGAGAGGACTGAGACACTAGGGAGAGCACTTAGAAACTACAGAAAGCTGCTGAGACACTAGGAAAAGCTGCTGAGACATTAGGGAGAGCAATGAGATACTACGGAAAGCTGCTGAGACACTAGGGAGAGCACTGAGACACTAGGGAGAGCACTGAGACACTAGGGAATGCTGCAGAGACACTAGGGAGAGCGCTGAGACACTAGGGAGAGCTCTGAGACACTAGGGCAAGCTACTGAGACACTAGGGATAGCTCCTGAGACACTAGGGAGAGCACTGAGACACTATGGAAAGCTGCTGAGACACTAGGGAGAGCACTGAGATACTAGCAAAATCACCGAGACACCATGGAGAGCGCTGAGACACTTGGGAAAGCTGCTGAGACACTAGGGAGAGCACTGAGATACTAGGGAAAGCTGCTAAGGCACTTGGGAAAGCTGCTGAGACATTAGGGAGAGCACTGAGATACTAGGGAAAGCTGCTGAGACACCATGGAGAGCACTGAGACACTAGGGAGAGCACTTAGAAACTACAGAAAGCTGCTGAGACACTAGGGAAAGCTGCTGAGACATTAGGGAGAGCACTGAGATACTAGGGAAAGCTGCTGAGACACTAGGAAGAGCACTGAGACACTAGGGAGAGCTGCTGAAACACTACAGAAAGCTACTGAGACACTAGGCAAAGCTGCTGAGACACTAGGGAGAGCACTGAGACACTAGGGAAAGCTGCTGAGACACTAGGGAAAGCTGCTGAGACAGGGAGAGCACTGATATACTAGGGAAAGTTGCTAAGACACAAGGGAAAGCTGCTGGGAGACTAGATAGAGCTGCTGAGACACTAGGGAGAGCACTGAGACACTAGGGAAAGCTGCTAAGACACTAGGGAAAGATGCTGAGACACTAAGGAGAGCACTATGACACTATGGAGAGCACTGAGACACTATGGAAAGCTGCTGAGACACTAGAGAGAGCACTGAGACACTAAGGAAAGCTGCTGAGACATTAGGGAGAGCACTGAGACACTAGGGAAAGCTGCTGCGACACTAGGGAGAGCACTGAGACACTAGGGAGAGCTGCTGAGACACTAGGGAAAGCTGCTGAGACATTAGGGAGAGCACTGAGATACTAGGGAAAGCTTCTGAGACACCAGGGAGAGCACTGAGACACTAGGGAGAGCACTTAGAACCTACAGAAAGCTGCTGAGACACTAGGGAATGCTGCAGAGACACTAGGGAGAGCGCTGAGACACTAGGAAGAGCACTGAGACACTAGGGGCAAGCTACGGAGACACTAGGGATAGCTGCTGAGACACTAGGGAGAGCTCTGAGACTCTATGGAAAGCTGCTGAGACACTAGGGAAAGCTGCTTGAGACACTAGGGGACAGCACTGAGACACTAGGGACAGCACTGAGACAACAGGGAGAGCTGCTGAGACACTAAGGAGAGCTGCTGAGACACTAGGGAAAGCTGCTAAGACACTAAGGAGACCACTGAGACACTAGGGAGAGCTGCTGAGACACTAGGGAAAGCTGCAAAGACACTAGGAGGAGCACTGAGACACTAGGGAGAGCACTGAGACACTACAGAAAGCTGCTGAGACACTAGGGAAAGCTGCTGAGACATTAGGGAGAGCACTGAGATTCTAGGTAAAGCTGCTGAGACACTACAGAAAGCTACTAAGACACTAGGGAAAGCACTGATACACTAGGGAGGGCACTTAGATACTAGTGAAAGCTGCTGAGACACTAGGGATAGCACTGAGACACTAGGGAGAGCACCGAGACACTAGGGAGAGCACTGAGACACTAGGGAAAGCTGCTGAGACACTTGGAAAAGCTGCTCAGACACTTCGGAGAGCACTGAGATACTAGGAAAAGCTAGTGAGACACTAGGGATAGCACTGAGACACTAGGGAGAGCACTGAGACACTAGGGAGAGCACTGAGACACTAGGAAAAGCTGCTGAGACACTAGGGAGAGCACTGAGACACTAAGGAGAGCTGTTGGTACACTATGGAGAGAACTGAGACACTAGGGAGAGCACTTAGACACTAGGGAGAGCACTGAGACACTAGGGAAAGGTGCTGAGACACTAGGGAGAGCACTGAGACACTAGGGAGAGCACTGAGACACTAGGAAAAGCTGCTGAGACACCAGGGAGAGCACTGAGACACTAAGTAGAGCTGTTGGGACACTACGGAGAGAACTGAGGCACTAGGGAGAGCACTTAGACACTAGGGAGAGCAGTGAGACACTAGTAATAGCTGCTAAGACACTAGGGAGAGCACTGAGACACTAGGGAGAGCACTTAGACACTAGGGAGAGCACTGAGACACTAGGAATAGCTGCTAAGACACTAGGGAGAGCACTGAGACACTAGGAAAAGCTGTTGGGACACTAAGGAGAGAACTGAGACACTAGGGAGAGCACTTAGACACTAGGGAGAGCACTGAGACACTAGGAATAGCTGCTAAGACACTAGGGAGAGCACTGAGACACTAGGAAAAGCTGCTGTGACACTAGGGAGAGCAGCTGAGACACTAGGGAGAGCATTTAGAAACTACAGAAAGCTGCTGAGACACTAGGGAATGCTGCAGAGACACTAGGGAGAGCGCTGAGACACTAGGAAGAGCACTGAGACACTAGGGCAAGCTACGGAGACACTAGTGATAGCTGCTGAGACACTAGGGAGAGCGCTGAGACTCTATGGAAAGCTGCTGAGACACTAGGGAAAGCTGCTGAGACACTAGGGACAGCACTGAGACACTAGGGACAGCACTGAGACAACAGGGAGAGCTGCTGAGACACTAAGGAGAGCTGCTGAGACACTAGGGGAAAGCTGCTAAGACACTAAGGAGACCACTGAGACACTAGGGAGAGCTGCTGAGACACTAGGGAAAGCTGCAAAGACACTAGGAGGAGCACTGAGACACTAGGGAGAGCACTGAGACACTAGGGAGAGCACTGAGACACTACAGAAAGCTGCTGAGACACTAGGGAAAGCTGCTGAGACATTAGGGAGAGCACTGAGATTCTAGGTAAAGCTGCTGAGACACTACAGAAAGCTACTAAGACACTAGGGAAAGCACTGATACACTAGGGAGGGCACTTAGATACTAGTGAAAGCTGCTGAGACACTAGGGATAGCACTGAGACACTAGGGAGAGCACCGAGACACTAGGGAGAGCACTGAGACACTAGGGAAAGCTGCTGAGACACTTGGAAAAGCTGCTCAGACACTTCGGAGAGCACTGAGATACTAGGAAAAGCTAGTGAGACACTAGGGATAGCACTGAGACACTAGGGAGAGCACTGAGACACTAGGGAGAGCACTGAGACACTAGGAAAAGCTGCTGAGACACTAGGGAGAGCACTGAGACACTAAGGAGAGCTGTTTGGTACACTATGGAGAGAACTGAGACACTAGGGGAGAGCACTTAGACACTAGGGAGAGCACTGAGACACTAGGGAAAGGTGCTGAGACACTAGGGAGAGCACTCAGACACTAGGGAGAGCACTGAGACACTAGGAAAAGCTGCTGAGACACCAGGGAGAGCACTGAGACACTAGGGAGAGCAGTGAGACACTAGGGAGAGCACTGAGACACTAGGAATAGCTGCTAAGACACTAGGGGAGAGCACTGAGACACTAGGAAAAGCTGTTGGGACACTAAGGAGAGAACTGAGACACTAGGGAGAGCACTTAGACACTAGGGAGAGCACTGAGACACTAGGAATAGCTGCTAAGACACTAGGGAGAGCACTGAGACACTAGGAAAAGCTGTTGGGACACTATGGAGAGAACTGAGGCACTAGGGAGAGCACTTAGACACTAGGGAGAGCAGTGAGACACTAGTAATAGCTGCTAAGACACTAGGGGAGAGCACTGAGACACTAGGGAGAGCACTTAGACACTAGGGAGAGCACTGAGACACTAGGAATAGCTGCTAAGACACTAGGGAGAGCACTGAGACACTAGGAAAAGCTGTTGGGACACTAAGGAGAGAACTGAGACACTAGGGAGAGCACTTAGACACTAGGGAGAGCACTGAGACACTAGGAATAGCTGCTAAGACACTAGGGAGAGCACTGAGACACTAGGAAAAAGCTGCTGTGACACTAGGGAGAGCAGCTGAGACACTAGGGAGAGCATTTAGAAAACTACAGAAAGCAGCTGGGGACACTAGGGAGAGCACTGAGATACTAGGGAAAGCTGCTGAGACACTAGGTAGAGTGCTGAGACACTAGGGAGAGCAAAAAGACACTAGGGAGAGCAATGAGACATTAGGAGAGCACTGAGATACTTGGGAACGCTGCTGAGACACTAGGGAAAGCTGCTGAGACACTATGGAGAGCTGCTCAGACACTAGGGAGAGCACTGTGACACTAGGGAAAGCTGCAGAGACACTAGGGAGAGCGCTGAGACACTAGGGAGAGCACTGAGACACTATGGAAAGCTGCTGAGACACTAGGGAAAGCTGTTGAGACACTAGGGACAGCACTGAGACACTAAGGAAAGCTGCTGAGACACTAGGGAGAGCCCTGAGACACTAGGAAGAGCTGCTGAGACACCAGGAAGAGCACTGACACTAGGAAAAACTGCTGAGACACTAGGGAAAGCTGCTGAGACACTAGGGACAGCACTGAGACACTAAGGAAAGCTGCTGAGACACTAGGGAGAGCACTGAGACACTAGGAAGAGCTGCTGAGACACCAGGAAGAGCACTGACACTAGGAAAAAACTGCTGAGACACTAGGGAAAGCTGCTGAGACATTAGGGAAAGCTGCTGAGACATTAGGGAGAGCACTGAGACACTAGGGAGAGCACTGAGACACTAGGGGAAAGCTGCTGAGACACTAGGGAAAGCTGCTGAGACACTAGGGACAGCACTGTGACACTAGGGACAGCTGCTGAGACACTAGGGAAAGCTGTTGAGACATTAGGGAGAGCACTGATATACTAGGGAAAGCTGCTGAGACACTAGGGAGAGCACTGAGACACTAGGGAGAGCTGCTGAGACACTAGGGAAAGCTGCTGAGACATTAGGGAGAGCACTGAGATACTAGGGAAAGCTGCTGAGACACTAGGGAGAGGACTGAGACACTAGGGAGAGCACTTAGAAACTACAGAAAGCTGCTGAGACACTAGGAAAAAGCTGCTGAGACATTAGGGAGAGCAATGAGATACTACGGAAAGCTGCTGAGACACTAGGGAGAGCACTGAGACACTAGGGAGAGCACTGAGACACTAGGGAATGCTGCAGAGACACTAGGGAGAGCGCTGAGACACTAGGGAGAGCACTGAGACACTAGGGCAAGCTACTGAGACACTAGGGATAGCTGCTGAGACACTAGGGAGAGCACTGAGACACTATGGAAAGCTGCTGAGACACTAGGGAGAGCACTGAGATACTAGGAAAATCACTGAGACACCATGGAGAGCGCTGAGACACTGGGGGAAAGCTGCTGAGACACTAGGGAGAGCACTGAGATACTAGGGAAAGCTGCTAAGGCACTTGGGAAAGCTGCTGAGACATAAGGGAGAGCACTGAGATACTAGGGAAAGCTGCTGAGACACCATGGAGAGCACTGAGACACTAGGGAGAGCACTTAGAAACTACAGAAAGCTGCTGAGACACTAGGGAAAGCTGCTGAGACATTAGGGAGAGCACTGAGATACTAGGGAAAGCTGCTGAGACACTAGGGAGAGCACTGAGACACTAGGGAGAGCTGCTGAAACACTACAGAAAGCTGCTGAGACACTAGGCAAAGCTGCTGAGACACTAGGGAGAGCACTGAGACACTAGGGAAAGCTGCTGAGACACTAGGGAAAGCTGCTGAGACAGGGAGAGCACTGATATACTAGGGAAAGTTGCTAAGACACAAGGGAAAGCTGCTGGGAGACTAGATAGAGCTGCTGAGACACTAGGGAGAGCACTGAGACACTAGGGAAAGCTGCTAAGACACTAGGGAAAGATGCTGAGACACTAAGGAGAGCACTATGACACTATGGAGAGCACTGAGACACTATGGAAAGCTGCTGTGACACTAGAGAGAGCACTGAGACACTAAGGAAAGCTGCTGAGACACTAGGGAGAGCACTGAGAAACTAGGAAGAGCTGATGAGACACCAGGAAGAGCACTGACACTAGGAAAAACTGCTGAGACACTAGGGAAAGCTGCTGAGACATTAGGGAAAGCTGCTGAGACATTAGGGAGAGCACTGAGACACTAGGGAGAGCACTGAGACACTAGGGAAAGCTGCTGAGACCACTAGGGAGAGCACTGAGACACTAGGGAAAGCTGCTGAGACACTAGGGAGAGCACTTAGAAACTACAGAAAGCTGCTGAGACACTAGGAAAGCTGCTGAGACACTAAGGACAGCACTGTGGACACTAGGAACACTAGGGAAAGCTGTTGAGACATTAGGGAGAGCACTGATATACTAGGGAAAGCTGCTGAGACACTAGGGAGAGCACTGAGACACTAGGGAATGCTGCAGAGACACTAGGGAGAGCAATGAGACACTAGGGAGAGCACTGAGACACTAGGGCAAGCTACTGAGACACTAGGGATAGCTGCTGAGACACTAGGGAGAGCACTGAGACACTATGGAAAGCTGCTGAGACACTAGGGAGAGCACTGAGATACTAGGAAAATCACTGAGACACCATGGAGAGCGCTGAGACACTTGGGAAAGCTGCTGAGACACTAGGGAGAGCACTGAGATACTAGGGAAAGCTGCTAAGGCACATGGGAAAGCTGCTGAGACATTAGGGAGAGCACTGAGATACTAGGGAAAGCTGCTGAGACACCATGGAGAGCACTGAGACACTAGGGAGAGCACTTAGAAACTACAGAAAGCTGCTGAGACACCAGGGAAAGCTGCTGAGACATTAGGGAGAGCACGGAGACACTAGGGAAAGCTGCTGAGACACTAGGGAGAGCACTGAGACACTAGGGAGAGCTGCTGAAACACTACAGACAGCTACTGAGACACTAGGGAAAGCTGATGAGACATTAGGGAGAGCACTGAGACACTAGGGAGAGCACTGAGACACTAGGGCAAGCTACTGAGACACTAGGGATAGCTGGTGAGACACTAGGGAGAGCACTGAGACACTATGGAAAGCTGCTGAGACACTAGGGAGAGCACTAAGATACTAGGAAAATCACTGAGACACCATGGAGAGCGCTGAGACACTGGCGAAAGCTGCTGAGACACTAGGGAGAGCACTGAGACACTAGGGCGAGCTGCTGAGACACTAGGGAAAGCTGCTGAGACATTAGGGAGAGCACTGAGATACTAGGGAAAGCTGCTGACACCAGGGAGAGCACTGAGACACTAGGGAGAGCACTTAGAAACTACAGAAAGCTGCTGAGACACTAGGGAAAGCTGCTGAGACATTAGGGAGAGCACTGAGATACAAGGGAAAGCTGCTGAGACACTAGGGTGAACACTGAGACACTAGGGAGAGCTGCTGAAACACTACAGAAAGCTACTGAGACACTAGGGAAAGCTGCTGAGACATTAGGGAGAGCACTGAGACACTAGGGAAAGCTGCTGCGACACTAGGGAGAGCACTGAGACACTAGGGAGAGCTGCTGAGACACTAGGGAAAGCTGCTGAGACATTAGGGAGAGCACTGAGATACTAGGGAAAGCTGCTGAGACACCAGGGAGAGCACTGAGACACTAGGGAGAGCACTTAGAACCTACAGAAAGCTGCTGAGACACTAGGAAAAGCTGCTGAGACATTAGGGAGAGCACTGAGATACTAGGGAAAGCTGCTGAGACACTAGGGAGAGCACTGAGACACTAGGGAAAGCTGCTGAGACATTAGGGAGAGCACTGAGATACTAGGGAAAGCTGTTGCGACACTACGGAGAGCACTAAGACACTAGGGAGAGCTGCTGAGACACTAGGGAAAGCTGCTGCGACACTAGGGAGAGCACTGAGACACTAGGGAGAGCTGCTGAGACACTAGGGAAAGCTGCTGAGACACTAGGGAGAGCACTGAAGCACTAGGGAGAGCACTGAGACACTAGAGAGAGCTTCTGAGACACTAGGGAAAGCTGCTGAGACATTAGGGAGAGCACTGAGACACTAGGTAAAGCTCCTGAGACTCTACAGAAAGCTACTGAGACACTAGGGAAAGCTGGTGAGACATTAGGGAGAGCACTGAGGTACTTGGGAAAGCTGCTGAGACACTAGGGAAAGCTGCTGCGACACTAGGGAGAGCACTGAGACACTAGGGAGAGCTGCTGAGACACTAGGGAAAGCTGCTGAGACATTAGGGAGAGCACTGAGACACTAGGGAAAGCTGCTAAGGCACTTGGGAAAGCAGCTGGGACACTAGGGAGAGCAGTTAGAGATACTAGGGAGAGCTGCTGAGACACTAGGTGGAGCACTGAGACACTAGGGAGAGCAATGAGACACTAGGGAGAGCAATGAGACACTAGGACAGCACTGAAATACTAGGGAACGCTGCTGAGACACTAGGGAAGGCTGCTGAGACACTATGGAGAGCTGCTCAGACACTAGGGAGAGCACTGTGACACTAGGGAATGCTGCAGAGACACTAGGGAGAGCGCTGAGACACTATGGAGAGCACTGAGACACTAGGGCAAGCTACTGAGACAATAGGTATAGCTGCTGAGACACTAGGGAGAGCACTGAGACACTATGGAAAGCTGCTGAGACACTAGGGAAAGCTGCTGAGACACTAGGGACAGCACCGAGACACTAGGAATATCACTGAGACAACAGGGAGAGCTGCTGAGACATTAGGGAGAGCACTGAGACTCTAGGTAAAGCTGCTGAGACACTAGGGAAAGCTGCTGAGACACCATGGAGAGCACTGAGACACTAGGGAGAGCACTTAGAAACTACAGAAAGCTGCTGAGACACCAGGGAAAGCTGCTGAGACATTAGGGAGAGCACGGAGACACTAGGGAAAGCTGCTGAGACACTAGGGAGAGCACTGAGACACTAGGGAGAGCTGCTGAAACACTACAGACAGCTACTGAGACACTAGGGAAAGCTGATGAGACATTAGGGAGAGCACTGAGACACTAGGGAGAGCACTGAGACACTAGGGCAAGCTACTGAGACACTAGGGATAGCTGGTGAGACACTAGGGAGAGCACTGAGACACTATGGAAAGCTGCTGAGACACTAGGGAGAGCACTAAGATACTAGGAAAATCACTGAGACACCATGGAGAGCGCTGAGACACTGGCGAAAGCTGCTGAGACACTAGGGAGAGCACTGAGACACTAGGGCGAGCTGCTGAGACACTAGGGAAAGCTGCTGAGACATTAGGGAGAGCACTGAGATACTAGGGAAAGCTGCTGACACCAGGGAGAGCACTGAGACACTAGGGAGAGCACTTAGAAACTACAGAAAGCTGCTGAGACACTAGGGAAAGCTGCTGAGACATTAGGGAGAGCACTGAGATACAAGGGAAAGCTGCTGAGACACTAGGGTGAACACTGAGACACTAGGGAGAGCTGCTGAAACACTACAGAAAGCTACTGAGACACTAGGGAAAGCTGCTGAGACATTAGGGAGAGCACTGAGATACTAGGGAAAGCTGCTGAGACACCAGGGAGAGCACTGAGACACTAGGGAGAGCACTTAGAACCTACAGAAAGCTGCTGAGACACTAGGAAAAGCTGCTGAGACATTAGGGAGAGCACTGAGATACTAGGGAAAGCTGCTGAGACACTAGGGAGAGCACTGAGACACTAGGGAAAGCTGCTGAGACATTAGGGAGAGCACTGAGATACTAGGGAAAGCTGTTGCGACACTACGGAGAGCACTAAGACACTAGGGAGAGCTGCTGAGACACTAGGGAAAGCTGCTGCGACACTAGGGAGAGCACTGAGACACTAGGGAGAGCTGCTGAGACACTAGGGAAAGCTGCTGAGACACTAGGGAGAGCACTGAAGCACTAGGGAGAGCACTGAGACACTAGAGAGAGCTGCTGAGACACTAGGGAAAGCTGCTGAGACATTAGGGAGAGCACTGAGACACTAGGTAAAGCTCCTGAGACTCTACAGAAAGCTACTGAGACACTAGGGAAAGCTGGTGAGACATTAGGGAGAGCACTGAGGTACTTGGGAAAGCTGCTGAGACACTAGGGAAAGCTGCTGCGACACTAGGGAGAGCACTGAGACACTAGGGAGAGCTGCTGAGACACTAGGGAAAGCTGCTGAGACATTAGGGAGAGCACTGAGACACTAGGGAAAGCTGCTAAGGCACTTGGGAAAGCAGCTGGGACACTAGGGAGAGCAGTTAGAGATACTAGGGAGAGCTGCTGAGACACTAGGTGGAGCACTGAGACACTAGGGAGAGCAATGAGACACTAGGGAGAGCAATGAGACACTAGGACAGCACTGAAATACTAGGGAACGCTGCTGAGACACTAGGGAAGGCTGCTGAGACACTATGGAGAGCTGCTCAGACACTAGGGAGAGCACTGTGACACTATGGAATGCTGCAGAGACACTAGGGAGAGCGCTGAGACACTATGGAGAGCACTGAGACACTAGGGCAAGCTACTGAGACAATAGGTATAGCTGCTGAGACACTAGGGAGAGCACTGAGACACTATGGAAAGCTGCTGAGACACTAGGGAAAGCTGCTGAGACACTAGGGACAGCACCGAGACACTAGGAATATCACTGAGACAACAGGGAGAGCTGCTGAGACATTAGGGAGAGCACTGAGACTCTAGGTAAAGCTGCTGAGACACTAGGAAAAGCTGCTGAGACATTAGGGAGAGCACTGAGATACTAGGGAAAGCTGTTGAGACACTAGGGAAAGCTGCTGCGACACTAGGGAGAGCACTGAGACACTAGGGAGAGCTGCTGAGACACTAGGAAAAGCTGCTGAGACATTAGGGAGAGCACTGAGACACTAGGGAAAGCTGCTAAGGCACTAGGGAGAGCACTGAGATACTAGGGAAAGCTGCTGAGACACTAGGGAAAGCTGCTAAGGCACTAGGGAAAGCTGCTGAGACACTAGGGAGAGCACTGAGATACTAGGGAAAGCTGCTGAGACACTAGGTAATGCTGCTGAGACTAAGGAGAGCTGCTGAGACACTAGGTAGAGCGCTGAGACACTAGGGAGAGCAATGAGACACTAGGGAGAGCAATGAGACACTAGGGAGAGCACTGAGACACTAGGGAATGCTGCAGAGACACTATGGAGAGCGCTGAGACACTAAAGAGAGCACTGAGACACTAGGGCAAGCTAGTGAGACACTAGGGATAGCTGCTGAGACACTAGGAAAAGCACTGAGACACTAGGGAAAGCACTGAGACACTATGGAAAGCTGCTGAGACACTAGGGAAAGCTGCTGAGACACTAGGGAGAGCACTGAGACACTAGGGAGAGCTGCTGAGACAATAGGGAATGCTGCTAAGACACTAGGGAGAGCACTGAGAAACTAGGGAGAGCACTGAGACACTAGGGAGAGCACTGAGACACTACAGAAAGCTGTTGGGACACTAGGTAAAGCACTGAGACACTAGGGAGAGCTGCTGAGACACTAGAGAAAGCAGCTGAGACACTAGGGAGAGCTGCTAAGACACTAGGGAGAGCTGCTGAGACACTAGGTAGAGCACTGAGACACTAGGGAGAGCAATGAGACACTAGGGAGAGCAATGAGACACTAGGCAGAGCACAGAGACACTAGGGATAGCTGCTGAGACACTAGGGAAAGCTGCTGAGACACTATGGAGTTCACTGAGACACTAGGGAAAGTTGCTGAGACACTAGGGAGAGCACTGAGACACTAGGAAAAGCACTGAGACACTAGGGAGAGCTGCTGAGACACTAGGGAAAGCTATTGAGACTCTAAGAAGAGCTGCTGAGACACTAGGGAGAGCACTGAGAAACTAGGGAGTGCACTGAGACACTAGGGAGAGCACTGAGACACTACAGAAAGCGGTTGGGACACTAGGTAAAGCACTGAGACACTATGGAGAGCTAATGAGACACTAGGGAGAGCTGCTGAGATACTAGTGAAAGCTGCTGAGACACTAGGGAAAGCTGCTGAGACACTAGGGAGAGCACTGAGAAACTAGGGAGAACACTGAGAAACTAGGGAGAGCACTGAGACACTACAGAAAGCTGTTGGGACTCTAGGTAAAGCACTGAGACACTAGGGAGAGCTGCTGAGACACTACATAAAGCTGATGAGACACTAGGGAAAGCTGCTAAGACACTAGGGAGAGCTGTTCAGACACTAGGGAAAGCTTCTGAGACACTTGGGAGAGCACTGAGACACTAGGGAGAGCACTGAAACACTACATAAAGCTGTTGAGACACTAGAGAAAGCGCTGAGACACTAGGAAGAACACTGAGAGACTACAGAAAGCTGTTGAGACACTAGGGAAAGCACTGATACACTAGGGAGGGCACTTAGATACTAGTGAAAGCTGCTGAGACAATAGGGATAGCTGCTGAGACACTAGGGAGAGCTGCTCAGACACTAGGGAGAGCACTGAGAAACTAGGGAGAGCACTGAGAAACTAGGGAGAGCACTGAGACACTACAGAAAGCTGGTGGGACTCTAGGTAATGCACTGAGAAACTAGGGAGAGCTGCTGAGACACTAGCGAGAGCTGCTGAAACACTAGGGCAAGCTGCTAAGACACTAGGGAAAGCAGCTAAGACACTAGGGAGAGCTGCTCAGACACTAGGGAAAGCTTCTGATACACTTGGGAGAGCACTGAGACACTTGGGAGAGCACTGAGACACTAGGGAGAGCACTGAGACACTACATAAAGCTGTTGAGACACTAGGGAAAGCACTGGGAAACTAGGAAGAGCATTGAGACACTAGGGAGAGCACTGAGACACTACAGAAAGCTGTTGAGACACTAGGGAATGCACTGATACACTAGGGAGGGCACTTAGATACTAGTGAAAGCTGCTGAGACACTAGGGATAGCACTGAGACACTAGGGAGAGCACTGAGACACTAGGGAGAGCACTGAGACACTAGGGAAAGCTGCTGAGACACTTGGAAAAGCTGCTGAGACACTACGGAGAGCACTGAGATAATAGGAAAAGCTGGTGAGACACTAGGGATAGCACTGAGACACTAGGGAGAGCACTGAGACACTAGGGAGAGCTGCTGAAACACTACAGAAAGCTGCTGAGACACTAGGCAAAGCTGCTGAGACACTAGGGAGAGCACTGAGACACTAGGGAAAGCTGCTGAGACACTAGGGAAAGCTGCTGAGACAGGGAGAGCACTGATATACTAGGGAAAGTTGCTAAGACACAAGGGAAAGCTGCTGGGAGACTAGATAGAGCTGCTGAGACACTAGGGAGAGCACTGAGACACTAGGGAAAGCTGCTAAGACACTAGGGAAAGATGCTGAGACACTAAGGAGAGCACTATGACACTATGGAGAGCACTGAGACACTATGGAAAGCTGCTGTGACACTAGAGAGAGCACTGAGACACTAAGGAAAGCTGCTGAGACACTAGGGAGAGCACTGAGACACTAGGAAGAGCTGATGAGACACCAGGAAGAGCACTGACACTAGGAAAAACTGCTGAGACACTAGGGAAAGCTGCTGAGACATTAGGGAAAGCTGCTGAGACATTAGGGAGAGCACTGATACACTAGGGAGAGCACTGAGACACTAGAGAAAGCTGCTGAGACACTAGGGAGAGCACTGAGACACTAGGGAAAGCTGCTGAGACACTAGGGAGAGCACTTAGAAACTACAGAAAGCTGCTGAGACACTAGGGAAAGCTGCTGAGACACTAAGGACAGCACTGTGACACTAGGAACAGCTGCTGAGACACTAGGGAAAGCTGTTCTGACATTAGGGAGAGCACTGATATACTAGGGAAAGCTGCTGAGACACTAGGGAGAGCACTGAGACACTAGGGAGAGCTGCTGAGACACTAGGGAAAGCTGCTGAGACATTAGGGAGAGCACTGAGATACTAGGGAAAGCTGCTGAGACACTAGGGAGAGGACTGAGACGCTAGGGAGAGCACTTAGAAACTACAGAAAGCTGCTGAGACACTAGGGAAAGCTGCTGAGACATTAGGGAGAGCAATGAGATACTACGGAAAGCTGCTGAGACACTAGGGAGAGCACTGAGACACTAGGGAATGCTGCAGAGACACTAGGGAGAGCGCTGAGACACTAGGGAGAGCACTGAGACACTAGGGCAAGCTACTGAGACACTAGGGATAGCTGCTGAGACACTAGGGAGAGCACTGAGACACTATGGAAAGCTGCTGAGACACTAGGGAGAGCACTGAGATACTAGGAAAATCACTGAGACACCATGGAGAGCGCTGAGACACTAGGGAAAGCTGCTGCGACACTAGGGAGAGCACTGAGACACTAGGGAGAGCTGCTGAGACACTAGGGAAAGCTGCTGAGACATTAGGGAGAGCACTGAGACACTAGGGAAAGCTGCTAAGGCACTTGGGAAAGCAGCTGGGACACTAGGGAGAGCAGTTAGACATACTAGGGAGAGCTGCTGAGACACTAGGTGGAGCACTGAGACACTAGGGAGAGCAATGAGACACTAGGACAGCACTGAAATACTAGGGAACGCTGCTGAGACACTAGGGAAGGCTGCTGAGACACTATGGAGAGCTGCTCAGACACTAGGGAGAGCACTGTGACACTAGGGAATGCTGCAGAGACACTAGGGAGAGCGCTGAGACACTATGGAGAGCACTGAGACACTAGGGCAAGCTACTGAGACAATAGGTATAGCTGCTGAGACACTAGGGAGAGCACTGAGACACTATGGAAAGCTGCTGAGACACTAGGGAAAGCTGCTGAGACACTAGGGACAGCACCGAGACACTAGGAATATCACTAAGACAACAGGGAGAGCTGCTGAGACATTAGGGAGAGCACTGAGACTCTAGGTAAAGCTGCTGAGACACTAGGAAAAGCTGCTGAGACATTAGGGAGAGCACTGAGATACTAGGGAAAGCTGTTGAGACACTAGGGAAAGCTGCTGCGACACTAGGGAGAGCACTGAGACACTAGGGAGAGCTGCTGAGACACTAGGAAAAGCTGCTGAGACATTAGGGAGAGCACTGAGACACTAAGGAAAGCTGCTAAGGCACTAGGGAGAGCACTGAGATACTAGGGAAAGCTGCTGAGACACTAGGGAAAGCTGCTAAGGCACTAGGGAAAGCTGCTGAGACACTAGGGAGAGCACTGAGATACTAGGGAAAGCTGCTGAGACACTAGGTAATGCTGCTGAGACTAAGGAGAGCTGCTGAGACACTAGGTAGAGGGCTGAGACACTAGGGAGAGCAATGAGACACTAGGGAGAGCAATGAGACACTAGGGGAGAGCACTGAGACACTAGGGAATGCTGCAGAGACACTATGGAGAGCACTGAGACACTAAAGAGAGCACTGAGACACTAGGGCAAGCTAGTGAGACACTAGGGATAGCTGCTGAGACACTAGGAAAAGCACTGAGACACTAGGGAAAGCACTGAGACACTATGGAAAGCTGCTGAGACACTAGGGAAAGCTGCTGAGACACTAGGGAGAGCACTGAGACACTAGGGAGAGCTGCTGAGACAATAGGGAATGCTGCTAAGACACTAGGGAGAGCACTGAGAAACTAGGGAGAGCACTGAGACACTAGGGAGAGCACTGAGACACTACAGAAAGCTGTTGGGACACTAGGTAAAGCACTGAGACTCTAGGGAGAGCTGCTGAGACACTAGAGAAAGCAGCTGAGACACTAGGGAGAGCTGCTAAGACACTAGGGAGAGCTGCTGAGACACTAGGTAGAGCACTGAGACACTAGGGAGAGCAATGAGACACTAGGGAGAGCAATGAGACACTAGGCAGAGCACAGAGACACTAGGGATAGCTGCTGAGACACTAGGGAAAGCTGCTGAGACACTATGGAGTTCACTGAGACACTAGGGAAAGTTGCTGAGACACTAGGGAGAGCACTGAGACACTAGGAAAAGCACTGAGACACTAGGGAGAGCTGCTGAGACACTAGGGAAAGCTATTGAGACTCTAAGAAGAGCTGCTGAGACACTAGGGAGAGCACTGAGAAACTAGGGAGTGCACTGAGACACTAGGGAGAGCACTGAGACACTACAGAAAGCGGTTGGGACACTAGGTAAAGCACTGAGACACTATGGAGAGCTAATGAGACACTAGGGAGAGCTGCTGAGATACTAGTGAAAGCTGCTGAGACACTAGGGAAAGCTGCTGAGACACTAGGGAGAGCACTGAGAAACTAGGGAGAGCACTGAGAAACTAGGGAGAGCACTGAGACACTACAGAAAGCTGTTGGGACTCTAGGTAAAGCACTGAGACACTAGGGAGAGCTGCTGAGACACTACATAAAGCTGATGAGACACTAGGGCAAGCTGATAAGACACTAGGGAAAGCTGCTAAGACACTAGGGAGAGCTGTTCAGACACTAGGGAAAGCTTCTGAGACACTTGGGAGAGCACTGAGACACTAGGGAGAGCACTGAGACACTACATAAAGCTGTTGAGACACTAGAGAAAGCGCTGAGACACTAGGAAGAGCACTGAGAGACTACAGAAAGCTGTTGAGACACTAGGGAAAGCACTGATACACTAGGGAGGGCACTTAGATACTAGTGAAAGCTGCTGAGACAATAGGGATAGCTGCTGAGACACTAGGGAGAGCTGCTCAGACACTAGGGAGAGCACTGAGAAACTAGGGAGAGCACTGAGAAACTAGGGAGAGCACTGAGACACTACAGAAAGCTGGTGGGACTCTAGGTAATGCACTGAGAAACTAGGGAGAGCTGCTGAGACACTAGCGAGAGCTGCTGAAACACTAGGGCAAGCTGCTAAGACACTAGGGAAAGCAGCTAAGACACTAGGGAGAGCTGCTCAGACACTAGGGAAAGCTACTGAGACACTAGGGATAGCTGGTGAGACACTAGGGAGAGCACTGAGACACTATGGAAAGCTGCTGAGACACTAGGGAGAGCACTAAGATACTAGGAAAATCACTGAGACACCATGGAGAGCGCTGATACACTGGGGAAAGCTGCTGAGACACTAGGGAGAGCACTGAGACACTAGGGCGAGCTGCTGAGACACTAGGGAAAGCTGCTGAGACATTAGGGAGAGCACTGAGATACTAGGGAAAGCTGCTGACACCAGGGAGAGCACTTAGACACTAGGGAGAGCACTTAGAAACTACAGAAAGCTGCTGAGACACTAGGGAAAGCTGCTGAGACATTAGGGAGAGCACTGAGATACAAGGGAAAGCTGCTGAGACACTAGGGAGAACACTGAGACACTAGGGAGAGCTGCTGAAACACTACAGAAAGCTACTGAGACACTAGGGAAAGCTGCTGAGACATTAGGGAGAGCACTGAGACACTAGGGAAAGCTGCTGCGACACTAGGGAGAGCACTGAGACACTAGGGAGAGCTGCTGAGACACTAGGGAAAGCTGCTGAGACACTAGGGAGAGCACTTAGAACCTACAGAAAGCTGCTGAGACACTAGGGAAAGCTGCTGAGACATTAGGGAGAGCACTGAGATACTAGGGAAAGCTGCTGAGACACTAGGGAGAGCACTGAGACACTAGGGAAAGCTGCTGAGACATTAGGGAGAGCACTGAGATACTAGGGAAAGCTGTTGCGACACTACGGAGAGCACTAAGACACTAGGGAGAGCTGCTGAGACACTAGGGAAAGCTGCTGCGACACTAGGGAGAGCACTGAGACACTAGGGAGAGCTGCTGAGACACTAGGGAAAGCTGCTGAGACACTAGGGAGAGCACTGAAGCACCAGGGAGAGCACTGAGACACTAGAGAGAGCTGCTGAGACACTAGGGAAAGCTGCTGAGACATTAGGGAGAGCACTGAGACACTAGGTAAAGCTCCTGAGACTCTACAGAAAGCTATTGAGACACTAGGGAAAGCTGGTGAGACATTAGGGAGAGCACTGAGGTACTTGGGAAAGCTGCTGAGACACTAGGGAAAGCTGCTGCGACACTAGGGAGAGCACTGAGACACTAGGGAGAGCTGCTGAGACACTAGGGAAAGCTGCTGAGACATTAGGGAGAGCACTGAGACACTAGGGAAAGCTGCTAAGGCACTTGGGAAAGCAGCTGGGACACTAGGGAGAGCAGTTAGACATACTAGGGAGAGCTGCTGAGACACTAGGTGGTGCACTGAGACACTAGGGAGAGCAATGAGACACTAGGACAGCACTGAAATACTAGGGAACGCTGCTGAGACACTAGGGAAGGCTGCTGAGACACTATGGAGAGCTGCTCAGACACTAGGGAGAGCACTGTGACACTAGGGAATGCTGCAGAGACACTAGGGAGAGCGCTGAGACACTATGGAGAGCACTGAGACACTAGGGCAAGCTACTGAGACAATAGGTATAGCTGCTGAGACACTAGGGAGAGCACTGAGACACTATGGAAAGCTGCTGAGACACTAGGGAAAGCTGCTGAGACACTAGGGAAAGCACCGAGACACTAGGAATATCACTAAGACAACAGGGAGAGCTGCTGAGACATTAGGGAGAGCACTGAGACTCTAGGTAAAGCTGCTGAGACACTAGGAAAAGCTGCTGAGACATTAGGGAGAGCACTGAGATACTAGGGAAAGCTGTTGAGACACATGGGAAAGCTGCTGCGACACTAGGGAGAGCACTGAGACACTAGGGAGAGCTGCTGAGACACTAGGAAAAGCTGCTGAGACATTAGGGAGAGCACTGAGACACTAGGGAAAGCTGCTAAGGCACTAGGGAGAGCACTGAGATACTAGGGAAAGCTGCTGAGACACTAGGGAAAGCTGCTAAGGCACAAGGGAAAGCTGCTGAGACACTAGGGAGAGCACTGAGATACTAGGGAAAGCTGCTGAGACACTAGGTAATGCTGCTGAGACTAAGGAGAGCTGCTGAGACACTAGGTAGAGCGCTGAGACACTAGGGAGAGCAATGAGACACTAGGGAGAGCAATGAGACACTAGGGAGAGCACTGAGACACTAGGGAATGCTGCAGAGACACTATGGAGAGCACTGAGACACTAAAGAGAGCACTGAGACACTAGGGCAAGCTAGTGAGACACTAGGGATAGCTGCTGAGACACTAGGAAAAGCACTGAGACACTAGGGAAAGCACTGAGACACTATGGAAAGCTGCTGAGACACTAGGGAAAGCTGCTGAGACACTAGGGAGAGCACTGAGACACTAGGGAGAGCTGCTGAGACAATAGGGAATGCTGCTAAGACACTAGGGAGAGCACTGAGAAACTAGGGAGAGCACTGAGACACTAGGGAGAGCACTGAGACACTACAGAAAGCTGTTGGGACACTAGGTAAAGCACTGAGACACTAGGGAGAGCTGCTGAGACACTAGAGAAAGCAGCTGAGACACTAGGGAGAGCTGCTAAGACACTAGGGAGAGCTGCTGAGACACTAGGTAGAGCACTGAGACACTAGGGAGAGCAATGAGACACTAGGGAGAGCAATGAGACACTAGGCAGAGCACAGAGACACTAGGGATAGCTGCTGAGACACTAGGGAAAGCTGCTGAGACACTATGGAGTTCACTGAGACACTAGGGAAAGTTGCTGAGACACTAGGGAGAGCACTGAGACACTAGGAAAAGCACTGAGACACTAGGGAGAGCTGCTGAGACACTAGGGAAAGCTATTGAGACTCTAAGAAGAGCTGCTGAGACACTAGGGAGAGCACTGAGAAACTAGGGAGTGCACTGAGACACTAGGGAGAGCACTGAGACACTACAGAAAGCGGTTGGGACACTAGGTAAAGCACTGAGACACTATGGAGAGCTAATGAGACACTAGGGAGAGCTGCTGAGATACTAGTGAAAGCTGCTGAGACACTAGGGAAAGCTGCTGAGACACTAGGGAGAGCACTGAGAAACTAGGGAGAGCACTGAGAAACTAGGGAGAGCACTGAGACACTACAGAAAGCTGTTGGGACTCTAGGTAAAGCACTGAGACACTAGGGAGAGCTGCTGAGACACTACATAAAGCTGATGAGACACTAGGGCAAGCTGATAAGACACTAGGGAAAGCTGCTAAGACACTAGGGAGAGCTGTTCAGACACTAGGGAAAGCTTCTGAGACACTTGGGAGAGCACTGAGACACTAGGGAGAGCACTGAGACACTACATAAAGCTGTTGAGACACTAGAGAAAGCGCTGAGACACTAGGAAGAGCACTGAGAGACTACAGAAAGCTGTTGAGACACTAGGGAAAGCACTGATACACTAGGGAGGGCACTTAGATACTAGTGAAAGCTGCTGAGACAATAGGGATAGCTGCTGAGACACTAGGGAGAGCTGCTCAGACACTAGGGAGAGCACTGAGAAACTAGGGAGAGCACTGAGAAACTAGGGAGAGCACTGAGAAACTAGGGAGAGCACTGAGACACTACAGAAAGCTGGTGGGACTCTAGGTAATGCACTGAGAAACTAGAGAGAGCTGCTGAGACACTAGCGAGAGCTGCTGAAACACTAGGGCAAGCTGCTAAGACACTAGGGAAAGCAGCTAAGACACTAGGGAGAGCTGCTCAGACACTAGGGAAAGCTTCTGAGACACTTGGGAGAGCACTGAGACACTTGGGAGAGCACTGAGACACTAGGGAGAGCACTGAGACACTACATAAAGCTGTTGAGACACTAGGGAAAGCACTGGGAAACTAGGAAGAGCATTGAGACATTAGGGAGAGCACTGAGACACTACAGAAAGCTGTTGAGACACTAGGGAATGCACTGATACACTAGGGAGGGCACTTAGATACTAGTGAAAGCTGCTGAGACACTAGGGATAGCACTGAGACACTAGGGAGAGCACTGAGACACTAGGGAGAGCACTGAGACACTAGGGAAAGCTGCTGAGACACTTGGAAAAGCTGCTGAGACACTACGGAGAGCAGTGAGATAATAGGAAAAGCTGGTGAGACACTAGGGATAGCACTGAGACACTAGGGAGAGCACTTAGACACTAGGGAGAGCACTGAGACACTAGGGAAAGGTGCTGAGACACTAGGGAGAGCACTGAGACACTAGGGAGAGCACTGAGACACAAGGAAAAGCTGCTGAGACACTAGGGAGAGCAGTGAGACACTGAGGAGAGATGTTGGGACACTACAGAGAGAACTGAGACACTAGGGAGAGCACTTAGACACTAGGGAGAGCAGTGAGACACTAGTAATAGCTGCTAAGACACTAGGGAGAGCACTGAGACACTAGGGAGAGCACTTAGACACTAGGGAGAGCACTTTGACACTAGGGAGAGCACTGAGACACTAGGAATAGCTGCTGAGACACTAGGGAGAGCAATGAGACAATAGTAATAGCTGCTAAGACACTAGTGAGAGCACTGAGACACTAGGGAGAGCACTTAGACACTAGGGAGAGCACTTTGACACTAGGGAGAGCACTGAGACACTAGGAATAGCTGCTGAGACACTAGGGAGAGCAATGAGACAATAGTAATAGCTGCTAAGACACTAGTGAGAGCACTGAGACACTAGGGAGAGCACTGAGACACTAGTAATAGCTGCTAAGACACTAGGGAGAGCACTGAGACACTGAGGAGAGCTGTTGGGACACTACGGAGAGAACTGAGACACTAGGGAGAGCACTTAGACTCTAGGGAGAGCACTTAGACACTAGGGAGAGCACTGAGACACTAGGGAAAGGGGCTGTGACACTAGGGAGAGCACTGAGACACTAGGGAGAGGACTGAGACACTAGGAAAAGCTGCTGAGACACTAGGGAGAGCACTGAGACACTAGGGAGAGCACTTAGACACTAGGGAGAGCACTTTGACACTAGGGAGAGCACTGAGACACTAGGAAAAGCTGCTGTGACACTAGGGAGAGCACTGAGACACTAGGGATAGCAATGAGACACTAGGGAGAGCAATGAGACACTAGGAGAGCACTGAGATACTAGGGAACACTGCTGAGACACTAGGGAAAGCTGCTGAGAAACTATGGAGAGCTGCTCAGACACTAGGGAGAGCACTGTGACACTAGGGAATGCTGCAGAGACACTAGGGAGAGCGCTGAGACACTAGGGCAAGCTACGGAGACACTAGGGATAGCTGCTGAGACACTAGGGAGAGCACTGAGACTCTTTGGAAAGCTGCTGAGACACTAGGGAAAGCTGCTGAGACACTAGGGACAGCACTGAGACACTAGGGACAGCACTGAGACAACAGGGAGAGCTGCTGAGACACTAAGGAGAGCTGCTGAGACACTAGGGAAAGCTGCTAAGACACTAAGGAGACCACTGAGACACTAGGGAGAGCTGCTGAGACACTAGGGAAAGCTGCTAAGACACTAGGAGGAGCACTGAGAAACTAGGGAGAGCACTGAGACACTAGGGAGAGCACTGAGACACTACAGAAAGCTGCTGAGACACTAGGGAAAGCTGCTGAGACATTAGGGAGAGCACTGAGATTCTAGGTAAAGCTGCTGAGACACTACAGAAAGCTACAAAGACACTAGGGAAAGCTTCTAAGACACTAGGGAGAGCACTGAGACACTAGGAAAAGCACTGAGACACTAGGGAGAGCTGCTGAGACACAAGGGAAAGCTATTGAGACTCTAAGAAGAGCTGCTGAGACACTAGGGAGAGCACTGAGAAACTAGGGAGTGCACTGATCTACTAGGGAGAGCACTGAGACACTACAGAAAGCGGTTGGGACACTAGGTAAAGCACTGAGACACTATGGAGAGCTAATGAGACACTAGGGAGAGCTGCTGAGATACTAGTGAAAGCTGCTGAGACACTAGGGAAAGCTGCTGAGACACTAGGGAGAGCACTGAGAAACTAGGGAGAGCACTGAGACACTACAGAAAGCTGTTGGGACTCTAGGTAAAGCACTGAGACACTAGGGAGAGCTGCTGAGACACTAGCAAGAGCTGCTGAGACACTAGGGCAAGCTGCTAAGACACTAGGGAAAGCTGCTAAGACACTAGGGAGAGCTGCTGAGACACTAGGGAAAGCTTCTGAGAAACTTGGGAGAGGACTGAGACACTAGGGAGACCACTGAGACACTGCATAAAGCTGATGAGACACTAGGGCAAGCTGACAAAGACACTAGGAAAAGCTGCTAAGACACTAGGGAGAGCACTGAGACACTAGGAAAAGCACTGAGACACTAGGGAGAGCTGCTGAGACACAAGGTAAAGCTATTGAGACTCTAAGAAGAGCTGCTGAGACACTAGGGAGAGCACTGAGAAACTAGGGAGTGCACTGAGACACTAGGGAGAGCACTGAGACACTACAGAAAGCGGTTGGGACACTAGGTAAAGCACTGAGACACTATGGAGAGCTAATGAGACACTAGGGAGAGCTGCTGAGATACTAGTGAAAGCTGCTGAGACACTAGGGAAAGCTGCTGAGACACTAGGGAGAGCACTGAGAAACTAGGGAGAGCACTGAGACACTACAGAAAGCTGTTGGGACTCTAGGTAAAGCACTGAGACACTAGGGAGAGCTGCTGAGACACTAGCAAGAGCTGCTGAGACACTAGGGCAAGCTGCTAAGACACTAGGGAAAGCTGCTAAGACACTAGGGAGAGCTGCTGAGACACTAGGGAAAGCTTCTGAGAAACTTGGGAGAGGACTGAGACACTAGGGAGACCACTGAGACACTGCATAAAGCTGATGAGACACTAGGGCAAGCTGACAAAGACACTAGGAAAAGCTGCTAAGACACTAGGGAGAGCTGTTCAGACACTAGGGAAAGCTTCTGAGACACTTGGGAGAGCACTGAGACACTAGGGAGAGCACTGAGACACTACATAAAGCTGTTGAGACACTAGAGAAAGCACTGAGACACTAGGAAGAGCACTGAGAGACTAGGGAGAGCACTGAGACACTACAGAAAGCTGTTGAGACACTAGGGAAAGCACTGATACACTAGGGAGGGCACTTAGATACTAGTGAAAGCTGCTGAGACAATAGGGAAAGCTGCTGAGACACTAGGGAGAGCTGCTCAGACACTAGGGAGAGCACTGAGAAACTAGGGAGAGCACTGAGACACTACAGAAAGCTGGTGGGACTCTAGGTAATGCACTGAGACACTAGGGAGAGCTGCTGAGACACTAGCGAGAGCTGCTGAAACACTAGGGCAAGCTGCTAAGACACTAGGGAAAGCAGCTAAGACACTAGGGAGAGCTGCTCAGACACTAGGGAAAGCTTCTGAGACACTTGGGAGAGCACTGAGACACTAGGGAGAGCACTGAGACACTACATAAAGCTGTTGAGACACTAGGGAAAGCACTGGGAAACTAGGAAGAGCATTGAGACACTAGGGAGAGCACTGAGACACTACAGAAAGCTGTTGAGACACTAGGGAAAGCACTGATACACTAGGGAGGGCACTTAGATACTATTGAAAGCTGATGAGGCACTAGGGATAGCACTGAGACACTAGGGAGAGCACTGAGACACTAGGGAGAGCACTGAGACACTAGGGAGAGCACTTAGACACTAGGGAGAGCACTTTGACACTAGGGAGAGCACTGAGACACTAGGAATAGCTGCTGAGACACTAGGGAGAGCAATGAGACAATAGTAATAGCTGCTAAGACACTAGTGAGAGCACTGAGACACTAGGGAGAGCATTTAGACACTAGGGAGAGCACTTTGACACTAGGGAGAGCACTGAGACACTAGGAATAGCTGCTGAGACACTAGGGAGAGCAATGAGACAATAGTAATAGCTGCTAAGACACTAGTGAGAGCACTGAGACACTAGGGAGAGCACTGAGACACTAGTAATAGCTGCTAAGACACTAGGGAGAGCACTGAGACACTGAGGAGAGCTGTTGGGACACTACGGAGAGAACTGAGACACTAGGGAGAGCACTTAGACTCTAGGGAGAGCACTTAGACACTAGGGAGAGCACTGAGACACTAGGGAAAAGGGCTGTGACACTAGGGAGAGCATTGAGACACTAGGGAGAGGACTGAGACACTAGGAAAAGCTGCTGAGACACTAGGGAGAGCACTGAGACACTAGGGAGAGCACTTAGACACTAGGGAGAGCACTTTGACACTAGGGAGAGCACTGAGACACTAGGAAAAGCTGCTGTGACACTAGGGAGAGCACTGAGACACAAGGGATAGCAATGAGACACTAGGGAGAGCAATGAGACACTAGGAGAGCACTGAGATACTAGGGAACACTGCTGAGACACTAGGGAAAGCTGCTGAGAAACTATGGAGAGCTGCTCAGACACTAGGGAGAGCACTGTGACACTAGGGAATGCTGCAGAGACACTAGGGAGAGCGCTGAGACACTAGGGCAAGCTACGGAGACACTAGGGATAGCTGCTGAGACACTAGGGAGAGCACTGAGACTCTTTGGAAAGCTGCTGAGACACTAGGGAAAGCTGCTGAGACACTAGGGACAGCACTGAGACACTAGGGACAGCACTGAGACAACAGGGAGAGCTGCTGAGACACTAAGGAGAGCTGCTGAGACACTAGGGAAAGCTGCTAAGACACTAAGGAGACCACTGAGACACTAGGGAGAGCTGCTGAGACACTAGGGAAAGCTGCTAAGACACTAGGAGGAGCACTGAGAAACTAGGGAGAGCACTGAGACACTAGGGAGAGCACTGAGACACTACAGAAAGCTGCTGAGACACTAGGGAAAGCTGCTGAGACATTAGGGAGAGCACTGAGATTCTAGGTAAAGCTGCTGAGACACTACAGAAAGCTACAAAGACACTAGGGAAAGCTTCTAAGACACTAGGGAGAGCACTGAGACACTAGGAAAAGCACTGAGACACTAGGGAGAGCTGCTGAGACACAAGGTAAAGCTATTGAGACTCTAAGAAGAGCTGCTGAGACACTAGGGAGAGCACTGAGAAACTAGGGAGTGCACTGAGACACTAGGGAGAGCACTGAGACACTACAGAAAGCGGTTGGGACACTAGGTAAAGCACTGAGACACTATGGAGAGCTAATGAGACACTAGGGAGAGCTGCTGAGATACTAGTGAAAGCTGCTGAGACACTAGGGAAAGCTGCTGAGACACTAGGGAGAGCACTGAGAAACTAGGGAGAGCACTGAGACACTACAGAAAGCTGTTGGGACTCTAGGTAAAGCACTGAGACACTAGGGAGAGCTGCTGAGACACTAGCAAGAGCTGCTGAGACACTAGGGCAAGCTGCTAAGACACTAGGGAAAGCTGCTAAGACACTAGGGAGAGCTGCTGAGACACTAGGGAAAGCTTCTGAGAAACTTGGGAGAGGACTGAGACACTAGGGAGACCACTGAGACACTGCATAAAGCTGATGAGACACTAGGGCAAGCTGACAAAGACACTAGGAAAAGCTGCTAAGACACTAGGGAGAGCTGTTCAGACACTAGGGAAAGCTTCTGAGACACTTGGGAGAGCACTGAGACACTAGGGAGAGCACTGAGACACTACATAAAGCTGTTGAGACACTAGAGAAAGCACTGAGACACTAGGAAGAGCACTGAGAGACTAGGGAGAGCACTGAGACACTACAGAAAGCTGTTGAGACACTAGGGAAAGCACTGATACACTAGGGAGGGCACTTAGATACTAGTGAAAGCTGCTGAGACAATAGGGAAAGCTGCTGAGACACTAGGGAGAGCTGCTCAGACACTAGGGAGAGCACTGAGAAACTAGGGAGAGCACTGAGACACTACAGAAAGCTGGTGGGACTCTAGGTAATGCACTGAGACACTAGGGAGAGCTGCTGAGACACTAGCGAGAGCTGCTGAAACACTAGGGCAAGCTGCTAAGACACTAGGGAAAGCAGCTAAGACACTAGGGAGAGCTGCTCAGACACTAGGGAAAGCTTCTGAGACACTTGGGAGAGCACTGAGACACTAGGGAGAGCACTGAGACACTACATAAAGCTGTTGAGACACTAGGGAAAGCACTGGGAAACTAGGAAGAGCATTGAGACACTAGGGAGAGCACTGAGACACTACAGAAAGCTGTTGAGACACTAGGGAAAGCACTGATACACTAGGGAGGGCACTTAGATACTAGTGAAAGCTGATGAGGCACTAGGGATAGCACTGAGACACTAGGGAGAGCACTGAGACACTAGGGAGAGCACTGAGACACTAGGGAAAGCTGCTGAGACACTTGGAAAAGCTGCTGAGACACTACGGAGAGCACTGAGATACTAGGAAAAGCTGGTGAGACACTAGGGATAGCACTGAGACACTAGGGAGAGCACTTAGACACTAGGGAGAGCACTGAGACACTAGGGAAAGGTGCTGAGACACTAGGGAGAGCACTGAGACACTAGGGAGAGCACTGAGACACAAGGAAAAGCTGCTGAGACACTAGGGAGAGCACTGAGACACTGAGGAGAGCTGTTGGGACACTACGGAGAGAACTGAGACACTAGGGAGAGCACTTAGACACTAGGGAGAGCAGTGAGACACTAGTAATAGCTGCTAAGACACTAGGGAGAGCACTGAGACACTAGGGAGAGCACTTAGACACTAGGGAGAGCACTGAGACACTAGGGAAAGGGGCTGAGACACTAGGGAGAGCACTGAGACACTAGGGAGAGGACTGAGACACTAGGAAAAGCTGCTGAGACACTAGGGAGAGCACTGAGACACTAAGGAGAGCTGTTGGGACACTACGGAGAGAACTGAGACACTAGGGAGAGCACTGAGACAATAGTAATAGCTGCTAAGACACTAGGGAGAGCACTGAGACACTAGGGAGAGCACTTAGACACTAGGGAGAGCACTGAGACACTAGTAATAGCTCTAAGACACTAGGGAGAGCACTGAGACTCTAGGAAAAGCTGTTGGGACACTAAGGAGAGAACTGAGACACTAGGGAGAGCACTTAGACACTAGGGAGAGCACTGAGACACTAGGAATAGCTGCTGAGACACTAGGGAGAGCAATGAGACAATAGTAATAGCTGCTAAGACACTAGGGAGAGCACTGAGACACTAGGGAGAGCACTGAGACACTAGTAATAGCTGCTAAGACACTAGGGAGAGCACTGAGACACTACGGAGAGAACTGAGAAACTAGGGAGAGCACTTAGACTCTAGGGAGAGCACTTAGACACTAGGGAGAGCACTGAGACACTAGGGAAAGGGGCTGTGACACTAGGGAGAGCACTGAGACACTAGGGAGAGGACTGAGACACTAGGAAAAGCTGCTGAGACACAAGGGAGAGCACTGAGACACTAAGGAGAGCTGTTGGGACACTACGGAGAGAACTGAGACACTAGGGAGAGCACTGAGACAATAGTAATAGCTGCTAAGACACTAGGGAGAGCACTGAGACACTAGGGAGAGCACTTAGACACTAGGGAGAGCACTGAGACACTAGTAATAGCTGCTAAGACACTAGGTAGAGCACTGAGACACTAGGAAAAGCTGTTGGGACACTAAGGAGAGAACTGAGACACTAGGGAGAGCACTTAGACACTAGGGAGAGCACTGAGACACTAGGAAAAGCTGCTGTGACACTAGGGAGAGCACTGAGACACTAGGGACAGCAATGAGACACTAGGGAGAGCAATGAGACACTAGGGAGAGTAATGAGACACTAGGAGAGCACTGAGATACTAGGGAACACTGCTGAGACACTAGGGAAAGCTGCTGAGAAACTATGGAGAGCTGCTCAGACACTAGGGAGAGCACTGTGACACTAGGGAATGCTGCAGAGACACTAGGGAGAGCGCTGAGACACTAGGGAGAGCACTGAGACACTAGGGCAAGCTACGGAGACACTAGGGATAGCTGCTGAGACACTAGGGAGAGCACTGAGACTCTATGGAAAGCTGCTGAGACACTAGGGAAAGCTGCTGAGACACTAGGGACAGCACTGAGACAACAGGGAGAGCTGCTGAGACACTAAGGAGAGCTGCTGAGACACTAGGGAAAGCTGCTAAGACACTAAGGAGACCACTGAGACACTAGGGAGAGCTACTGAGACACTAGGGAAAGCTGCTAAGACACTAGGAGGAGCACTGAGAAACTAGGGAGAGCACTGAGACACTAGGGAGAGCACTGAGACACTACAGAAAGCTGCTGAGACACTAGGGAAAGCTGCTGAGACATTAGGGAGAGCACTGAGATTCTAGGTAAAGCTGCTGAGACACTACAGAAAGCTACTAAGACACTAGGGAAAGCTGCTAAGACACTAGGGAGAGCTGCTCGGACACTAGGGAAATCTTCTGAGACACTTGGGAGAGCACTGAAACACTAGGGAGAGCACTGAGACACTACATAAAGCTGTTGAGACACTACTGAAAGCACTGAGACACTAGGAAGAGCACTGAGACACTAGGAAGAGCACTGAGACACTACAGAAAGCTGTTGAGACATTAGGGAAAGCACTGATACACTAGGGAGGGCACTTAGATACTAGTGAAAGCTGCTGAGACACTAGGGAAAGCTGCTGAGACACTAGGGATAGCACTGAGACACTAGGGAGAGCACTGAGACACGAGGGAGAGCACTGATACACTAGGGAAAGCTGCTGAGACACTTGGAAAAGCTGCTCAGACACTTCGGAGAGCACTGAGATACTAGGAAAAGCTGGTGAGACACTAGGGATAGCACTGAGACACCAGGGATAGCACTGAGACACTAGGGAGAGCACTGAGACACTAGGAAAAGCTGCTGAGACACCAGGGAGAGCACTGAGACACTAAGTAGAGCTGTTGGGACACTACAGAGAGAACTGAGACCCTAGGGAGAGCACTTAGACACTAGGGAGAGCAGTGAGACACTAGGGAAAGCTGCTAAGACACTAGGGAGAGCACTGAGACACTAGGGAGAGCACTTAGACACTAGGGAGAGCACTGAGACACTAGGAATAGCTGCTAAGACACTAGGGAGAGCACTGAGACACTAGGGAAAGCAGCTGAGACACTAGGGAGAGCATTTAGAAACTACAGAAAGCAGCTGGGACACTAGGGAGAGCACTGAGATACTAGGGAAAGCTGCTGAGACACTAGGTAGAGTGCTGAGACACTAGGGAGAGCAAAAAGACACTAGGGAGAGCAATGAGACACTAGGAGAGCACTGAGATACTTGGGAACGCTGCTGAGACACTAGGGAAAGCTGCTGAGACACTATGGAGAGCTGCTCAGACACTAGGGAGAGCACTGTGACACTAGGGAATGCTGCTGAGACACTAGGAGAGCACTGAGACACTATGGAAAGCTGCTGAGACACTAGGGAAAGCTGCTGATACACTAGGGACAGCACTGAGACACTAGGGAGAGCACTGAGACAACAGGGAGAGCTGCTGAGACACTAGGGAAAGCTGCTGAGACACTAAGGAGAGCTGCTGAGACACTAGGGAAAGCTGCTAAGACACTAAGGAGAGCACTGAGACACTAGGGAGAGCTGCTGAGACACTAGGGAAAGCTGCTAAGACACTAGGGAGAGCACTGAGAAACTAGGGAGAGCACTGAGACACTAGGGAGAGCTGCTGAGACACTAGGGAAAGCTGCTGAGACATTAGGGAGAGCACTGAGACTCTAGGTAAAGCTGCTGAGACACTACAGAAAGCTACTGAGACATTAGGGAGAGCACTGATACTCTAGGTAAAGCTGCTGAGACACTAGGGAAAGCTGCTGAGACATTAGCGAGAGCACTGAGATACTAGGGAAAGCTGTTGAGACACTAGGGTGAGCTGCTGAGACACTAGGGAAAGCTGCTGAGACATTAGGGAAAGCACTGAGACTCTTGGTAAAGCTACTGAGACATTAGGGAGAGCACTGATACTCTAGGGAAAGCTGCTGAGACATTAGGGAGAGCAGAAAGATACTAGGGAAAGCTGTTTAGACACTAGGGAGAGCTGCTGAGACATTAGGGAGAGCACTAAGAAACTAGGGAAAGCTGTTGAGACACTAGGGAGAGCTGCTGAGACACTAGGGAAAGCTGCTGAGACACTAGGGAGAGCACTGAGACACTAGGGAGAGCACTGAGACACTAGGGAGAGCACTATGACACTAGGGAAAACTACTAAGACACTAGGGAGAGCACTGAGACACTAGGGAGAGCACTGAGACACTAGGGAGAGCACTGAGATACTAGGGAGAGCACTATGACACTAGGGAAAACTACTAAGACACTAGGGAGAGCACTGAGACACTAGGGAGAGCACTGAGACACTAGGAAAAGCTGCTCAGACACTAGGGAAAGCACTGAGACACTAGGGAAAGCAGCTGAGACACTAGAGAGAGCACTGAGACACTAGGAAAAGCACTGAGACACTAGGGAAAGCACTGAGACACTAGGGAAAGCACTGAGACACTAGGGAAAGCAACTGAGACACTAGGGAGAGCACTGAGACACTAGGGAGAGCACTAAGACACTAGGGAGAGCACTGAGACCCTAGAGAAAGCACTATGAAACTAGGGAAAACTACTAAGACACTAGGGAGAGCTGCTGAGACACTAGGGAGAGCACTGAGACACTAGAGAGAGCACTATGACACTAGGGAAAACTACTAAGACGCTAGGGAGAGCTGCTGAGACACTAGGGAGAGCACTGAGACACTAGGGAGAGCACTGAGACAATAGGGAAAGCTGCTGATACACTAGAGAGAGCACTGATACACTAGGGAAAGCTGCTGAGACACTAGGGAGAGCACTAAGACCCTAGGGAAAACTGCTAAAGACACTAGGGAGAGCTGCTGAGACACTAGGGAGAGCACTGAGGCACTAGAGAGAGCACTGAGACAATAGGGAGAGCACAGATACACTAGGGAAAGCTGCCGAGACACTAGACAGAGCACTGAGACACTAGGAAGAGCTGCTGAGATACCAGAAAGAGCACTGACACTAGGAAAAGCTGCTGAGACCATAAGGAAAGCTGCTGAGACACTAAGAAGAGCACTGAGACACGAGGCAAAGATGCTGAGACATTAGGGAGAGCACTGAGACACTAGGGAGTGCACTAAGACACGAGGGAGAGCACTGAGACACTAGAGAAAGCACTATGACACTAGGGAAAACTACTAAGACACTAGGGAGAGCTGCTGAGACACTAGGGAGAGCACTGAGACACTAGAGAGAGCACTATGACACTAGGGAAAACTACTAAGACACTAGGGAGAGCTGCTGAGACACTAGGGAGAGCACTGAGGCACTAGGGAGAGCACTGAGACACTAGGGAGAGCACCGAAACAATAGGGAAAGCTGCTGGTACACTAGAGAGAGCACTGAGACACTAGGGAAAGCTGCTGAGACACTAGGGAGAGCACTGAGACACTAGGGAAAACTGCTAAAGACACTAGGGAGAGCTGCTGAGACACTAGGGAGAGCACTGAGGCACTAGAGAGAGCACTGAGACAATAGGGAGAGCACTGATACACTAGGGAAAGCTGCTGATACACTAGAGAGAGCACTGAGACATTAAGGAAAGCTGCTGAGACACTAGGGAGCGCACTAATACACTAGGGAGCACACTGATACACTAGGAAAGCTGCCGAGATACTAGACAGAGCACTGAGACACTAGGAAGAGCTGCTGAGACACCAGAAAGAGCACTGACACTAGGAAAAGCTGCTGAGACACTAAGGAAAGCTGCTGAGACACTAAGAAGAGCACTGAGACACTAGGCAAAGCTGCTGAGACACTAGGGAGAGCAATGAGACACTAGGGAAAGCTGCTGAGACACTAGAGAAAGCTGCTGAGACACTAGGGAGAGCTGCTAAGACACTAGGGAAAGCTGCTGAGACAGGGAGAGCACTGATATACTAGGGAAAGTTGCTAAGACACTAGGAAAAGCTGCTGGGAGACTAGATAGAGCTGCTGAGACACTAGGGAGAGCACAGAGACACTAGGAAAGTTGCTAAGACACTAGGGAAAGTTGCTGAGACACTAAGGAGAGCACTATGACACTATGGAGAGCAATGAGACACTATGGAAAGCTGCTGAGACACTAGAGAGAGCACTGAGACACTAAGGAAAGCTGCTGAGACACTAGGGAGAGCACTGAGACTCTAGGGGAAACTGCTAAAGACACTAGGGAGAGCTGCTGAGACACTAGGGAGAGCACTGAGGCACTAGAGAGAGCACTGAGACAATAGGGAGAGCACTGAAACACTATGGAAAGCTGCTGATACACTAGAGAGAGCACTGAGACATTAAGGAAAGCTGCTGAGACACTAGGGAGCGCACTAATACACTAGGGAGCACACTGATACACTAGGAAAAGCTGCTGAGACACTAGGCAGAGCACTGAGACAATAGGAAGAGCTGCTGAGACACCAGAAAGAGCAATGACACTAGGAAAAGATGCTGAGACACTAAGGAAAGCTGTGGAGACACTAAGAAGAGCACTGAGACACTAGGCAAAGCTGCTGAGACACTAGGGAGAGCACTGAGACACTAGGGAAAGCTGCTGAGACACTAGGGAAAGCTGCTGAGACACTAGGGAGAGCACTGAGACACTAGGAAAGCTGCTGAGACACTAGGGAAAGCTGCTGCGACAGGTAGAGCACTGATATACTAGGGAAAGCTGCTAAGACACTAGGGAAAGATGCTGAGACACTAAGGAGAGCACTATGACACTATGGAGAGCACTGAGACACTATGGAAAGCTGCTAAGACACTAGAGAGAGCACTGAGACATTAAGGAAAGCTGCTGAGACACTAGGGAGAGCACTGAGACACTAGGAAGAGCTGCTGAGACACCAGGAAGAGCACTGACACTAGCAAAAACTGCTGAGACACTAGGGAAAGCTGACGAGACATTAGGGAAAGCTGCTGAGACACTAGGGAGAGCACTGAGACACTGGGGAAAGCTGCTGAGACACTAGGGAGAGCACTGAGACACTAGGGAGAGCACTGAGACACTAGGGAAAGCTGCTGAGACACTAGGGAGAGCACTTAGAAACTACAGAAAGCTGCTGAGACACTAGGGAAAGCTGCTGAGACACTAGGGACAGCACTGTGACACTAGGGACAGCTGCTGAGACACTAGGGAAAGCTGTTGAGACATTAGGAAGAGCACTGATATACTAGGGAAAGCTGCTGAGACACTAGGGAGAGCACTGAGACACTAGGGAGAGCTGCTGAGACACTAGGGAAAGCTGCTGAGACATTAGGGAGAGCACTGAGATACTAGGGAAAGCTGCTGAGACACTAGGGAGAGCACTGAGACACTAGGGAGAGCACTGAGACACTAGGGAATGCTGCAGAGACACTAGGGAGAGCGCTGAGACACTAGGGAGAGCTCTGAGACACTAGGGCAAGCTACTGAGACACTATGGAAAGCTGCTGAGACACTAGGGAGAGCACTGAGATACTAGCAAAATCACTGAGACACCATGGAGAGCGCTGAGACACTTGGGAAAGCTGCTGAGACACTAGGGAGAGCACTGAGATACTAGGGAAAGCTGCTAAGGCACTTGGGAAAGCTGCTGAGCCATTAGGGAGAGCACTGAGATACTAGGGAAAGCTGCTGAGACACCATGGAGAGCACTGAGACACTAGGGAGAGCACTTAGAAACTACAGAAAGCTGCTGAGACACTAGGGAAAGCTGCTGAGACATTAGGGAGAGCACTGAGATACTAGGGAAAGCTGCTGAGACACTAGGAAGAGCACTGAGACACTAGGGAGAGCTGCTGAAACACTACAGAAAGCTACTGAGACACTAGGCAAAGCTGCTGAGACACTAGGGAGAGCACTGAGACACTAGGGAAAGCTGCTGAGACACTAGGGAAAGCTGCTGAGACAGGGAGAGCACTGATATACTAGGGAAAGTTGCTAAGACACAAGGGAAAGCTGCTGGGAGACTAGATAGAGCTGCTGAGACACTAGGGAGAGCACTGAGACACTAGGGAAAGCTGCTAAGACACTAGGGAAAGATGCTGAGACACTAAGGAGAGCACTATGACACTATGGAGAGCACTGAGACACTATGGAAAGCTGCTGAGACACTAGAGAGAGCACTGAGACACTAAGGAAAGCTGCTGAGACATTAGGGAGAGCACTGAGACACTAGGGAAAGCTGCTGCGACACTAGGGAGAGCACTGAGACACTAGGGAGAGCTGCTGAGACACTAGGGAAAGCTGCTGAGACATTAGGGAGAGCACTGAGATACTAGGGAAAGCTTCTGAGACACCAGGGAGAGCACTGAGACACTAGGGAGAGCACTTAGAACCTACAGAAAGCTGCTGAGACACTACGGAATGCTGCAGAGACACTAGGGAGAGCGCTGAGACACTAGGAAGAGCACTGAGACATTAGGGCAAGCTACGGAGACACTAGGGATAGCTGCTGAGACACTAGGGAGAGCGCTGAGACTCTATGGAAAGCTGCTGAGACACTAGGGAAAGCTGCTGAGACACTAGGGACAGCACTGAGACACTAGGGACAGCACTGAGACACTAGGGAAAGCTGCAAAGACACTTGGAGGAGCACTGAGACACTAGGGAGAGCACTGAGACACTAGGGAGAGCACTGAGACACTACAGAAAGCTGCTGAGACACTAGGGAAAGCTGCTGAGACATTAGGGAGAGCACTGAGATTCTAGGTATAGCTGCTGAGACACTACAGAAAGCTACTAAGACACTAGGGAAAGCACTGATACACTAGGGAGGGCACTTAGATACTAGTGAAAGCTGCTGAGACACTAGGGATAGCACTGAGACACTAGGGAGAGCACCGAGACACTAGGGAGAGCACTGAGACACTAGGGAAAGCTGCTGAGACACTTGGAAAAGCTGCTCAGACACTTCGGAGAGCACTGAGATACTAGGAAAAGCTAGTGAGACACTAGGGATAGCACTGAGACACTAGGGAGAGCACTGAGACACTAGGGAGAGCACTGAGACACTAGGAAAAGCTGCTGAGACACTAGGGAGAGCACTGAGACACTAAGGAGAGCTGTTGGTACACTATGGAGAGAACTGAGACACTAGGGAGAGCACTTAGACACTAGGGAGAGCACTGAGACACTAGGGAAAGGTGCTGAGACACTAGGGAGAGCACTCAGACACTAGGGAGAGCACTGAGACACTAGGAAAAGCTGCTGAGACACCAGGGAGAGCACTGAGACACTAAGTAGAGCTGTTGGGACACTACGGAGAGAACTGAGGCACTAGGGAGAGCACTTAGACACTAGGGAGAGCAGTGAGACACTAGTAATAGCTGCTAAGACACTAGGGAGAGCACTGAGACACTAGGGAGAGCACTTAGACACTAGGGAGAGCACTGAGACACTAGGAATAGCTGCTAAGACACTAGGGAGAGCACTGAGACACTAGGAAAAGCTGTTGGGACACTAAGGAGAGAACTGAGACACTAGGGAGAGCACTTAGACACTAGGGAGAGCACTGAGACACTAGGAATAGCTGCTAAGACACTAGGGAGAGCACTGAGACACTAGGAAAAGCTGCTGTGACACTAGGGAGAGCAGCTGAGACACTAGGGAGAGCATTTAGAAACTACAGAAAGCAGCTGGGACACTAGGGAGAGCACTGAGATACTAGGGAAAGCTGCTGAGACACTAGGTAGAGTGCTGAGACACTAGGGAGAGCAAAAAGACACTAGGGAGAGCAATGAGACATTAGGAGAGCACTGAGATACTTGGGAACGCTGCTGAGACACTAGGGAAAGCTGCTGAGACACTATGGAGAGCTGCTCAGACACTAGGGAGAGCACTGTGACACTAGGGAAAGCTGCAGAGACACTAGGGAGAGCGCTGAGACACTAGGGAGAGCACTGAGACACTATGGAAAGCTGCTGAGACACTAGGGAAAGCTGCTGAGACACTAGGGACAGCACTGAGACACTAAGGAAAGCTGCTGAGACACTAGGGAGAGCACTGAGACACTAGGAAGAGCTGCTGAGACACCAGGAAGAGCACTGACACTAGGAAAAACTGCTGAGACACTAGGGAAAGCTGCTGAGACACTAGGGACAGCACTGAGACACTAAGGAAAGCTGCTGAGACACTAGGGAGAGCACTGAGACACTAGTAAGAGCTGCTGAGACACCAGGAAGAGCACTGACACTAGGAAAAACTGCTGAGACACTAGGGAAAGCTGCTGAGACATTAGGGAAAGCTGCTGAGACATTAGGGAGAGCACTGAGACACTAGGGAGAGCACTGAGACACTAGGGAAAGCTGCTGAGACACTAGGGAAAGCTGCTGAGACACTAGGGACAGCACTGTGACACTAGGGACAGCTGCTGAGACACTAGGGAATGCTGTTGAGACATTAGGGAGAGCACTGATATACTAGGGAAAGCTGCTGAGACACTAGGGAGAGCACTGAGACACTAGGGAGAGCTGCTGAGACACTAGGGAAAGCTGCTGAGACATTAGGGAGAGCACTGAGATACTAGGGAAAGCTGCTGAGACACTAGGGAGAGGACTGAGACACTAGGGAGAGCACTTAGAAACTACAGAAAGCTGCTGAGACACTAGGAAAAGCTGCTGAGACATTAGGGAGAGCAATGAGATACTACGGAAAGCTGCTGAGACACTAGGGAGAGCACTGAGACACTAGGGAGAGCACTGAGACACTAGGGAATGCTGCAGAGACACTAGGGAGAGCGCTGAGACACTAGGGAGAGCACTGAGACACTAGGGCAAGCTACTGAGACACTAGGGATAGCTGCTGAGACACTAGGGAGAGCACTGAGACACTATGGAAAGCTGCTGAGACACTAGGGAGAGCACTGAGATACTAGGAAAATCACTGAGACACCATGGAGAGCGCTGAGACACTGGGGAAAGCTGCTGAGACACTAGGGAGAGCACTGAGATACTAGGGAAAGCTGCTAAGGCACTTGGGAAAGCTGCTGAGACATTAGGGAGAGCACTGAGATACTAGGGAAAGCTGCTGAGACACCATGGAGAGCACTGAGACACTAGGGAGAGCACTTAGAAACTACAGAAAGCTGCTGAGACACTAGGGAAAGCTGCTGAGACATTAGGGAGAGCACTGAGATACTAGGGAAAGCTGCTGAGACACTAGGGAGAGCACTGAGACACTAGGGAGAGCTGCTGAAACACTACAGAAAGCTGCTGAGACACTAGGCAAAGCTGCTGAGACACTAGGTAGAGCACTGAGACACTAGGGAAAGCTGCTGAGACACTAGGGAAAGCTGCTGAGACAGGGAGAGCACTGATATACTAGGGAAAGTTGCTAAGACACAAGGGAAAGCTGCTGGGAGACTAGATAGAGCTGCTGAGACACTAGGGAGAGCACTGAGACACTAGGGAAAGCTGCTAAGACACTAGGGAAAGATGCTGAGACACTAAGGAGAGCACTATGACACTATGGAGAGCACTGATACACTATGGAAAGCTGCTGTGACACTAGAGAGAGCACTGAGACACTAAGGAAAGCTGCTGAGACACTAGGGAGAGCACTGAGAAACTAGGAAGAGCTGATGAGACACCAGGAAGAGCACTGACACTAGGAAAAACTGCTGAGACACTAGGGAAAGCTGCTGAGACATTAGGGAAAGCTGCTGAGACATTAGGGAGAGCACTGAGACACTAGGGAGAGCACTGAGACACTAGGGAAAGCTGCTGAGACACTAGGGAGAGCACTGAGACACTAGGGAAAGCTGCTGAGACACTAGGGAGAGCACTTAGAAACTACAGAAAGCTGCTGAGACACTAGGGAAAGCTGCTGAGACACTAAGGACAGCACTGTGACACTAGGAACAGCTGCTGAGACACTAGGGAAAGCTGTTGAGACATTAGGGAGAGCACTGATATACTAGGGAAAGCTGCTGAGACACTAGGGAGAGCACTGAGACACTAGGGAGAGCTGCTGAGACACTAGGGAAAGCTGCTGAGACATTAGGGAGAGCAGTGAGATACTAGGGAAAGCTGCTGAGACACTAGGGAGAGGACTGAGACGCTAGGGAGAGCACTTAGAAACTACAGAAAGCTGCTGAGACACTAGGGAAAGCTGCTGAGACATTAGGGAGAGCAATGAGATACTACGGAAAGCTGCTGAGACACTAGGGAGAGCACTGAGACACTAGGGAATGCTGCAGAGACACTAGGGAGAGCACTGAGACACTAGGGAGAGCACTGAGACACTAGGGCAAGCTACTGAGACACTAGGGATAGCTGCTGAGACACTAGGGAGAGCACTGAGACACTATGGAAAGCTGCTGAGACACTAGGGAGAGCACTGAGATACTAGGAAAATCACTGAGACACCATGGAGAGCGCTGAGACACTTGGGAAAGCTGCTGAGACACTAGGGAGAGCACTGAGATACTAGGGAAAGCTGCTAAGGCACATGGGAAAGCTGCTGAGACATTAGGGAGAGCACTGAGATACTAGGGAAAGCTGCTGAGACACCAGGGAGAGCACTGAGACACTAGGGAGAGCACTTAGAAACTACAGAAAGCTGCTGAGACACTAGGGAAAGCTGCTGAGACATTAGGGAGAGCACGGAGACACTAGGGAAAGCTGCTGAGACACTAGGGAGAGCACTGAGACACTAGGGAGAGCTGCTGAAACACTACAGACAGCTACTGAGACACTAGGGAAAGCTGATGAGACATTAGGGAGAGCACTGAGACACTAGGGAGAGCACTGAGACACTAGGGCAAGCTACTGAGACACTATGGAAAGCTGCTGAGACACTAGGGAGAGCACTAAGATACTAGGAAAATCACTGAGACACCATGGAGAGCGCTGAGACACTGGGGAAAGCTGCTGAGACACTAGGGAGAGCACTGAGACACTAGGGCGAGCTGCTGAGACACTAGGGAAAGCTGCTGAGACATTAGGGAGAGCACTGAGATACTAGGGAAAGCTGCTGACACCAGGGAGAGCACTGAGACACTAGGGAGAGCACTTAGAAACTACAGAAAGCTGCTGAGACACTAGGGAAAGCTGCTGAGACATTAGGGAGAGCACTGAGATACAAGGGAAAGCTGCTGAGACACTAGGGAGAACACTGAGACACTAGGGAGAGCTGCTGAAACACTACAGAAAGCTACTGAGACACTAGGGAAAGCTGCTGAGACATTAGGGAGAGCACTGAGACACTAGGGAAAGCTGCTGCGACACTAGGGAGAGCACTGAGACACTAGGGAGAGCTGCTGAGACACTAGGGAAAGCTGCTGAGACATTAGGGAGAGCACTGAGATACTAGGGAAAGCTGCTGAGACACTAGGGAGAGCACTTAGAACCTACAGAAAGCTGCTGAGACATTAGGGAGAGCACTGAGATACTAGGGAAAGCTGCTGAGACACTAGGGAGAGCACTGAGACACTAGGGAAAGCTGCTTAGACATTAGGGAGAGCACTGAGATACTAGGGAAAGCTGTTGCGACACTACGGAGAGCACTAAGACACTAGGGAGAGCTGCTGAGACACTAGGGAAAGCTGCTGCGACACTAGGGAGAGCACTGAGACACTAGGGAGAGCTGCTGAGACACTAGGGAAAGCTGCTGAGACACTAGGGAGAGCACTAAAGCACTAGGGAGAGCACTGAGACACTAGAGAGAGCTGCTGAGACACTAGGGAAAGCTGCTGAGACATTAGGGAGAGCACTGAGACACTAGGTAAAGCTCCTGAGACTCTACAGAAAGCTACTGAGACACTAGGGAAAGCTGGTGAGACATTAGGGAGAGCACTGAGGTACCTGGGAAAGCTGCTGAGACACTAGGGAAAGCTGCTGCGACACTAGGGAGAGCACTGAGACACTAGGGAGAGCTGCTGAGACACTAGGGAAAGCTGCTGAGACATTAGGGAGAGCACTGAGACACTAGGGAAAGCTGCTAAGGCACTTGGGAAAGCAGCTGGGACACTAGGGAGAGCAGTTAGAGATACTAGGGAGAGCTGCTGAGACACTAGGTGGAGCACTGAGACACTAGGGAGAGCAATGAGACACTAGGACAGCACTGAAATACTAGGGAACGCTGCTGAGACACTAGGGAAGGCTGCTGAGACACTATGGAGAGCTGCTCAGACACTAGGGAGAGCACTGTGACACTAGGGAATGCTGCAGAGACACTAGGGAGAGCGCTGAGACACTATGGAGAGCACTGAGACACTAGGGCAAGCTACTGAGACAATAGGTGTAGCTGCTGAGACACTAGGGAGAGCACTGAGACACTATGGAAAGCTGCTGAGACACTAGGGAAAGCTGCTGAGACACTAGGGACAGCACCGAGACACTAGGAATATCACTGAGACAACAGGGAGAGCTGCTGAGACATTAGGGAGAGCACTGAGACTCTAGGTAAAGCTGCTGAGACACTAGGAAAAGCTGCTGAGACATTAGGGAGAGCACTGAGATACTAGGGAAAGCTGTTGAGACACTAGGGAAAGCTGCTGCGACACTAGGGAGAGCACTGAGACACTAGGGAGAGCTGCTGAGACACTAGGAAAAGCTGCTGAGACATTAGGGAGAGCACTGAGACACTAGGGAAAGCTGCTAAGGCACTAGGGAGAGCACTGAGATACTAGGGAAAGCTGCTGAGACACTAGGGAAAGCTGCTAAGGCACTAGGGAAAGCTGCTGAGACACTAGGGAGAGCACTGAGATACTAGGGAAAGCTGCTGAGACACTAGGTAATGCTGCTGAGACTAAGGAGAGCTGCTGAGACACTAGGTAGAGCGCTGAGACACTAGGGAGAGCAATGAGACACTAGGGAGAGCAATGAGACACTAGGGAGAGCACTGAGACACTAGGGAATGCTGCAGAGACACTATGGAGAGCGCTGAGACACTAAAGAGAGCACTGAGACACTAGGGCAAGCTAGTGAGACACTAGGGATAGCTGCTGAGACACTAGGAAAAGCACTGAGACACTAGGGAAAGCACTGAGACACTATGGAAAGCTGCTGAGACACTAGGGAAAGTTGCTGAGACACTAGGGAGAGCACTGAGACACTAGGGAGAGCTGCTGAGACAATAGGGAATGCTGCTAAGACACTAGGGAGAGCACTGAGAAACTAGGGAGAGCACTGAGACATTAGGGAGAGCACTGAGACACTACAGAAAGCTGTTGGGACACTAGGTAAAGCACTGAGACACTAGGGAGAGCTGCTGAGACACTAGAGAAAGCAGCTGAGACACTAGGGAGAGCTGCTAAGACACTAGGGAGAGCTGCTGAGACACTAGGTAGAGCACTGAGACACTAGGGAGAGCAATGAGACACTAGGGAGAGCAATGAGACACTAGGCAGAGCACAGAGACACTAGGGATAGCTGCTGAGACACTAGGGAAAGCTGCTGAGACACTATGGAGATCACTGAGACACTAGGGAAAGTTGCTGAGACACTAGGGAGAGCACTGAGACACTAGGAAAAGCACTGAGACACTAGGGAGAGCTGCTGAGACACTAGGGAAAGCTATTGAGACTCTAAGAAGAGCTGCTGAGACACTAGGGAGAGCACTGAGACACTACAGAAAGCGGTTGGGACACTAGGTAAAGCACTGAGACACTATGGAGAGCTAATGAGACACTAGGGAGAGCTGCTGAGATACTAGTGAAAGCTGCTGAGACACTAGGGAAAGCTGCTGAGACACTAGGGAGAGCACTGAGAAACTAGGGAGAGCACTGAGAAACTAGGGAGAGCACTGAGACACTACAGAAAGCTGTTGGGACTCTAGGTAAAGCACTGAGACACTAGGGAGAGCTGCTGAGACACTACATAAAGCTGATGAGACACTAGGGCAAGCTGATAAGACACTAGGGAAAGCTGCTAAGACACTAGGGAGAGCTGTTCAGACACTAGGGAAAGCTTCTGAGACACTTGGGAGAGCACTGAGACACTAGGGAGAGCACTGAAACACTACATAAAGCTGTTGAGACACTAGAGAAAGCGCTGAGACACTAGGAAGAACACTGAGAGACTACAGAAAGCTGTTGAGACACTAGCGAAAGCACTGATACACTAGGGAGGGCACTTAGATACTAGTGAAAGCTGCTGAGACAATAGGGATAGCTGCTGAGACACTAGGGAGAGCTGCTCAGACACTAGGGAGAGCACTGAGAAACTAGGGAGAGCACTGAGAAACTAGGGAGAGCACTGAGACACTACAGAAAGCTGGTGGGACTCTAGGTAATGCACTGAGAAACTAGGGAGAGCTGCTGAGACACTAGCGAGAGATGCTGAAACACTAGGGCAAGCTGCTAAGACACTAGGGAAAGCAGCTAAGACACTAGGGAGAGCTGCTCAGACACTAGGGAAAGCTTCTGAGACACTTGGGAGAGCACTGAGACACTTGGGAGAGCACTGAGACACTAGGGAGAGCACTGAGACACTACATAAAGCTGTTGAGACACTAGGGAAAGCACTGGGAAACTAGGAAGAGCATTGAGACACTAGGGAGAGCACTGAGACACTACAGAAAGCTGTTGAGACACTAGGGAATGCACTGATACACTAGGGAGGGCACTTAGATACTAGTGAAAGCTGCTGAGACACTAGGGATAGCACTGAGACACTAGGGAGAGCACTGAGACACTAGGGAGAGCACTGAGACACTAGGGAAAGCTGCTGAGACACTTGGAAAAGCTGCTGAGACACTACGGAGAGCACTGAGATAATAGGAAAAGCTGGTGAGACACTAGGGATAGCACTGAGACACTAGGGAGAGCACTTAGACACTAGGGAGAGCACTGAGACACTAGGGAAAGGTGCTGAGACACTAGGGAGAGCACTGAGACACTAGGGAGAGCACTGAGACACAAGGAAAAGCTGCTGAGACACTTGGGAGAGCAGTGAGACACTGAGGAGAGCTGTTGGGACACTACAGAGAGAACTGAGACACTAGGGAGAGCACTTAGACATTAGGGAGAGCAGTGAGACACTAGTAATAGCTGCTAAGACACTAGGGAGAGCACTGAGACACTAGGGAGAGCACTTAGACACTAGGGAGAGCACTTTGACACTAGGGAGAGCACTGAGACACTAGGAATAGCTGCTGAGACACTAGGGAGAGCAATGAGACAATAGTAATAGCTGCTAAGACACTAGTGAGAGCACTGAGACACTAGGGAGAGCACTGAGACACTAGTAATAGCTGCTAAGACACTAGGGAGAGCACTGAGACACTGAGGAGAGCTGTTGGGACACTACGGAGAGAACTGAGACACTAGGGAGAGCACTTAGACTCTAGGGAGAGCACTTAGACACTAGGGAGAGCACTGAGACACTAGGGAAAGGGGCTGTGACACTAGGGAGAGCACTGAGACACTAGGGAAAGGGGCTGTGACACTAGGGAGAGCACTGAGACACTAGGGAGAGGACTGAGACACTAGGAAAAGCTGCTGAGACACTAGGGAGAGCACTGAGACACTAAGGAGAGCTGTTGGGACACTACGGAAAGAACTGAGACACTAGGGAGAGCACTGAGACAATAGTAATAGCTGCTAAGACACTAGGGAGAGCACTGAGACACTAGGGAGAGCACTTAGACACTAGGGAGAGCACTGAGACACTAGTAATAGCTGCTAAGACACTAGGGAGAGCACTGAGACACTAGGAAAAGCTGTTGGGACACTAAGGAGAGAACTGAGACACTAGGGAGAGCACTTAGACACTAGGGAGAGCACTGAGACACTAGGAAAAGCTGCTGTGACACTAGGGAGAGCACTGAGACACTAGGGATAGCAATGAGACACTAGGGAGAGCAATGAGACACTAGGAGAGCACTGAGATACTAGGGAACACTGCTGAGACACTAGGGAAAGCTGCTGAGAAACTATGGAGAGCTGCTCAGACACTAGGGAGAGCACTGTGACACTAGGGAATGCTGCAGAGACACTAGGGAGAGCGCTGAGACACTAGGGAGAGCACTGAGACACTAGCGCAAGCTACGGAGACACTAGGGATAGCTGCTGAGACACTAGGGAGAGCACTGAGACTTTGGAAAGCTGCTGAGACACTAGGGAAAGCTGCTGAGACACTAGGGACAGCACTGAGACACTAGGGACTGCACTGAGACAACAGGGAGAGCTGCTGAGACACTAAGGAGAGCTGCTGAGACACTAGGGAAAGCTGCTAAGACACTAAGGAGACCACTGAGACACTAGGGAGAGCTGCTGAGACACTAGGGAAAGCTGCTAAGACACTAGGAGGAGCACTGAGAATCTAGGGAGAGCACTGAGACACTAGGGAGAGCACTGAGACACTACAGAAAGCTGCTGAGACACTAGGGAAAGCTGCTGAGACATTAGGGAGAGCACTGAGATTCTAGGTAAAGCTGCTGAGACACTACAGAAAGCTACAAAGACACTAGGGAAAGCTTCTAAGACACTAGGGAGAGCACTGAGACACTAGGAAAAGCACTGAGACACTAGGGAGAGCTGCTGAGACACAAGGGAAAGCTATTGAGACTCTAAGAAGAGCTGCTGAGACACTAGGTAGAGCACTGAGAAACTAGGGAGTGCACTGAGACACTAGGGAGAGCACTGAGACACTACAGAAAGCGGTTGGGACACTAGGTAAAGCACTGAGACACTATGGAGAGCTAATGAGACACTAGGGAGAGCTGCTGAGATACTAGTGAAAGCTGCTGAGACACTAGGGAAAGCTGCTGAGACACTAGGGAGAGCACTGAGAAACTAGGGAGAGCACTGAGAAACTAGGGAGAGCACTGAGACACTACAGAAAGCTGTTGGGACTCTAGGTAAAGCACTGAGACACTACGGAGAGCTGCTGAGACACTAGCAAGAGCTGCTGAGACACTAGGGCAAGCTGCTAAGACACTAGGGAAAGCTGCTAAGACACTAGGGAGAGCTGCTGAGACACTAGGGAAAGCTTCTGAGAAACTTGGGAGAGGACTGAGACACTAGGGAGACCACTGAGACACTACATAAAGCTGATGAGACACTAGGGCAAGCTGATAAGACACTAGGGAAAGCTGCTAAGACACTAGGGAGAGCTGTTCAGACACTAGGGAAAGCTTCTGAGACACTTGGGAGAGCACTGAGACACTAGGGAGAGCACTGAGACACTAGGGAGAGCACTGAGACACTACATAAAGCTGTTGAGACACTAGAGAAAGCACTGAGACACTAGGAAGAGCACTGAGAGACTAGGGAGAGCACTGAGACACTACAAAAAGCTGTTGAGACACTAGGGAAAGCACTGATACACTAGGGAGGGCACTTAGATACTAGTGAAAGCTGCTGAGACAATAGGGAAAGCTGCTGAGACACTAGGGAGAGCTGCTCAGACACTAGGGAGAGCACTGAGAAACTAGGGAGAGCACTGAGAAACTAGGGAGAGCACTGAGACACTACAGAAAGCTGGTGGGACTCTAGGTAATGCACTGAGACACTAGGGAGAGCTGCTGAGACACTAGCGAGAGCTGCTGAAACACTAGGGCAAGCTGCTAAGACACTAGGGAAAGCAGCTAAGACACTAGGGAGAGCTGCTCAGACACTAGGGAAAGCTTCTGAGACACTTGGGAGAGCACTGAGACACTAGGGAGAGCACTGAGACACTACATAAAGCTGTTGAGACACTAGGGAAAGCACTGGGAAACTAGGAAGAGCATTGAGACACTAGGGAGAGCACTGAGACACTACAGAAAGCTGTTGAGACACTAGGGAAAGCACTGATACACTAGGGAGGGCACTTAGATACTAGTGAAAGCTGATGAGGCACTAGGGATAGCACTGAGACACTAGGGAGAGCACTGAGACACTAGGGAGAGCACTGAGACACTAGGGAAAGCTGCTGAGACACTTGGAAAAGCTGCTGAGACACTACGGAGAGCACTGAGATACTAGGAAAAGCTGGTGAGACACTAGGGATAGCACTGAGACACTAGGGAGAGCACTTAGACACTAGGGAGAGCACTGAGACACTAGGGAAAGGTGCTGAGACACTAGGGAGAGCACTTAGACACTAGGGAGAGCACTGAGACACAAGGAAAAGCTGCTGAGACACTAGGGAGAGCACTGAGACACTGAGGAGAGCTGTTGGGACACTACGGAGAGAACTGAGACACTAGGGAGAGCACTTAGACACTAGGGAGAGCAGTGAGACACTAGTAATAGCTGCTAAGACACTAGGGAGAGCACTGAGACACTAGGGAGAGCACTTAGACACTAGGGAGAGCACTGAGACACTAGGGAAAGGGGCTGAGACACTAGGGAGAGCACTGAGACACTAGGGAGAGGACTGAGACACTAGGAAAAGCTGCTGAGACACTAGGGAGAGCACTGAGACACTAAGGAGAGCTGTTGGGACACTACGGAGAGAACTGAGACACTAGGGAGAGCACTGAGACAATAGTAATAGCTGCTAAGACACTAGGGAGAGCACTTAGACACTAGGGAGAGCACTGAGACACAAGGAAAAGCTGCTGAGACACTAGGGAGAGCACTGAGACACTGAGGAGAGCTGTTGGGACACTACGGAGAGAACTGAGACACTAGGGAGAGCACTTAGACACTAGGGAGAGCAGTGAGACACTAGTAATAGCTGCTAAGACACTAGGGAGAGCACTGAGACACTAGGGAGAGCACTTAGACACTAGGGAGAGCACTGAGACACTAGGGAAAGGGGCTGAGACACTAGGGAGAGCACTGAGACACTAGGGAGAGGACTGAGACACTAGGAAAAGCTGCTGAGACACTAGGGAGAGCACTGAGACACTAAGGAGAGCTGTTGGGACACTACGGAGAGAACTGAGACACTAGGGAGAGCACTGAGACAATAGTAATAGCTGCTAAGACACTAGGGAGAGCACTGAGACACTAGGGAGAGCACTTAGACACTAGGGAGAGCACTGAGACACTAGTAATAGCTCTAAGACACTAGGGAGAGCACTGAGACTCTAGGAAAAGCTGTTGGGACACTAAGGAGAGAACTGAGACACTAGGGAGAGCACTTAGACACTAGGGAGAGCACTGAGACACTAGGAATAGCTGCTGAGACACTAGGGAGAGCAATGAGACAATAGTAATAGCTGCTAAGACACTAGGGAGAGCACTGAGACACTAGGGAGAGCACTGAGACACTAGTAATAGCTGCTAAGACACTAGCGAGAGCACTGAGACACTGAGGAGAGCTGTTGGGACACTACGGAGAGAACTGAGACACTAGGGAGAGCACTTAGACTCTAGGGAGAATACTTAGATACTAGGGAGAGCACTGAGACACTAGGGAAAGGGGCTGTGACACTAGGGAGAGCACTGAGACACTAGGGAGAGGACTGAGACACTAGGATAAGCTGCTGAGACACAAGGGAGAGCACTGAGACACTAAGGAGAGCTGTTGGGACACTACGGAGAGAACTGAGACACTAGGGAGAGCACTGAGACAATAGTAATAGCTGCTAAGACACTAGGGAGAGCACTGAGACACTAGGGAGAGCACTTAGACACTAGGGAGAGCACTGAGACACTAGGAAAAGCTGTTGGGACACTAAGTAGAGAACTGAGACACTAGGGAGAGCACTTAGACACTAGGGAGAGCACTGAGACACTAGGAAAAGCTGCTGTGACACTAGGGAGAGCACTGAGACACTAGGGACAGCAATGAGACACTAGGGAGAGCAATGAGACACTAGGGAGAGTAATGAGACACTAGGAGAGCACTGAGATACTAGGGAACACTGCTGAGACACTAGGGAAAGCTGCTGAGAAACTATGGAGAGCTGCTCAGACACTAGGGAGAGCACTGTGACACTAGGGAATGCTGCAGAGACACTAGGGAGAGCGCTGAGACACTACGGAGAGCACTGAGACACTAGGGCAAGCTACGGAGACACTAGGGATAGCTGCTGAGACACTAGGGAGAGCACTGAGACTCTATGGAAAGCTGCTGAGACACTAGGGAAAGCTGCTGAGACACTAGGGACAGCACTGAGACACTAGGGACAGCACTGAGACAACAGGGAGAGCTGCTGAGACACTAAGGAGAGCTGCTGAGACACTAGGGAAAGCTGCTAAGACACTAAGGAGACCACTGAGACACTAGGGAGAGCTGCTGAGACACTAGGGAAAGCTGCTAAGACACTAGGAGGAGCACTGAGAAACTAGGGAGAGCACTGAGACACTAGGGAGAGCACTGAGACACTACAGAAAGCTGCTGAGACACTAGGGAAAGCTGCTGAGACATTAGGGAGAGCACTGAGATTCTAGGTAAAGCTGCTGAGACACTACAGAAAGCTACTAAGACACTAGGGAAAGCTGCTAAGACACTAGTGAGAGCTGCTCGGACACTAGGGAAATCTTCTGAGACACTTGGGAGAGCACTGAGACACTAGGGAGAGCACTGAGACACTACATAAAGCTGTTGAGACACTACTGAAAGCACTGAGACACTAGGAAGAGCACTGAGACACTAGGAAGAGCACTGAGACACTACAGAAAGCTGTTGAGACATTAGGGAAAGCACTGATACACTAGGGAGGGCACTTAGATACTAGTGAAAGCTGCTGAGACATTAGGGAAAGCTGCTGAGACACTAGGGATAGCACTGAGACACTAGGGAGAGCACTGAGACACGAGGGAGAGCACTGATACACTAGGGAAAGCTGCTGAGACACTTGGAAAAGCTGCTCAGACACTTCGGAGAGCACTGAGATACTAGGAAAAGCTGGTGAGACACTAGGGATAGCACTTAGACACCAGGGATAGCACTGAGACACTAGGGAGAGCACTGAGACACTAGGAAAAGCTGCTGAGACACCAGGGAGTGCACTTAGACACTAAGTAGAGCTGTTGGGACACTACAGAGAGAACTGAGACCCTAGGGAGAGCACTTAGACACTAGGGAGAGCAGTGAGACACTAGGGAAAGCTGCTAAGACACTAGGGAGAGCACTGAGACACTAGGGAGAGCACTTAGACACTAGGGAGAGCACTGAGACACTAGGAATAGCTGCTAAGACACTAGGGAGAGCACTGAGACACTAGGGAAAGCAGCTGAGACACTAGGGAGAGCATTTAGAAACTACAGAAAGCAGCTGGGACACTAGGGAGAGCACTGAGATACTAGGGAAAGCTGCTGAGACACTAGGTAGAGTGCTGAGACACTAGGGAGAGCAAAAAGACACTAGGGAGAGCAATGAGACACTAGGAGAGCACTGAGATACTTGGGAACGCTGCTGAGACACTAGGGAAAGCTGCTGAGACACTATGGAGAGCTGCTCAGACACTAGGGAGAGCACTGTGACACTAGGGAATGCTGCTGAGACACTAGGAGAGCACTGAGACACTATGGAAAGCTGCTGAGACACTAGGGAAAGCTGCTGATACACTAGGGGCAGCACTGAGACACTAGGGAGAGCACTGAGACAACAGGGAGAGCTGCTGAGACACTAGGGAAAGCTGCTGAGACACTAAGGAGAGCAGCTGAGACACTAGGGAAAGCTGCTAAGACACTAAGGAGAGCACTGAGACACTAGGGAGAGCTGCTGAGACACTAGGGAAAGCTGCTAAGACACTAGGGAGAGCACTGAGAAACTAGGGAGAGCACTGAGACACTAGGGAGAGCTGCTGAGACACTAGGGAAAGCTGCTGAGACATTAGGGAGAGCACTGAGACTCTAGGTAAAGCTGCTGAGACACTACAGAAAGCTACTGAGACATTAGGGAGAGCACTGATACTCTAGGTAAAGCTGCTGAGACACTAGGGAAAGCTGCTGAGACATTAGCGAGAGCACTGAGATACTAGGGAAAGCTGTTGAGACACTAGGGTGAGCTGCTGAGACACTAGGGAAAGCTGCTGAGACATTAGGGAGAGCACTGAGACTCTTGGTAAAGCTACTGAGACATTAGGGAGAGCACTGATACTCTAGGGAAAGCTGCTGAGACATTAGGGAGAGCACTAAGATACTAGGGAAAGCTGTTGAGACACTAGGGAGAGCTGCTGAGACATTAGGGAGAGCACTAAGAAACTAGGGAAAGCTGTTGAGACACTAGGGAGAGCTGCTGAGACACTAGGGAAAGTTGCTGAGACATTAGGGAGAGCACTGAGACACTAGGGAAAGCTGCTAAGGCACTTGGGAAAGCAGCTTTGACACAAGGGAGAGCACTGAGATACTAGGGAAAGCTGCTGAGACACTAGGGAAAGCTGCTGAGACTCTAAGGAGAGCTGCTGAGACACTAGGTAGAGCGCTGAGACACTAGGGAGAGCAATGAGACACTAGGAGAGCACAGAGATACTAGGGAACGCTGCTGAGACACTAGGGAAAGCTGCTGAGACACTATGGAGAGCTGCTCAGACACTAGGGAGAGCACTGAGACACTAGGGAATGCTGCAGAGATAATAGGGAGAGCGCTGAGACACTACGGAGAGCACTGAGACACTAGTGCAAGCTACTGAGACACTAGGGATAGCTGCTGAGACACTAGGGAGAGCACTGAGACACTATGGAAAGCTGCTGAGACACTAGGGAAAGCTGCTGAGACACTAGGGAGAGCACTGAGACACTAGGGAGAACTGCTGAGACACTAAGGAAAGTTGCAAAGACATTAGGGAGAGCACTGAGATTCTTGGGAAAGCTGCTGAGACACTAGGGAGAGCACTGAGACACTAGGGAGAGCTGCTGAGACACTACAGAAAGCTACTGAGACACTAGGGAAAGCTGCTGAGACATTAGGGAGAGCACTGAGATACTTGGGAAAACTGTTGCGACACTAGGGAGAGCACTAAGACACTAGGGAGAGCTGCTGAGACACTAGGGAAAGCTGCTGAGACTCTAGGGAGAGCACTGAGACACTAGGGAGAGCACTGAGACACTAGGGACAGCTGCTGAGACACTAGGGAAAGCTGCTGAGACATTAGGGAGAGCACTGAGACACTAGGTAAAGCTGCTGAGACACTACAGAAAGCTACTGAGACACTACAGAAAGCTACTGAGACACTAGGGAAAGCTGTTGAGACATTAGGAAGAGCACTGAGATACTAGGGAAAGCTGCTGAGACACTAGGGAAAGCTGCTGCGATACTAGGGAGAGCACTGAGACACTAGGGAGGGCTGCTGAGACACTATGGAAAGCTGCTGAGACATTAGGGAGAGCACTGAGACACTAGGGAAAGCTGCTAAGGCACTTGGGAAAGCAGCTGGGACACTAGGGAGAGCACTGAGATACTAGGGATAGCTGCTGAGACACTAGGTAGAGCGCTGAGACACTAGGAAGAGCAATGAGACACTAGGGAGAGCAATGAGACACTAGGGAGAGCACTGAGATACTAGGGAACGCTGCTGAGACACTAGGGAAAGCTGCTGAGACACTATGGAGAGCTGCTGAGACACAAGGGAGAGCACTGTGACACTTGGGAATGCTGCAGAGACACTAGGGAGAGCGCTGAGACACTAGGGAGAGCACTGAGACACTAGGGCAAGCTTCTGAGACACTAGGGTTAGGTGCTGAGACACTAGGGAGAGCACTGAGACACTATGGAAAGCAACTGAGATACTAGGGAAAGCTGCTGAGACACTAGGGACAGCACTGAGACACTAGGAAAATCACTGAGACAACAGGGAGAGCTGCTGAGACACTAGGGAAAGCTGCTGAGACACTAAGGAGAGCTGCTGAGACACTAGGGAAAGCTGCTAAGACACTAGGGAGAGCACTGAGACAACACAGATAGCTGCTGAGACATTAGGGAGAGCACTGAGATACTAGGGAGAGTTGTTGAGACACTCGGGAAAGCTACTGCGACACTAGGGAGAGCACTGAGACACTAGGGAGAGCTGCTGAGACACTAGGGAAAGCTGCTGAGACATTAGGGAGAGCACTGAGACACTAGGAAAAGCTGCTAAGGCACTTGGGAAAGCAGCTGGGACACTAGGGAGAGCACTGAGATACTAGGGCAAGCTGCTGAGACTAAGGAGAGCTGCTGGGACAATAGGGAGAGCGCTGAGACACTAGGGAGAGCAATGAGACACTAGGGAGAGCAATGAGACACTAGGGAAAGCTGCTGAGACATTAGGGAGAGCATTAGACACTTGGGAAAGCTGCTGAGACACTAGGGAAAGCTGCTGAGACACTAGGGAGAGCACTGAGACACTAGGGCAAGCTGCTGAGACTAAGGAGAGCTGCTGAGACACTAGGTAGAGCGCTGAGACACTTGGGAGAGCAATGAGACACTAGGGAGAGCAATGAGACACTTGGGAGAGCAATGAGACACTAGGAGAGCACTGAGATACTAGGGAACGCTGCTGAGACACTAGGGAAAGCTGCTGAGACACTAGGGAAAGCTGCTGAGACTAAGGAGAGCTGCTGAGACACTAGGTAGAGTGCTGAGACACTAGGTAGAGTGCTGAGACACTAGTGAGAGCAATGAGACACTAGGAGAGCACTGAGATACTAGGGAACGCTGCTGAGACACTAGGGAAAGCTGCTGAGACACTATGGAGAGCTGCTCAGACACTAGAGAGAGCACTGAGACAATAGGGAATGCTGCAGAGACACTAGGGAGAGCGCTGAGACACTAGGGAGAGCACTGAGACACTAGTGCAAGCTACTGAGACACTAGGGATAGCTGCTGAGACACTAGGGAAAGAACTGAGACACTATGGAAAGCACTGAGACACTATGGAAAGCTGCTGAGACACTATGGAAAGCTGCTGAGACACTAGGGAGAGCACTGAGACACTAGGGAGAGCTATGAGACACTAGGGAGAGCAATGAGACACTAGGGAGAGCACTGAGACACTAGGGATAGCTGCTGAGACACTACAGAAAGCTGTTGGGACACTAGGTAAAGCAGTGAGACACTAGGGAGAGCTGCTGAGACACTAGAGAAAGCTGCTGAGACACTAGGGAGAGCTGCTAAGACACTAGGGAGAACTGCTAAGACACTAGGGAGAGCACTGAGACACTAGGGCAAGCTACTGAGACACTAGGGATAGGTGCTGAGACACTAGGGAGAGCACTGAGACACTATGGAAAGCTGCTGAGACACTAGGGAAAGCTGCTGAGACATTAAGGAGAGCTGCTGAGACACTAGGGAAAGCTTATAAGACACTAAGGAGAGCACTGAGACATTAGGGAGAGCTGATGAGACACTAGGGAAAGCTGCTAAGACACTAGGGAGAGCACTGAGAAACTAGGGAGAGCACTGAGACACTAGGGAGAGCACTGAGACACTACAGAAAGCTGTTGGGACACTAGGTAAAGCACTGAGACACTATGGAGAGCTGCTGAGACACTAGAGAAAGCTGCTGAGACACTAGAGAGAGCTGCTAAGACACTAGGGAGAGCTGCTAAGACACTAGGGAGAGCACTGAGACACTAGGGAGAGCAAAGAGACACTAGGGAGAGCAATGAGACACTAGGGAGAGCACTGAGACACTAGGGATAGCTGCTGAGACACTAGGGAAAGCTGCTGAGACACTATGGAGTTCACTGAGACACTAGGGAAAGTTGCTGAGACACTAGGGAGAGCACTGAGACACTAGGAAAAGCACTGAGACACTAGGGAGAGCTGCTGAGACACTAAAGAAAGCTGTTGGGACACTAGGTAAAACACTGAGACACTAGGGAGAGCTGCTGAGACACTAGGGAGAGCTGCTGAGACACTAGGGCAAGCTGCTAAGACACTAGGGATAGCTGCTGAGACACTAGGGAAAGCACTGAGACACTATAGAAAGCACTGAGACACTATGGAAAGCTGCTGAGACACTAGGGAAAGCTGCTGAGACACTAGGGAGAGCACTGAGACACTAGGAAAATCACTGAGACACAAGGGAGAGCACTGAGACACTACAGAAAGCTGTTGGGACACTAGGTAAAGCAGTGAGACACTAGGGAGAGCTGCTGAGACACTAGAGAAAGCTGCTGAGACACTAGGGAGAGCTGCTAAGACACTAGGGAGAGCTGCTAAGACACTAGGTAGAGCACTGAGACACTAGGGAGAGCAATGAGACACTAGGGAGAGCAATGAGACACTAGGGAGAGCACTGAGACACTAGGGATAGCTGCTGAGACACTAGGGAAAGCTGCTGAGACACTATGGAGTTCACTGAGACACTAGGGAAAGTTGCTGAGACACTAGGGAGAGCACTGAGACACTAGGAAAAGCACTGAGACACTAGGGAGAGCTGCTGAGACACTAAATAAAGCTGTTGGGACACTAGGAAAAACACTGAGACACTAGGGAGAGCTGCTGAGACACTAGGGCAAGCTGCTAAGACATTAGGGATAGCTGCTGAGACACTAGGGAAAGCACTGAGACACTAGGAAAATCACTGAGACACAAGGGAGAGCACTGAGACACTACAGAAAGCTGTTGGGACACTAGGTAAAGCAGTGAGACACTAGGGAGAGCTGCTGAGACACTAGAGAAAGCTGCTGAGACACTAGGGAGAGCTGCTAAGACACTAGGGAGAGCTGCTAAGACACTAGGTAGAGCACTGAGACACTAGGGAGAGCAATGAGACACTAGGGAGAGCAATGAGACACTAGGGAGAGCACTGAGACACTAGGGATAGCTGCTGAGACACTAGGGAAAGCTGCTGAGACACTATGGAGGTCACTGAGACACTAGGGAAACTTGCTGACACACTAGGGAGAGCACTGAGACACTAGGAAGAGCACTGAGACACTAGGGAAAGCTGTTGAGACACTAAGGAGAGCTGCTGAGATACTAGCGAGAGCACTGAGACACTAGGGAGAGCACTGAGACACTACAGACAGCTGTTGGGACACTAGGGAGAGCACTGAGACACTAGGGAAAGCTACTAAGGCTCTTGGGAAAGCAGCTGGGACACTAGGGAGAGCACTGAGATACTAGGGAGAGCTGCTGAGACACTAGGTAGAGCGCTGAGACACTAGGGAGAGCAATGAGACACTAGGAGAGCACTGAGATACTAGGGAACACTGCTGAGACACTAGGGATAGCTGCTGAGACACTATGGAGAGCTGCTCAGACACTAGGGAGAGCACTGTGACACTAGGGAATGCTGCAGAGACACTAGGGAGAGCGCTGAGACACTAGGGAGAGCACTGAGACACTAGGGCAAGCTACTGAGACACTAGGGAAATGTGCTGAGACACTAGGGAGAGCACTGAGACACTATGGAAAGCTGCTGAGACACTAGGGAAAGCTGCTGAGACACTAAGGAAAGCTGTTGAGACACTAGGGAAAGCAGCTAAGACACTAGGGAGAGCACTGAGAAACTAGGGAGAGCACTGAGACAATACAGAAAGCTGCTGAGACACTAGGGAAAGCTGCTGAGACATTAGGGAGAGCACTGAGACTCTAGGTAAAGCTGCTGAGACACTATAGAAAGCTACGGAGACATTAGGGAGAGCACTGAGATACTAGGGAAAGCTGTTGGGACACTAGGGAAAGCTGCTGCGACACTAGGGAGAGCACTGAGACACTAGGGAGAGCTGCTGAGACACTATGGAGAGCACTGAGATACTAGGGAGGGCTGTTGAGACTCTAGGGAAAGCTACTGCGACACTAGGGAGAGCACTGAGACACTAGGGAGAGCTGCTGAGACACTAGGGAAAGCTGCTGAGACATTAGGGAGAGCACTGAGACACTAGGGAAAGCTGCTAAGGCACTTGGGAAAGCAGCTGGGACACTAGGGAGAGCACTGAGATACTAGGGCAAGCTGCTGAGACACTAGGGAAAGCTGCTGAGACTAAGGAGAGCTGCTGAGACACTAGGTAGAGCGCTGAGACACTAGGGAGAGCAATGAGACACTAGGGAGAGCACTGAGACACTAGGGAAAGCTGCTGAGACATTAGGGAGAGCACTGAGACACTAGGGCAAGCTGCTGAGACACTAGGGAAAGCTGCTGAGACTAAGGAGAGCTGCTTAGACACTAGGTAGAGCGCTGAGACACTAGGGAGAGCGCTGAGACACTTGGGAGAGCAATGAGACACTAGGGAGAGCAATGAGACACTAGGAGAGCACTGAGATACTAGGGAACGCTTCTGAGACACTAGGGAAAGCTGCTGAGACACTATGGAGAGCTGCTCAGACACTAGGGAAAGCACTGAGACACTAGGGAATGCTACAGAGACACTAGGGAGAGCGCAGAGACACTAGGGAGAGCTCTGAGACACTAGGGCAAGCTACTGAGACACTAGGGATAGCTGCTGAGACACTAGGGAAAGCACTGAGACACTATGGAAAGCACTGAGACACTATGGAAAGCTGCTGAGACACTAGGGAAAGCTGCGGAGACACTAGGGAGAGCACTGAGACACTAGGAAAATCACTGAGACACAAGGGAGAGCTGCTGAGACACTAGGGAAAGCTGCTGAGACACTAAGGAGAGCACTGAGACACTAGGGAGAGCTGCTGAGACACTAGGGAAAGCTGCTAAGACACTAGGGAGAGCACTGAGAAACTAGGGAGTGCACTGAGACACTAGGGAGAGCACTGAGACACTACAGAAAGCTGTTGGGACACTATGTAAAGCACTGAGACACTAGGGAGAGCTGCTGAGACACTAGAGAAAGCTGCTGAGACACTAGGGAGAGCTGCTAAGACACTAGGGAGAGCTGCTAAGACACTAGGTAGAGCACTGAGACACTAGGGAGAGCAATGAGATACTAGGGAGAGCAATGAGACACTAGAGAGAGCACTGAGACACTAGGGAAAGCTGCTGAGACACTATGGAGTTCACTGAGACACTAGGGAAAGTTGCTGAGACACTAGGGAGAGCACTGAGACACTAGAAAGAGCACTGAGACACTAGGGAGAGCTGCTGAGACACTAGGGAAAGCTGTTGAGACACTAAGGAGAGCTGCTGAGATACTAGCGAGAGCACTGAGACACTAAGGAGAGCACTGAGACACTACAGAAAGCAGTTGGGACACTAGGTAGAGCACTGAGACACTAGGGAAAGCTGCAAAGGCACTTGGGAAAGCAGCTGGGACACTAGGGAGAGCACTGAGATACTAGGGAGAGCTGCTGAGACACTAGGTAGAGCGCTGAGACACTAGGGAGAGCAATGAGACACTAGGGAGAGCAATGAGACACTAGGAGAGCACTGAGATACTAGGGAACGCTGCTGAGACACTAGGGATAGCTGCTGAGACACTATGGAGAGCTGCTCAGACACTAGGGAGAGCACTGTGACACTAGGGAGAGCGCTGAGACACTAGGGCAAGCTACTGAGACACTAGGGATAGGTGCTGAGACACTAGGGAGAGCACTGAGACACTATGGAAAGCTGCTGAGATACTAGGGAAAGCTGCTGAGACACCAGGGATAGCACCGAGACACTAGGAAAATCACTGAGACAACAGGGAGAGCTGCTGAGACACTAGGGAAAGCTGCTGAGACACTAAGAAGAGCTGCTGCGACACTAGGGAGAGCACTGAGACTCTAGGTAAAGCTGCTGAGACACTATAGAAAGCTACTGAGACATTAGGGAGAGCACTGAGATACTAGGGAAAGCTGTTGGGACACTAGGGAAAGCTGCTGAGACACTAAGGAGAGCTGCTGAGACACTAGGGCAAGCTGCTAAGACACTAGGGATAGCTGCTGAGACACTATAGAAAGCTACTGAGACATTAGGGAGAGCACTGAGATACTAGGGAAAGCTGCTGAGACACTAGGGAAACCTGCTAAGACACTAGGGAGAGCACTGAGAAACTAGGGAGAGCACTGAGACACTACAGAAAGCTGCTGAGACACTAGGGAAAGCTGCTGCGACACTAGGGAGAGCACTGAAACTCTAGGTAAAGCTGCTGAGACACTATAGAAAGCTACTGAGACATTAGGGAGAGCACTGAGATACTAGGGAAAGCTGTTGGGACACTAGGGAAAGCTGCTGTGACACTAGGGAGAGCACTGAGACACTAGGGAGAGCTGCTGAGACACTATGGAGAGCACTGAGACACTAGGGAAAGCTGCTAAGGCACTTGGGAAAGCAGCTCGGACACTAGGGAGAGCACTGAGACACTAGGTAGAGCGCTGAGACACTAGTGAGACCAATGAGACACTAGGGAGAGCAATGAGACACTAGGAGAGCACTGAGATGCTAGGGAATGCTGCTGAGACACTAGGGAAAGCTGCTGAGACACTATGGAGAGCTGCTCAGACACTAGGGAGAGCACTGAGACACTAGGGAATGCTGCAGAGACACTAGGGAGAGCGCTGAGACACTAGGGAGAGCACTGAGACACTAGGGCAAGCTACTGAGACACTAGGGATAGCTGCTGAGACACTAGGGAAAGCACTGAGACACTATGGAAAGCACTGAGACACTATGGAAAGCTGCTGAGACACTAGGGAGAGCACTGAGACACTAGGAAAATCACTGAGACACCAGGGAGAGCTGCTGAGACACTAGGGAAAGCTGCTGAGACACTAAGGAGAGCTGCTGAGACACTAGGGAAAGCTTCTAAGACACTAAGGAGAGCACTGAGACATTAGGGAGAGCTGATGAGACACTAGGGAAAGCTGCTAAGACACTAGGGAGAGCACTGAGAAACTAGGGAGAGCACTGAGACACTAGGGAGAGCACTGAGACACTACAGAAAGCTGTTGGGACACTAGGTAAAGCACTGAGACACTATGGAGAGCTGCTGAGACACTAGAGAAAGCTGCTGAGACACTAGAGAGAGCTGCTAAGACACTAGGGAGAGCTGCTAAGACACTAGGGAGAGCACTGAGACACTAGGGAGAGCAAAGAGACACTAGGGAGAGCAATGAGACACTAGGGAGAGCACTGAGACACTAGGGATAGCTGCTGAGACACTAGGGAAAGCTGCTGAGACACTATGGAGTTCACTGAGACACTAGGGAAAGTTGCTGAGACACTAGGGAGAGCACTGAGACACTAGGAAAAGCACTGAGACACTAGGGAGAGCTGCTGAGACACTAAAGAAAGCTGTTGGGACACTAGGTAAAACACTGAGACACTAGGGAGAGCTGCTGAGACACTAGGGAGAGCTGCTGAGACACTAGGGCAAGCTGCTAAGACACTAGGGATAGCTGCTGAGACACTAGGGAAAGCACTGAGACACTAGGAAAATCACTGAGACACAAGGGAGAGCACTGAGACACTACAGAAAGCTGTTGGGACACTAGGTAAAGCAGTGAGACACTAGGGAGAGCTGCTGAGACACTAGAGAAAGCTGCTGAGACACTAGGGAGAGCTGCTAAGACACTAGGGAGAGCTGCTAAGACACTAGGTAGAGCACTGAGACACTAGGGAGAGCAATGAGACACTAGGGAGAGCAATGAGACACTAGGGAGAGCACTGAGACACTAGGGATAGCTGCTGAGACACTAGGGAAAGCTGCTGAGACACTATGGAGGTCACTGAGACACTAGGGAAACTTGCTGACACACTAGGGAGAGCACTGAGACACTAGGAAGAGCACTGAGACACTAGGGAGAGCTGCTGAGACACTAGGGAAAGCTGTTGAGACACTAAGGAGAGCTGCTGAGATACTAGCGAGAGCACTGAGACACTAGGGAGAGCACTGAGACACTACAGACAGCTGTTGGGACACTAGGGAGAGCACTGAGACACTAGGGAAAGCTACTAAGGCTCTTGGGAAAGCAGCTGGGACACTAGGGAGAGCACTTAGATACTAGGGAGAGCTGCTGAGACACTAGGTAGAGCGCTGAGACACTAGGGAGAGCAATGAGACACTAGGGAGAGCAATGAGACACTAGGAGAGCACTGAGATACTAGGGAACACTGCTGAGACACTAGGGATAGCTGCTGAGACACTATGGAGAGCTGCTCAGACACTAGGGAGAGCACTGTGACACTAGGGAATGCTGCAGAGACACTAGGGAGAGCGCTGAGACACTAGGGAGAGCACTGAGACACTAGGGCAAGCTACTGAGACACTAGGGATAGGTGCTGAGACACTAGGGATAGGTGCTGAGACACTAGGGAGAGCACTGAGACACTATGGAAAGCTGCTGAGACACTAGGGAAAGCTGCTGAGACACTAAGGAGAGCTGCTGAGACACTAGGGAAAGCAGCTAAGACACTAGGGAGAGCACTGAGAAACTAGGGAGAGCACTGAGACAATACAGAAAGCTGCTGAGACACTAGGGAAAGCTGCTGAGACATTAGGGAGAGCACTGAGACTCTAGCTAAAGCTGCTGAGACACTATAGAAAGCTACGGAGACATTAGGGAGAGCACTGAGATACTAGGGAAAGCTGTTGGGACACTAGGGAAAGCTGCTGCGACACTAGGGAGAGCACTGAGACACTAGGGAGAGCTGCTGAGACACTATGGAGAGCACTGAGATACTAGGGAGGGCTGTTGAGACTCTAGGGAAAGCTACTGCGACACTAGGGAGAGCACTGAGACACTAGGGAGAGCTGCTGAGACACTAGGGAAAGCTGCTGAGACATTAGGGAGAGCACTGAGACACTAGGGAAAGCTGCTAAGGCACTTGGGAAAGCAGCTGGCACACTAGGGAGAGCACTGAGATACTAGGGCAAGCTGCTGAGACACTAGGGAAAGCTGCTGAGACTAAGGAGAGCTGCTGAGACACTAGGTAGAGTGCTGAGACACTAGGGAGAGCAATGAGACACTAGGGAGAGCACTGAGACACTTGGGAAAGCTGCTGAGACATTAGGGAGAGCACTGAGACACTAGGGCAAGCTGCTGAGACACTAGGGAAAGCTGCTGAGACTAAGGAGAGCTGCTTAGACACTAGGTAGAGCGCTGAGACACTAGGGAGAGCGCTGAGACACTTGGGAGAGCAATGAGACACTAGGGAGAGCAATGAGACACTAGGAGAGCACTGAGATACTAGGGAACGCTGCTGAGACACTAGGGAAAGCTGCTGAGACACTATAGAGAGCTGCTCAGACACTAGGGAGTGCACTGAGACACTAGGGAATGCTGCAGAGACACTAGGTAGAGCGCTGAGACACTAGGGAGAGCTCTGAGACACTAGGGCAAGCTACTGAGACACTAGGGATAGCTGCTGAGACACTAGGGAAAGCACTGAGACACTATGGAAAGCACTGAGACACTATGGAAAGCTGCTGAGACACTAGGGAAAGCTGCGGAGACACTAGGGAGAGCACTGAGACACTAGGAATATCACTGAGACACAAGGGAGAGCTGCTGAGACACTAGGGAAAGCTGCTGAGACACTAAGGAGAGCACTGAGACACTAGGGAGAGCTGCTGAGACACTAGGGAAAGCTGCTAAGACACTAGGGAGAGCACTGAGAAACTAGGGAGTGCACTGAGACACTAGGGAGAGCACTGAGACACTACAGAAAGCTGTTGGGACACTATGTAAAGCACTGAGACACTAGGGAGAGCTGTAGAGACACTAGAGAAAGCTGCTGAGACACTAGGGAGAGCTGCTAAGACACTAGGGAGAGCTGCTAAGACAATAGGGAGAGCACTGAGACACTAGGGAGAGCAATGAGACATGAGGGAGAGCAATGAGACACTAGAGAGAGCACTGAGACACTAGGGATAGCTGCTGAGACACTAGGGAAAGCTGCTGAGACACTATGGAGTTCACTGAGACACTAGGGAAAGTTGCTGAGACACTAGGGAGAGCACTGAGACACTAGGAAGAGCACTGAAACACTAGGGAGAGCTGCTGAGACACTAGGGAAAGCTGTTGAGACACTAAGGAGAGCTGCTGAGATACTAGCGAGAGCACTGAGACACTAGGGAGAGCACTGAGACACTACAGAAAGCAGTTGGGACACTAGGTAGAGCACTGAGACACTAGGGAAAGCTGCAAAGGCACTTGGGAAAGCAGCTGGGACACTAGGGAGAGCACTGAGATACTAGGGAGAGCTGCTGAGACACTAGGTAGAGCGCTGAGACACTAGGGAGAGCAATGAGACACTAGGGAGAGCAATGAGACACTAGGAGAGCACTGAGATACTAGGGAACGCTGCTGAGACACTAGGGATAGCTGCTGAGACACTATGGAGAGCTGCTCAGACACTAGGGAGAGCACTGTGACACTAGGGAATGCTGCAGAGACACTAGGGAGAGCGCTGAGACACTAGGGAGAGCACTGAGACACTAGGGCAAGCTACTGAGACACTAGGGATAGGTGCTGAGACACTAGGGAGAGCACTGAGACACTATGGAAAGCTGCTGAGATACTAGGGAAAGCTGCTGAGACACCAGGGATAGCACCGAGACACTAGAAAAAATCACCGAGACAACAGGGAGAGCTGCTGAGACACTAAGGAGAGCTGCTGAGACACTAGGGAAAGCTGCTAAGACACTAGGGAGAGCACTGAGAAACTAGGGAGAGCACTGAGACACTACAGAAAGCTGCTGAGACACTAGGGAAAGCTGCTGCAACACTAGGGAGAGCACTGAGACTCTAGGTAAAGCAGCTGAGACACTATAGAAAGCTACTGAGACATTAGGGAGAGCACTGAAATACTAGGGAAAGCTGTTGGGACACTAGGGAAACCTGCTGTGACACTAGGGAGAGCACTGAGACACTAGGGAGAGCTGCTGAGACACTATGGAGAGCACTGAGACACTATGGAAAGCTGCTAAGGCACTTGGGAAAGCAGCTCGGACACTAGGGAGAGCACTGAGACACTAGGTAGAGCGCTGAGACACTAGGGAGACCAATGAGACACTAGGGAGAGCAATGAGACACTAGGAGAGCACTGAGATGCTAGGGAACGCTGCTGAGACACTAGGGAAAGCTGCTGAGACACTATGGTGAGCTGCTCAGACACTAGGGAGAGCACTGAGACACTAGGGAATGCTGCAGAGACACTAGGGAGAGCGCTGAGACACTAGGGAGAGCACTGAGACACTAGGGCAAGCTACTGAGACACTAGGGATAGCTGCTGAGACACTAGGGAAAGCACTGAGACACTATGGAAAGCACTGAGACACTATGGAAAGCTGCTGAGACACTAGGGAAAGCTGCTGAGACACTAGGGAGAGCACTGAGACACTAGGAAAATCACTGAGACACCAGGGAGAGCTGCTGAGACACTAGGGAAAGCTGCTGAGACACTAAGGAGAGCTGCTGAGACACTAGGGAAAGCTGCTAAGACACTAAGGAGAGCACTGAGACATTAGGGAGAGCTGATGAGACACTAGGGAAAGCTGCTAAGACACTAGGGAGAGCACTGAGAAACTAGGGAGAGCACTGAGACACTAGGGAGAGCACTGAGACACTACAGAAAGCTGTTGGGACACTAGGTAAAGCACTGAGACACTAGGGAGAGCTGCTGAGACACTAGAGAAAGCTGCTGAGACACTAGAGAGAGCTGCTAAGACACTAGGGAGAGCTGCTAAGACACTAGGTAGAGCACTGAGACACTAGGGAGAGCAATGAGACACTAGGGAGAGCAATGAGACACTAGAGAGAGCACTGAGACACTAGGGATAGCTGCTGAGACACTAGGGAAAGCTGCTGAGACACTATGGAGTTCACTGAGACACTAGGGAAAGTTGCTGAGACACTAGGGAGAGCACTGAGACACTAGGAAAAGCACTGAGACACTAGGGAGAGCTGCTGAGACACTAAAGAAAGCTGTTGGGACACTAGGTAAAACACTGAGACACTAGGGAGAGCTGCTGAGACACTAGGGCAAGCTGCTACGACACTAGGGCAAGCTGCTAAGACACTAGGGAGGGCTACTCAGACACTAGGGAGAGCTACTCAGACACTAGGGAGAGCACTGAGAAACTTGGGAGAGCACTGAGACACTAGGGAGAGCACTGAGACACTAGGGAGATCAGTGAGACACTACAGAAAGCTGTTGGGACTCTAGGTAAAGCACTGAGACACTAGGGAGAGCTGCTGAGACACTAGGGAGAGCTGCTAAGACACTAGGGAAAGCTGCTCAGACACTAGGGAGAGCTGCTCAGACACTAGGGAAAGCTGCTGAGACACTAGGGAAAGCTGCTGAGACACTAGGGAGAGCACTTAGAAACTACAGAAAGCTGCTGAGACACTAGGGAAAGCTGCTGAGACACTAGGGAAAGCTGCTGAGACACTAAGGAGTGCACTGATACACTAGGGAAATGTCTTCTACCTCAATAATTCCTGGACAGAAAGCTGCCAGAAGTTTTGCTACACAGGCAGTGTAGCCGGCATTTAATAACGGCTGGGATATTATAACACTATAAAATAAAACAGATCTAGTTTTTATTAAGGCAACACTTTGAGTCTCACAGTATTCTGGCATTTATCTCAGCAAGTCTATTCCTTCCTGTCAGTGGTTCCGCCTAATATACGATTATACTGACAGGTGTAGTAACCTGGCCGTAGGAAGACGGTGTAACTCAGTGTAACAGGCGATGACTGCATATCATCACATTACATAGCAATAGCTCGCCAACTTGTTTCTTAGTACATCCATATTCCTCAGTAGGAATGAATATACCTACATTTCTGGATCCATATGTTGAGATTTTGTTTGCATTTAGGGAATCCAATTGATTTTAATGGAAGTAAAATACTGGCTAAAAATATATCCCCGGTCAAACCGCAGGAACTTCAATTATAAACCAGGGCAAGTAAATAATATATGTGCACCTACAAACGTAAACTTGGCCAAAATGGTCTAGACTCCCTTAAGGGATTAGTATGGTGTTGTATTTGTTTAATAGGAATGTGATAGAAGATATATTTATATATATATATATATATATATATATATATATATATATATATGTATATTTGTGATAGGATCACTGGTAAAGTGGTCTGTGACAGGGACATTTATCCCAGGTTCCTGTCTTATGTGTTTTAAATCCCCAGGAGAAAGTCTGCAGTGTAGCAGGCTTGAGTCTCGGCTTTTTGAAAAGCCGGTTTGGTACCTGGGGGTTGTGGGTGAGAGGAGAGGGAGGGCTCCACCCACGGCCACTCCAGGTTTTGGTTCTCGCAGCCTGGTAACAGGCTTGTTAGGGTTTCCACCTGAGAGTGGCCAATATAAGCCTAGTGTGTTTAGGGCTGTGTCTCACCTGGGAGAGCAGACAGGGAGTTTGCTCAGAGACATTTGAAAACCTAACTGTGAGTGTTGTGCTCTGCCTTTGTTGCTGGTGAGGGCATTAGGCCCTGCCAGGTTCTGGTAGTGAGGGAACCACCTGTGAAGTTAGTGCCCCGACAGGGCTAGGATTTATGTTTATGTTTTCTTTATATTATTTCTGACATTGTACAATAAAGACTGGCGCCGACCAGCTTGTACTCGAACCCAGTCTGGCGTACTGTTTCCCAGCTGCTGTGTGTGAAAGGAAGGAGTCCTCTACCCAGGAGAGGGACCCCCTAACCTGACTGTGTCACAATATGGTGGAGAATGCGGGCACTCACACACACTGAAGTTGCAGCGAGAGGAAAACTTTCCGTTTAAAAATTAAAGGGACAGACACCCAATTTGTGAGTGTGGAAATAACACTGTGTCCTTGGAGTCCCATAGAGGAGGCGTCAGCCAATGCTCAGAGAGGCAAGGTTCAGCTTCCAACCTACACCCCAGGACAAAATGGAGGAAATTGTTAAGGCCTTGCTCCAAGCTACAGCAGCTCAGCAGGAATCTACCAGGGCTCAGCAGGAAGCTACAGCAGCTCAGCAGGAATCCACCAGGGTGCAACTGTTGGCCTTGGAGACAGCCCAGAGGCAACAACAGTTCGCCATCGAGGAAACCTGCCAGGCCATAAAAGAGGTGGTACAGCACCTGGTCGCCCGGCCCAGAGATGTTACTACTGGTCCTCCCACCACCACTCACTCCATACGAGCCAGTTACTTCCTCCAAAAGATGACTTCGGGCGATGATGTGGAGGCCTATCTCGCCGTATTTGAAAGAACGGCCGAAAGGGAGAGTTGGCCCAAGGAGCAGTGGGCAAGTCTGGTGGCACCTTTTTTGTCTGGGGAGCCACAAAAAGCATATTTCGACTTATGCCTGGCTGATGCCAAGGACTATAAAAAACTAAAACAGGAGATCCTAACTCGCTTGGGAGTCACCACCTTTGTTCGTGCCCAATGGGTCCACCACTGGGAGTTCCATATGGTCAAGCCTCCACGTTCACAGATGCATGACCTCGTCCATCTGTCCTCAAAATGGCTACAGCCCGAGATGCTGACGGGACCACAGATTGTGGAAAGGGTCGTGATGGGCCGGTACCTGCGATCATTACCTGTGACTCTGAGCAAGTGGGTGAGCCATGCAGACCCTAAGTCCACGGACCAATTGGTCGAGCTGGTGGAGAGGTACGTGGCAGCTGAGGAGCTGATGAGTATGCCCCACCGAGCCCCGATGGCGCACCGGCGAACTCCCACAGACACTGGTAAGACTGTTCCAGGGGAGAAGGGTGCTGGGCGGTGGAATGTACCTAAGACTGAGGGTGTAGAACCTGGAGACAGGCCTGCCAGGCCGGGAAGGTTCTTGCCCCGTAAACGAATAGACATTAATATGACTCAGTGTTTTCGATGTGGTGACTTCGGCCATATTGCCGCTAATTGTTCACTTACAACTGAACCTATGCAATGTGATACTGCTCATGTCTACCGCAGAGCGTCTTTCTTTGCACAGACAGCCTGTACGGCTGACCGGCGGGCTGAGACTGATAAGCACATGTGTGTACTCACTGTAGATGGCAACCGAGTAGAGGCACTGTTAGACTCTGGTAGCTTGGTGACACTTATGAAAGCTGAGCTGGTGGACCCCTTGAGGTGTAAGGGGAAAACTGTTGGTGTGACCCGCATACATGGGGATACTCTATATTATGTTACTGCAGAGGTGAACATCGAGACACCATGTGGTTCTGCTATAGTTTCTGTGGGTTTGGTACATGGTCTGATGTACGATGCAATATTGGGGAAAGACTTTGCTCACTTCTGGAAGTTGTGGGAAAGCCGTTTTGTTCCAGAAGTGGACAACCCCGATCCATTTGAGAAGGTTGTCGATGTAGTGGTGGAGGGAGTTTCTTCTGAGTCAGAGTTATTCCCTTTTTCTACTATGATTGGCGAACTCAAGAATGCGGAGCGTGACGGTGGCCCGCCAACTGATGTGCCTCCCATTGAGGTGGGAAGTGTTGTTGGGCCAGTTGATCGTCTGCCTGATTTAGAGGTCAGAAGAGAGGTCTTTGCCATGGAGCAGTTGAATAACCCTACTTTGGTAAAAGCCAGGGGGGCTACAGTTGTTCCGCCCCATAGGTCGAAACAAAGGGGGGGGATATGTGATAGGATCACTGGTAAAATGGTCTGTGACAGGGACATTTATCCCAGGTTCCTGTCTTATGTGTTTTAAATCCCCAGGAGAAAGTCTGCAGTGTAGCAGGCTTGAGTCTCGGCTTTTTGAAAAGCCGGTTTGGGACCTGGGGGTTGTGGGTGAGAGGAGAGGGAGGGCTCCACCCATGGCCACTCCAGGTTTTGGTTCTCGCAGCCTGGTAACAGGCTTGTTAGAGTTTCCACCTGAGAGTGGCCAATATAAGCCTAGTGTGTTTAGGGCTGAGTGTCTCACCTGGGAGAGCAAGCAGGGAGTTTGCTCAGAGACACTTGAAAACCTAACTGTGAGTGTTGCGCTGTGCCTTTGTTGCTGGTGAGGGCATTAGGCCCTGCCAGGTTCTGGTAGTGAGGGAACCACCTGTGAAGTTAGTGCCCCGACAGGGCTAGGATTTATGTTTATGTTTTCTTTATATTATTTCTGACATTGTACAATAAAGACTGGTGCCGACCAGCTTGTACTCGAACCCAGTCTGGCGTACTGTTTCCCAGCTGCTGTGTGTGAAAGGAAGGAGTCCTCTACCCAGGAGAGGGACCCCCTAACCTGACTGTGTCACTATATATATATATATATATATATTTTTTTTTTTTATTATTTATTGTGATACCGGCACTGGAGAAGTGTGGAATGGCTTATATGTATGTCCTAGGTTCCTGTCATATGTGTTCTGAAACCCCCAGGAGAAGTCTGTTTGGGAAAAACAGACTAGAAATGTCAGCTTTAGAGAAAAGCCAGTTTGGGTCCTGGGGTTGTGGATGTGAGGAGAGGGAGGGCTCCATCCACAGGCCACTCAAGGTTTTAGGCCTTTCAGCCTGGTAGGCTCATTAGGGCTTGCAGCTGGTAATGACTAATATAAGCTGGGTTAAGGCCCCCATACATCAGAGATTGATTGCAGCAATCGTGCAATTTGCAATCGATTGTGTATAAAATCTTTCCCTTTTTCAATCGATTGCAAATTGCAGAATTGGCACAATCGACTGAAAAAGGGAAAGATTTTTATACACAATCGATTGTAAATTGCACGATTGCTGCAACCAATCTCTGATGTATCGGGGTCTTTAGTTTGTGGCTGAGTGTCTCACACCTTCACACCTGGGAGAGCAGGCAGACTAGCCTGTTCAGAGACACTTGGTTACTTTCCTTGTAAGTACTGTGCACGTGCATTGTTAATGGTGAGGGCAATAGGCCCTACCATTATTATAGAGAGGGAATCTGCTGTGCAGCTAGTGCCCAGCCGGGCTAGGACTTATGTTTATGTTTTGTTTATGTTTCTATTCATTTGGCACAATAAAGACTAGCGCCGACCAGTTTGTACGAGAACCCCAGACTTGTATCCTGTTTCTACGGCTGCTGTGTGTGTAAAGAGGGAGTCCATCCACCCCAGGAGAGGTATCCCTATCCTGACTGTGTCACATTATATATATATATATAAAAAGGCTTAATCCAAGGCACCCAACCATCTGCGGTGCCCTTGGTATGTGACCACACCATCTACATAAAAAATATCATACAAACTTGGCACTCACTTGCTATGTATATATATACACTGTTATGAATCGGAATAGGCAGTTGTAAATTATGTTCTTGGAATTTGTTAAAAAGCAGTAATGCGGAGGTGCCCTTAGAATGTTACAGTGTTTATATTTGTTTGAATACAAACTCATTCTACCCAATCCGCACAGGCTCCAGAGCTCCAGTAACATAAACTGTTTTATTATTTGTGGGTGCAAATGACCTCTTTCAGCGGTTACGCATTGAATTTATGTCCTGTTGCAATGCTGTTATTGAGACTGTACATAGCAGCTGGTTGGATTGGCTCCTGTCCTTATTATACACCTGTTCTATTGCAGCAGATATAGAATATATGTGGCTGCCGGTCACTGACCAGGGTAAACAGCCCGGTCTGACACGGCCCCGCCATCTTCTATGCACCCACCTGTTTTGCTTTTTTTATAAATCATCAGTAAAATGTTTATTGTTTGATGGGAAACTAATAATTGGGAGCGATTGTCTGATACCAACCTGTCATTCTGGCAGTCGCTGTGGTAACTGAAGGCGCATTTCATGATGGTGTCCAGGGTCATGAGACTGACATGTTGGAAGAGCTCCACCGGCTTCAGGTCTGGGACCAGCTTCTCCCATTTATCCTGGAACAATGACAGACTATGAGGACAACAACACAATTCCAAAAATGTACAACTCAGACCGATGACTGAGAGAGGAGGATTCTGTCATTGCTGTAACGCATCGGATGTTGGGGTGACTGTCATTGCTGTAACACATCGGATGTTGGGGTGGCTGTCATTGCTGTAACACATCGGATGTTGGGGTGGCTGTCATTGCTGTAACACATCGGATGTTGGGGTGTCTGTCATTGCTGTAACGCATCGGACGTTGGGGTGTCTGTCATTGCTGTAACGCATCGGATGTTGGGGTGTCTGTCATTGCTGTAACGCATCGGATGTTGGGGTGTCTGTCATTGCTGTAACGCATCGGATGTTGGGGTGGCTGGATGTAGTCACAGTAATCACCAGCAGAAGTTGTAATTGCTCATTTTCATGTAGCTCCTCTTCTGCTAAAACTGGGAGGGGGAGGAGGCGTAATGGGTTCCCGTAAGGGGAAAATTCTTTCTGGGACCTCATTAATCTGACGGGTCTCTTATGTAAACCGTTGTGTAGAAAGAAATGTGCTTAGAGAGATACAGAGGTCGCGGCGGTGGTGGGGCGAACAGGACAGCGCAAAAAGGGACCTAGGTAGTAAAGAAATTGCAAATCTCGGCAAATATAGTAAAAGTGCATTCAGTCACATCACATATCGTAGTTTCTGTCTCTGTACATTCAGTCACATGACATATAGTAGCTTCTGTCTCTGTACATTCAGTCACAAGACATATAGTAGCTTCTGTCTCTGTACATTCAGTCACATGACATACAGTAGCTTCTGTCTCTGTACATTCAGTCACATCACATATCGTAGTTTCTGTCTCTGTACATTCAGTCACATGACATATAGTAGCTTCTCTCTGTACATTCAGTCACATCACATATCGTAGTTTCTGTCTCTGTACATTCAGTCACATCACATATCGTAGTTTCTGTCTCTGTACATTCAGTCACATCACATATAGTAGCTTCTGTCTCTGTACATTCAGTCACATCACATATAGTAGCGTCTGTCTCTGTACATTCAGTCACATCACATATCGTAGTTTCTGTCTCTGTACATTCAGTCACATGACATATCGTAGTTTCTGTCTCTGTACATTCAGTCACATGACATATCGTAACTTCTGTCTCTGTACATTCAGTCACATGACATAGTAGTTTCTGTCTCTGTACATTCAGTCACATGACATATAGTAGCTTCTGTCTCTGTACATTCAGTCACATCACATATCGTAGCTTCTGTCTCTGTACATTCAGTCACATCACATATAGTAGCTTCTGTCTCTGTACATTCAGTCACATCACATATAGTAGTTTCTGTCTCTGTACATTCATTCACATCACATATAGTAGTTTCTGTCTCTGTACATTTAGTCACATCACATATAGTAGTTTCTGTCTCTGTACATTCAGTCACATGACATATAGTAGCTTCTGTCTCTGTACATTCAGTCACATCACATATAGTAGGTTCTGTCTCTGTACATTCAGTCACATGACATATAGTAGCTTCTGTCTCTGTACATTCAGTCACATCACATATAGTAGCTTCTGTCTCTGTACATTCAGTCACATCACATATAGTAGTTTCTGTCTCTGTACATTCAGTCACATCACATATAGTAGTTTCTGTCTCTGTACATTCAGTCACATCACATATAGTAGTTTCTGTCTCTGTACATTCAGTCACATCACATATAGTAGCTTCTGTCTCTGTACATTCAGTCACATGACATATAGTAGCTTCTGTCTCTGTACATTCAGTCACATCACATACAGTAGGTTCTGTCTCTGTACATTCAGTCACATGACATATAGTAGCTTCTGTCTCTGTACATTCAGTCACATCACATATAGTAGTTTCTGTCTCTGTACATTTAGTCACATGACATAGTAGTTTCTGTCTCTGTACATTCAGTCACATGACATATCGTAGTTTCTGTCTCTGTACATTCAGTCACATGACATATCGTAGCTTCTGTCTCTGTACATTCAGTCACATGACATATCGTAGTTTCTGTCTCTGTACATTCAGTCACATCACATATCGTAGCTTCTGTCTCTGTACATTCAGTCACATCACATATCGTAGCTTCTGTCTCTGTACATTCAGTCACATCACATATCGTAGCTTCTGTCTCTTTACATTCAGTCACATCACATATCGTAGTTTCTGTCTCTGTACATTCAGTCACATCACATATCGTAGCTTCTGTCTCTGTACATTCAGTCACATCACATCTCGTAGCTTCTGTCTCTGTACATTCAGTCACATCACATATCGTAGTTTCTGTCTCTGTACATTCAGTCACATCACATATCGTAGTTTCTGTCTCTGTACATTCAGTCACATGACATATAGTAGCTTCTGTCTCTGTACATTCAGTCACATCACATATAGTAGCTTCTGTCTCTGTACATTCAGTCACATCACATATAGTAGTTTCTGTCTCTGTACATTCAGTCACATCACATATCGTAGCTTCTGTCTCTGTACATTCAGTCACATCACATATCGTAGTTTCTGTCTCTGTACATTCAGTCACATCACATATCGTAGTTTCTGTCTCTGTACATTCAGTCACATCACATATAGTAGTTTCTGTCTCTGTACATTCAGTCACATCACATATCGTAGTTTCTGTCTCTGTACATTCAGTCACATGACATATCGTAGTTTCTGTCTCTGTACATTCAGTCACATGACATATCGTAGCTTCTGTCTCTGTACATTCAGTCACATGACATATCGTAGTTTCTGTCTCTGTACATTCAGTCACATGACATATCGTAGTTTCTGTCTCTGTACATTCAGTCACATGACATATCGTAGTTCCTGTCTCTGTACATTCAGTCACATCACATATCGTAGCTTCTGTCTCTGTACATTCAGTCACATCACATATCGTAGTTCCTGTCTCTGTACATTCAGTCACATCACATATAGTTGTTTCTGTCTCTGTACATTCAGTCACATCACATATAGTAGTTTCTGTCTCTGTACATTCAGTCACATCACATATAGTAGTTTCTGTCTCTGTACATTCAGTCACATCACATATAGTAGTTTCTGTCTCTGTACATTCAGTCACATCACATATCGTAGTTTCTGTCTCTGTACATTCAGTCACATCACATATAGTAGCTTCTGTCTCTGTACATTCAGTCACATCACATATTGTAGTTTCTGTCTCTGTACATTCAGTCACATCACATATCGTAGTTTCTGTCTCTGTACATTCAGTCATATGACATATCGTAGCTTCTGTCTCTGTACATTCAGTCACATGACATATAGTAGTTTCTGTCTCTGTACATTCAGTCACATGACATATCGTAGATTCTGTCTCTGTACATTCAGTCACATGACATATCGTAGTTTCTGTCTCTGTACATTCAGTCACATCACATATCGTAGTTTCTGTCTCTGTACATTCAGTCACATGACATATCGTAGCTTCTGTCTCTGTACATTCAGTCACATGACATATCGTAGTTTCTGTCTCTGTACATTCAGTCACATGACATATCGTAGTTTCTGTCTCTGTACATTCAGTCACATGACATATCGTAGTTTCTGTCTCTGTACATTCAGTCACATCACATATCGTAGTTTCTGTCTCTATACATTCAGTCTCATGACATATCGTAGTTTCTGTCTCCGTACATTCAGTCACATCACATATCGTAGTTTGAGTCTCCATACATTCAGTCACATCACATATCGTAGCTTCTGTTTCTGTACATTCAGTCACATCACATATCGTATTTTCTGTTTCTGTACATTCAGTCACATGACATATAGTAGCTTCTGTCTCTGTACATTCAGTCACATGACATATAGTAGCTTCTGTCTCTGTACATTCAGTCACATGACATATAGTAGCTTCTGTCTCTGTACATTCAGTCACATCACATATCGTGGCTTCTGTCTCTGTACATTCAGTCACATGACATATAGTAGCTTCTGTCTCTGTACATTCAGTCACATCACATATCGTAGCTTCTGTCTCTGTACATTCAGTCACATCACATATCGTAGTTTCTGTCTCTGTACATTCAGTCACATCACATATCGTAGTTTCTGTCTCTGTACATTCAGTCACATCACATATCGTAGCTTCTGTCTCTGTACATTCAGTCACATCACATATCGTAGCTTCTGTCTCTGTACATTGAGTCACATCACATATCGTAGTTTCTGTCTCTGTACATTCAGTCACATCACATATAGTAGTTTCTGTCTCTGTACATTCAGTCACATGACATATCGTAGTTTCTGTCTCTGTACATTCAGTCACATCACATATCGTAGCTTCTGTCTCTGTACATTCAGTTACATCACATATAGTAGCTTCTGTCTCTGTACATTCAGTCACATCACATATAGTAGCTTCTGTCTCTGCACATTCAGTCACATCACATATCGTAGTTTCTGTCTCTGTACATTCAGTCACATCACATATCGTAGTTTCTGTCTCTGTACATTCAGTCACATCACATATAGTAGCTTCTGTCTCTGTACATTCAGTCACATCACATATCGTAGTTTCTGTCTCTGTACATTCAGTCACATCACATATAGTAGTTTCTGTCTCTGTACATTCAGTCACATGACATATCGTAGTTTCTGTCTCTGTACATTCAGTCACATCACATATCGTAGCTTCTGTCTCTGTACATTCAGTTACATCACATAGTAGCTTCTGTCTCTGTACATTCAGTCACATCACATATAGTAGCTTCTGTCTCTGCACATTCAGTCACATCACATATCGTAGTTTCTGTCTCTGTACATTCAGTCACATCACATATCGTAGCTTCTGTCTCTGTACATTCAGTCACATCACATATCGTAGTTTCTGTCTCTGTACATTCAGTCACATCACATATCGTAGTTTCTGTCTCTGTACATTTGTGAATATGACAAAATAAATTTTCATTTTTTTTCCAAAATTGTTTAATTGAAGAAATGAAGAAATATCATAGTAACGACGCTGTTTTTATACAATGAACGCCATACAGCAAAATAAGTGCAAAATACAGTATGTAGCTAAATGTATGTTCTCATGTACAAATGTATTGATAGAAATTGTATTTAAGGGCCTGAATCACTGCAATACGCAATATTGCATACGCACACCATTCAACTGCGATAGTATGGTAATCCATTGCGATCGCAATGCAAACTCAGCACAAGGACTCTTCATGCTCCTAGTGCAGGCACCGCTGGCAGCACCTTCCCTCTCTGCTATCCTCATACTCCTAGTGCAGACACCACTGGCAGCACCTACCCTCTCTGCTATCCTCATACTCCTAGTGCAGGCACCACTGGCAGCACCTACCCTCTCTGCTATCCTCTTCATGCTCCTAGTGCAGGCACCGCTGGCAGCACCTTCCCTCTCTGCTATCCTCATACTCAAAGTGCAGGCACCACTGGCAGCACCTACCCTCTCTGCTATCCTCCTCATACTCCTAGTGCAGGCTCCAATGGCAGCACCTACCCTCTCTGCTATCCTCATACTCCTAGTGCAGGCACTACTGGCAGCACCTACCCTCTATGCTATCCTCATACTCCTAGTGCAGGCACCACTGACAGCACCTACCCTCTCTGCTATCCTCCTCATACTCCTAGTGCAGGCACCACTGGCAGCACCTACCCTCTCTGCCATCCTCCTCATACTCCTAGTGCAGGCACCACTGGCAGCACCTACCCTCTCTGCCATCCTCCTCATACTCCTAGTGCAGGCACCACTGGCAGCACCTACCCTCTCTGCCATCCTCCTCATACTCCTAGTGCAGGCACCACTTGCAGCACCTACCCTCTCTGCTATCCTCATACTCCTAGTGCAGGCACCGCTGGCAGCACCTACCCTATCTGTTATCCTCATACTCCTAGTGCAGGCACCACTGGCAGCACCTACCCACTCTGCTATCCTCATACTCCTAGTGCAGGCACCACTGGCAGCACCTACCCACTCTGCTATCCTCATACTCCTAGTGCAGGCACCACTGGCAGCACCTACCCTCTCTGCCATCCTCCTCATACTCCTAGTGCAGGCACCACTTGCAGCACCTACTCTCTCTGCTATCCTCATACTCCTAGTGCAGGCACCGCTGGCAGCACCTACCCTCTCTGCTGTCCTCCTCATACTCCTAGTGCAGGCACCACTGGCAGCCCCTACCCTCTCTGCTATCCTCATACTCCTAGTGCAGGCACCACTGGCAGCACCTACCCACTCTGCTATCCTCATACTCCTAGTGCAGGCACCACTGGCAGCACCTACCCTCTCTGCCATCCTCCTCATACTCCTAGTGCAGGCACCACTGCCAGCACCTACCCTCTATGCTATCCTCATACTCCTAGTGCAGGCACCACTGACTTTCTCTGCTATCCTCCTCATACTCCTTGTGCAGGCACCACTGGCAGCACCTACCCTCTCTGCTATCCTCATACTCCTAGTGCAGGCACCACTGGCAGCACCTACCCTCTCTGCTATCCTCATACTCCTAGTGCAGGCACCACTGGCAGCACCTACCCTCTCTGCTATCCTCTTCATGCTCCTAGTGCAGGCACCGCTGGCAGCACCTTCCCTCTCTGCTATCCTCATACTCAAAGTGCAGGCACCACTGGCAGCACCTACCCTCTCTGCTATCCTCCTCATACTCCTAGTGCAGGCTCCTCTGGCAGCACCTACCCTCTCTGCTATCCTCATACTCCTAGTGCAGGCACTACTGGCAGCACCTACCCTCTATGCTATCCTCATACTCCTAGTGCAGGCACCACTGGCAGCACCTACCCTCTCTGCTATCCTCCTCATACTCCTAGTGCAGGCACCAGTGGCAGCACCTACCCTCTCTGCCATCCTCCTCATACTCCTAGTGCAGGCACCACTGGCAGCACCTACCCTCTCTGCCATCCTCCTCATACTCCTAGTGCAGGCACCACTGGCAGCACCTACCCTCTCTGCCATCCTCCTCATACTCCTAGTGCAGGCACCACTTGCAGCACCTACCCTCTCTGCTATCCTCATACTCCTAGTGCAGGCACCGCTGGCAGCACCTACCCTATCTGTTATCCTCATACTCCTAGTGCAGGAACCACTGGCAGCACCTACCCACTCTGCTATCCTCATACTCCTAGTGCAGGCACCACTGGCAGCACCTACCCACTCTTCTATCCTCATACTCCTAGTGCAGGCACCACTGGCAGCACCTACCCTCTCTGCCATCCTCCTCATACTCCTAGTGCAGGCACCACTTGCAGCACCTACCCTCTCTGCTATCCTCATACTCCTAGTGCAGGCATCGCTGGCAGCACGTACCCTATCTGTTATCCTCATACTCCTAGTGCAGGCACCACTGGCAGCCCCTACCCTCTCTGCTATCCTCATACTCCTAGTGCAGGCACCACTGGCAGCACCTACCCACTCTGCTATCCTCATACTCCTAGTGCAGGCACCACTGGCAGCACCTTCCCACTCTGCTATCCTCATACTCCTAGTGCAGGCACCACTGGCAGCACCTACCCTCTCTGCCATCCTCCTCATACTCCTAGTGCAGGCACCACTTGCAGCACCTACCCTCTCTGCTATCCTCATACTCCTAGTGCAGGCACCGCTGGCAGCACGTACCCTATCTGTTATCCTCATACTCCTAGTGCAGGCACCACTGGCAGCCCCTACCCTCTCTGCTATCCTCATACTCCTAGTGCAGGCACCACTGGCAGCACCTACCCACTCTGCTATCCTCATACTCCTAGTGCAGGCACCACTGGCAGCACCTACCCTCTCTGCTATCCTCCTCATACTCCTAGTGCAGGCACCACTGCCAGCACCTACCCTCTATGCTATCCTCATACTCCTAGTGCAGGCACCACTGACTTTCTCTGCTATCCTCCTCATACTCCTTGTGCAGGCACCACTGGCAGCACCTACCCTCTCTGCTATCCTCATACTCCTAGTGCAGGCACCACTGGCAGCACCTACCCTCTCTGCTATCCTCATACTCCTAGTGCAGGCACCACTTGCAGCACCTACCCTCTCTGCTATCCTCCTCATACTCCTAGTGCAGGCACCACTGCCAGCACCTACCCTCTATGCTATCCTCATACTCCTAGTGCAGGCACCACTGGCAGCACCTACCGTCTCTGCTATCCTCCTCATACTCCTAGTGCAGGCACCACTGGCAGCACCTACCCTCTTTGCCATCCTCCTCATACTCCTAGTGCAGGCACCACTGGCAGCACCTACCCTCTCTGCTGTCCTCATACTCCTAGTGCAGGCACCACTGGCAGCACCTACCCTCTCTGCTATCCTCCTACTCCTAGTGCAGGCACCACTGGCAGCACCTACCCACTCTGCTATCCTCATACTCCTAGTGCAGGCACCACTGGCAGCACCTACCCTCTCTGCTATCCTCATTCTCCTAGTGCATGCACCACTGGCAGCACCTACGCTCTTTGCTATCCTCATACTCCTAGTGCAGGAACCACTGGCAGCACCTACCCTCTCTGCTATACTCATACTCCTAGTGCAGGCACCGCTGGCAGCACCTTCCCTCTCTGCTATCCTCATACTCCTAGTGCAGGCACCACTGGCAGCACCTACCCTCTATGCTGTCCACTTCATACTCCTAGTGCAGGCACCACTGGCAGTACCTACCCTTTCTGCTATCCTCATACTCCTAGTGCAGGCATCACTGGCAGCACCTACCCTCTCTGCTCTCCTCATACTCCTAGTGCAGGCACCAGGGGCAGTACCTACCCTCTCTGCTATCCTCATACTCCTAGTGCAGGCACCACTGGCAGCACCTTCCCCTCTGCTATCCTCATACTCCTAGTGCAGGCACCACTGGCAGCACCTACCCTCTATGCTATCCACTTCATACTCCTAGTGCAGGCACCACTGGCAGTACCTACCCTTTCTGCTATCCTCATACTCCTAGTGCAGGCACCACTGGCAGCACCTACCCTCTCTGCTATCCTCATACTCCTTGTGCAGGCACCAGGGGCAGTACCTACCCTCTCTGCTATCCTCATACTCCTGGTGCAGACACCACTGGCAGCACCTACCCTCTCTGCTATCCTCATACTCCTAGTGCAGGCACCACTGGCAGCACCTACCCTCTCTGCTATCCTCATACTCCTAGTGCAGGCACTACTGGCAGCACCTACCCTCTCTGCTGTCCTCCTCATACTCCTAGTGCAGACACCACTGGCAGCACCTTCCCTCTCTGCTATCCTCATACTCCTAGTGCAGGCACCACTGGCAGCACCTACCCTCTCTGCTATCATCATACTCCTAGTGCAGGCACCACTGGCAGCACCTACCCTCTCTGTTATCCTCTTCAAGCTCCTAGTGCAGGCTCCGCTGGCAGCACCTTCCCTCTCTGCTATCCTCATACTCCTAGTGCAGGCACCACTGGCAGCACCTACCATCTCTGCTATCCTCCTCATACTCCTAGTGCAGGCACCACTGGCAGCACCTACCCTCTCTGCTATCCTCATACTCCTAGTGCAGGCACCACTTGCAGCACCTACCCTCTCTGCTATCCTCCTCATACTCCTAGTGCAGGCACCACTGGCAGCACCTACCCTCTCTGCTATCCTCCTCATACTCCTAGTGCAGGCAACACTGGCAGCACCTACACGCTCTGCTATACTCTTCATACTCCTAGTGCAGGCACCACTGACAGCACCTACCCTCTCTGCTATCCTCCTCATACACCTAGTGCGGGCACCACTGGCAGCACCTACCCTCTCTGCTATCCTCTTCCTACTCCTAGTGCAGGCACCACTGGCAGCACCTACCCTCTCTGCTATCCTCCTCATGCTCCTAGTGCAGGCACCACTGGCAGCACCTACCCTCTCTGCTATCCTCTTCATACTCCTAGTGCAGGCACCACTGGCAGCACCTACCCTCTCTGCCATCCTCCTCATGCTTTTAGTGCGGGCACCACTGGCAGCACCTACCCTCTCTGCTATCCTCTTCATACTCCTAGAACAGGCACCACTGGCAGCACCTACCCTCTCTGCTATCCTCCTCATGCTCCTAGTGCAGGCACCACTGGCTGCACCTACCCTCTCTGCTATCCTCCTCATACTCCTAGTGAGGGCACCACTGGTAACACCTACCCTCTCTGCTATCCTCTTCATACTCCTAGTACAGGCACCACTGGCAGCACCTACCCTCTCTGCTATCCTCCTCATGCTCCTAGTGCAGGCACCACTGGCAGCACCTACCCTCTCTGCTATCCTCCTCATACTCCTAGTGCAGGCAACACTGGCAGCACCTACACGCTCTGCTATCCTCTTCATACTCCTAGTGCAGGCACCACTGACAGCACCTACCCTCTCTGCTATCCTCCTAATACACCTAGTGCGGGCACCACTGGCAGCACCTACCCTCTCTGCTATCCTCTTCCTACTCCTAGTGCAGGCACCACTGGCAGCACCTACCCTCTCTGTTGTCCTCTTCATGCTCCTAGTGCGGGTACCACTGGCAGCACCTACCCTGCAGACCTCTCCTGGGCCGAGTGCTTCTGGGGATGGAGGGAGAATAGCACCAGCGAGGAATCATTAAGAGGATAGAGGACTGGTTACAGAACACAACGGGAATCTTTGGTAAAACAAGGAAGTCAGCACCTACCCTCTCTGCTATCCTCCTCATACTCCTAGTGCAGGCACCACTGGCAGCACCTACCCTCTCTGCCATCCTCCTCATACTCCTAGTGCAGGCACCACTGGCAGCACCTACCCTCTCTGCTATCCTCTTCATACTCCTAGTGCAGGCACCACTGGCAGCACCTACCCTCTCTGCCATCCTCCTCATGCTTTTAGTGCGGGCACCACTGGCAGCACCTACCCTCTCTGCTATCCTCTTCCTACTCCTAGTGCAGGCACCACTGGCAGCACCTACCCTCTCTGCTATCCTCTTCCTACTCCTAGTGCAGGCACCACTGGCAGCACCTACCCTCTCTGCTATCCTCTTCATGCTTTTAGTGCGGGCACCACTGGCAGCACCTACCCTCTCTGCTATCCTCCTCATACTCCTAGTGCAGTCACCACTGGCAGCACCTACCCTCTCTGCTATCCTCTTCATGCTCCTAGTGCGGGTACCACTGGCAGCACCTACCCTCTCTGCTGTCCTCTTCATACTCCTAGTGCGGGTACCACTGGCAGCACCTACCCTGCAGACCTCTCCTGGGCCGAGTGCTTCTGGGGATGGAGTGAGAATAGCACCAGCGAGGAATCATTAAGGGGATAGAGGACTGGTTGCAGAACACAACGGGAATCTTTGGTAAAACAAGGAAGGTGAGGTAGTTACCAGCATGGTATATACATTCTCTTCCTTACCAGCATGGTGCATACATTCTCTCCTTACCAGCATGGTGTATACATTCTCTCCTTACCAGCATGGTGTTGGCACAGTCTGACATCAGCCTGATATACGGCTTCAGGACATCGTAGTGGAAGGCCGGAGTCAGCAGTTTGCGGTGCTGGAACCATTTCTGTCCTGATAAAACCAGCAGCCCTTTCCCTGAGGGACACAAATAGGACAGATACGTTATTGTACAGGACGAGGCTCATGTAGGGTTGGATGTAAGTCTTATATGGAAGCACAAAATGTTCTATTCTGTCTCCACATGGGGATGGGGATGGGATGCCGAGGCTCAGGATCCTGACGGGCAAAGTCCCAACAGCGCCATCCCAACACCGGCTTTTCTGTGCGGATGGTTGTCGCCGTCTGCTGTCCATATGTACTGTCTGGTCAATGGCCGGCACACGGCGCCCACCCTCCGCGCTTTCTTACATACACTCCTGGGTTCTCCTGTGCCTCAATTCTCCATCACTGTACTAGTTAGATTATTAGTTCCCCTGGACTTATGCCAGGATGTCTGTACACCCAGCTCTCCTGCCGCTTTCATGTTCCCCTTATTAGCTCGCTGTTGGCTCCCTAATATATTTTTTAATTCTGTGTATAAAGCATATAGTAGATTATTTTACCAACAATATGGTTAAATAATGAAATGCTTATACAGGTATATAATGAATATTACTGCCGATATGTCATCCCCCCTAAAAGAAACATCGATGTCTGAGTAGCCCCAAATAAGATACCGAATATAAAACAGGCATAAAGTTATTACTGTGAATACTCATTGAACCAAGGGTCTGATTCAGAGCCGGACGCTATTTGTGCTCGCTCGTTCAGAAAAAGGGGGTGGCTATTCAAATGAACCGTTCGCTCTTTGCGGTCTGTTCACACCTCCATGTCTGAATGAGCGAACGAAACATGCGGTCGTTTTTTTGAAAAAGACGCCCCCTGGCCGCTCGCATCATACATCATCTCCGCTATTTATGAGATTAATCGAGTACATCGAACAGCGTATGAACTGCTCGCTATTCTTGTGGTTGGTTTTTCCTACCGCTATTTTGCGAGCAGTTCTGACTAAAAGACAACCCAGTGATGTGGTCAATGACGCTGCTGTATTAATTATGCACACCCTTAAAACGCCCGTTTTGACCTTTAAGCACGCCTGCGTTCTGATCTCCACTCCCCGTTTTCAAGCACCTTCCCCTGTTACCACCCACATACGCCTCCTCCTGTCACTCAAAATAGCAGGCATTCGCTATATATCGAACAAACGATTTTCGGCCGCACTGACTGGTTCGTGCATGCATATTACAAACCGTATGCATGCGCAGATGTGCGAACATCGCTCGGAACGAGCGAACGGCCGCTTTCGAGCGGCTCTGAATGAGACCCCAAGTCCATTCAATAACAAAAACTCTTATACCAAATTTAATTTACACCATTATAACCACATCTACTGTAAGTGCCGCCGCTAAATGTGAAAAGGTTTTTTTTTTATGTTTGTGCAGACAGCCACCGATTGGGATTAATGGATACAAAGATCTTTTATCACTATTATTACTATGAACCATGATGTATTTTTATCTGTGATTGCTCATATGAGTAATATTTATACACCTTATATTATACATGTGTGAGGAATATATAGAGAGAGTTTTTTGAATGTCAGAAAGAAAATTTGATGAGTGATAAATAACGTGTGAACAGACTCTAATTGAGGACCTATGGTTCCAATGATTACTTAATTACTATGGACAACCCCTATAAAATGTGACTGGGATCACAGGAGAGTTTGGAAAAGTGCAAAGTGTTGGATAAAACTAGTTGCATCCTTATGTACCTGCATGTTGTCCAGACTGAGCGCAAGAGGCTTCTCCTTCCCACCAAGCACCCTGATGTGAGGTTTGTGATTACTAAGATTCAGTGTATCTGCTGATCCTGGCACACAGTATGCCCTAGTGCTCACCGCTACGGCACCTGGTCCCAGTACTATAGCCGGCGGGACCCAGCAGTGAGAGTGACTCGCAGGACATCCGAAGTCCGGGACGGATCCAACACAGAGAGCTTCCGCAGAGCGCAACAACAACACAGCTGCCGCAGAGCACTACAACAACACAGAGAGCTTCCGCAGAGCGCAACAACAACACAGAGAGCTTCCGCAGAGCGCAACAACAACACAGCTTCCGCAGAGCGCAACAACAACACAGAGAGCTTCCGCAGAGCGCAACAACAACACAGAGAGCTTCCGCAGAGCGCAACAACAACACAGAGAGCTTCCGCAGAGCGCAACAACAACACAGAGAGCTTCCGCAGAGCGCAACAACAACACAGAGAGCTTCCGCAGAGCGCTACAACAACACAGAGAGCTTCCGCAGAGCACTACAACAACACAGAGAGCTTCCGCAGAGCGCTACAACAGCACAGAGAGCAGCCGCAGAGCACTACAACAACACAGAGAGCAGCCGCAGAGCACTACAACAACACAGAGAGCTTCCGCAGAGCACTACAACAACACAGAGAGCTTCCGCAGAGCACTACAACAACACAGAGAGCTTCCGCAGAGCGCTACAACAACACAGAGGGCTTCCGCAGAGCGCTACAACAACACAGAGGGCTTCCGCAGAGCGCTACAACAACACAGAGAGCTTCCGCAGAGCGCTACAACAATACAGAGAGCTGCCGCAGAGTGCTACGACAACGCAGAGAGCTGCCGCAGAGCGCTACAACAGCACAGAGAGCTTCCGCAGAGCGCTACAACAGCACAGAGAGCAGCCGCAGAGCACTACAACAACACAGAGAGCAGCCGCAGAGCACTACAACAACACAGAGAGCTTCCGCAGAGCACTACAACAACACAGAGAGCTTCCGCAGAGCACTACAACAACACAGAGAGCTTCCGCAGAGCGCTACAACAACACAGAGGGCTTCCGCAGAGCGCTACAACAACACAGAGGGCTTCCGCAGAGCGCTACAACAACACAGAGAGCTTCCGCAGAGCGCTACAACAATACAGAGAGCTGCCGCAGAGTGCTACGACAACGCAGAGAGCTGCCGCAGAGCGCTACAACAGCACAGAGAGCTTCCGCAGAGCGCTACAACAACACAGAGAGCTTCCGCAGAGCGCAACACCAACACAGCTGCCGCAGAGCGCAACAACAACACAGAGAGCTTCCGCAGAGCGCAACAACAACACAGAGAGCTTCCGCAGAGCGCAACAACAACACAGAGAGCTTCCGCAGAGCGCAACAACAACACAGAGAGCTTCCGCAGAGCACTACAACAACACAGAGAGCTTCCGCAGAGCGCTACAACAACACAGAGAGCTGCCGCAGAGCACTACGTCAACGCAGAGAGCTGCCGCAGAGCACTACAACAGCACAGAGAGCTTCCGCAGAGCGCTACAACAACACAGTGAGCTTCCGCAGAGCGCTACAACAACACAGAGAGCTTCCGCAGAGCGCTACAACAACACAGAGAGCTTCCGCAGAGCGCTACAACAACACAGAGAGCTTCCGCAGAGCGCTACAACAACACAGCTGCCGCAGAGCGCTACAACAGCACAGAGAGCTTCCGCAGAGCGCTACAACAACACAGAGAGCTTCCGCAGAGCGCAACACCAACACAGCTGCCGCAGAGCGCAACAACAACACAGAGAGCTTCCGCAGAGCGCAACAACAACACAGAGAGCTTCCGCAGAGCGCAACAACAACACAGAGAGCTTCCGCAGAGCGCAACAACAACACAGAGAGCTTCCGCAGAGCACTACAACAACACAGAGAGCTTCCGCAGAGCGCTACAACAACACAGAGAGCTGCCGCAGAGCACTACGTCAACGCAGAGAGCTGCCGCAGAGCACTACAACAGCACAGAGAGCTTCCGCAGAGCGCTACAACAACACAGTGAGCTTCCGCAGAGCGCTACAACAACACAGAGAGCTTCCGCAGAGCGCTACAACAACACAGAGAGCTTCCGCAGAGCGCTACAACAACACAGTGAGCTTCCGCAGAGCGCTACAACAACACAGAGAGCTTCCGCAGAGCGCTACAACAACACAGAGAGCTTCCGCAGAGCGCTACAACAACACAGAGAGCTTCCGCAGAGTGCTACAACAACACAGAGAGCTTCCGCAGAGCGCTACAACAACACAGAGGGCTTCCGCAGAGCACTACGACAGCACAGAGGGCTTCCGCAGAGCGCTACAACAACACAGAGGGCTTCCGCAGAGCTCTACGACAACACAGAGGGCTTCCACAGAGCGCTGCAACAACACAGAGAGCTTCCGCAGAGCACTACAACAACACAGAGAGCTTCCCCAGAGCACTACAACAACACAGAGAGCTTCCGCAGAGCACTACAACAACACAGAGAGCTTCCGCAGAGCGCTACAACAACACAGAGGGCTTCCGCAGAGCGCTACAACAACACAGAGGGCTTCCGCAGAGCGCTACAACAACACAGAGAGCTTCCGCAGAGCGCTACAACAATACAGAGAGCTGCCGCAGAGTGCTACGACAACGCAGAGAGCTGCCGCAGAGCGCTACAACAGCACAGAGAGCTTCCGCAGAGCGCTACAACAGCACAGAGAGCAGCCGCAGAGCACTACAACAACACAGAGAGCAGCCGCAGAGCACTACAACAACACAGAGAGCTTCCGCAGAGCACTACAACAACACAGAGAGCTTCCGCAGAGCACTACAACAACACAGAGAGCTTCCGCAGAGCGCTACAACAACACAGAGGGCTTCCGCAGAGCGCTACAACAACACAGAGGGCTTCCGCAGAGCGCTACAACAACACAGAGAGCTTCCGCAGAGCGCTACAACAATACAGAGAGCTGCCGCAGAGTGCTACGACAACGCAGAGAGCTGCCGCAGAGCGCTACAACAGCACAGAGAGCTTCCGCAGAGCGCTACAACAACACAGAGAGCTTCCGCAGAGCGCAACACCAACACAGCTGCCGCAGAGCGCAACAACAACACAGAGAGCTTCCGCAGAGCGCAACAACAACACAGAGAGCTTCCGCAGAGCGCAACAACAACACAGAGAGCTTCCGCAGAGCGCAACAACAACACAGAGAGCTTCCGCAGAGCACTACAACAACACAGAGAGCTTCCGCAGAGCGCTACAACAACACAGAGAGCTGCCGCAGAGCACTACGTCAACGCAGAGAGCTGCCGCAGAGCACTACAACAGCACAGAGAGCTTCCGCAGAGCGCTACAACAACACAGTGAGCTTCCGCAGAGCGCTACAACAACACAGAGAGCTTCCGCAGAGCGCTACAACAACACAGAGAGCTTCCGCAGAGCGCTACAACAACACAGAGAGCTTCCGCAGAGTGCTACAACAACACAGAGAGCTTCCGCAGAGCGCTACAACAACACAGAGGGCTTCCGCAGAGCACTACGACAGCACAGAGGGCTTCCGCAGAGCGCTACAACAACACAGAGGGCTTCCGCAGAGCTCTACGACAACACAGAGGGCTTCCACAGAGCGCTGCAACAACACAGAGAGCTTCCGCAGAGCACTACAACAACACAGAGAGCTTCCCCAGAGCACTACAACAACACAGAGAGCTTCCGCAGAGCACTACAACAACACAGAGAGCTTCCGCAGAGCACTACAACAACACAGAGAGCTTCTGCAGAGCACTACAACAACACAGAGAGCTTCCGGAGAGCACTACAACAACACAGAGAGCTTCCGCAGAGCGCTACAACAACACAGGATCACTAACAGTCTTTTGGTGGTGGAGGGAATTTATTAAAGCGGCCGGTGCTTGTGCTATGAAACTAAAAGGAAGGTAACTCTCATATGTTACACATGGACATTAAGCAGTCATTGATGTTTGACATGATCCTCCGTTTCTCCTTATCCGGTCTATACTTTCATCTGCCTCATATATATATATATATATATATACAGTCAGGTCCATAAATATTGGGACATTGACAGAATTTTCATATTTTGGCCTCTATTCACCACCACAATGGCTTTGAAATGAAACAAACAAGATGTGATTTACCTGCAGACTTTCAGATTTAATTTGAGGGTAATTACATCCAAATCGGGTGAATGGTGTAGGAATTACAACGGTTTCTATATGTGCTTCCCACTTTTTAAGGGGCCAAAAGTAATGGGACTATCAACTCAAAAGCTATTTCATGGACAGGTGTGGGCTATTCCCTCGTTACTTCATTATCAATTAAGCAGGCAAAAGGTCTGGAGTTGATTCTAGGTGTGACATTTGCATTTGGAATCAGTTGCTGTCAACTCTCAATATGGGATCTAAAAAAGCCATTACAGTTCTGGAACAACATCCTATGGACAGATGAGACAAAGATCAACTTGTACCAGAGTGATGGGAAGAGAAGAGTATGGAGAAGGAAAGGAACTGCTCATGATCCAAAACATACCACCTCATCAGTGAAGCATGGTGGTGGTAGCGTCATGGCGTGCGCATGTATGGCTGCCAATGGAACTGGTTCCCTTGTATTTATTGATGATGTGACTGCTGACAAAAGCAGCAGAATGAATTCTGAAGTGTTTCGGGCAATATTATATGCTCATATTCAGTCAAATGCTTCAGAACTCATTGGACTGCACTTCACAGTGCAGATGGACAATGACCCGAAGCATACTGCAAAAGCTACCAAAGAGTTTTTTAAGGCTAAAAAGTGGAATGTTATGCAATGGCCAAGTCAATCCCCTGACCTGAATCTGATTGAGCATGCATTTCACTTGATGAAGACAAAACTGAAGGGAAAATGCCCCAAGAACAAGCAGGAACTGAAGACATTTGCAGTAGAGGCCTGGCAGAGCATCACCAGGGATGAAACCCAGCGTCTGGTGATGTCTATGCGTTCCAGACTTCAGGCTGTAATTGCCTGCAAAGGATTTGCAACAAAGTATTAAAAAGTGAAAGTTTGATTTAGGATTGTTTAGTTTGTCCCATTACTTTTGGCCCCTTAAAATGTGGGAAGCACATATAGAAACCGTTGTAATTCCTACACCGTTCACCTGATTTGGATGTAATTCCCCTCAAATTAAATCTGAAAGTCTGCAGGTAAATCACATCTTGTTTGTTTCATTTCAAAGCCATTGTGGTGGTGAATAGAGGCCAAAATATGAAAATTGTGTCAATGTCCCAATATTTATGGACCTGACTGTATATATCTCCAACTGGACTTTTATTCACTACCATCATACGTGCATGCCCCCGTTTCTGAGTACCATAGTGTGGACGGCCCCTTACACCTGACCATAGTGTGTACGGCCCCTTACACCTGACCATAGTGTGTACGGCCCCTTACACCTGACCATAGTGTGTACGGCCCCTTACACCTGACCATAGTGTGTACGGCCCCTTACACCTGACCATAGTGTGTACGGCCCCTTACACCTGACCATAGTGTGTACGGCCCCTTACACCTGACCATAGTGTGGACGGCCCCTTACACCTGACCATAGTGTGGACGGCCCCTTACACCTGACCATAGTGTGGACGGCCCCTTACACCTGACCATAGTGTGGACGGCCCCTTACACCTGACCATAGTGTGGACGTCCCCTTACACCTGACCATAGTGTGGACGTCCCCTTACACCTGACCATAGTGTGTACGGCCCCTTTCACCTGACCATAGCGTTTACGGCCCCTTACACCTGACCATAGCATGGACGGCCCCTTACACCTGACCATAGCGTGGACGGCCCCTTACACCTGACCATAGCGTGGACGGCCCCTTACACCTGACCATAGTGTGGACGGCCCCTTCTATTCAGCATCACTGGCTTCAGTCGTGTGATAACACTGCCCATCCTGCATAAACTGAACGTTACTGACCGATGGTCACACAGAGTGACCCGATACTGCATACACATGCATTTTGAAACCACGTAAGAAACGCTCCGCAGGTGGGTGAACGCTGAACTCGCTACTATGTATTCTATGGTTCTTAAAAAAACTATGAAAATTAAGTATTTAAATTAAAAAAAAATACCGTACACAGCAGCCCATCTCCACAAGTCCTCGTGTGACATACTTAGCCCAGCAGTAACAGACCTTGTAAATTATTTACTTACTGTATATCCCTGATATTAGTCATACAGAGCATGTTTTCCAGGTCTCCTCACAGATTCACAAGGGAAATGTGTCAGTGAGTAATGAGTACACCTGTGCAGCTGCAGGTTGACCTGGGAAATGTGTCTTGTGAGTAATGAGTACACCTGTGCACCTGCTGGGTGACCTGGGAAATGTGTCAGTGAGTAATGATTACACCTGTGCACCTGCTGGGTGACCAGGGAAATGTGTCTTGTGAGTAATGAGTACACCTGTGCACCTGCTGGGTGACCTGGGAAATGTGTCAGTGAGTAATGAGTACACCTGTGCTCCTGCTGGGTGACCAGGGAAATGTGTCAGTGAGTAATGATTACACCTGTGCAGCTGCAGGTTGACCAGGGAAATGTGTCTTGTGAGTAATGATTACACCTGTGCACCTGCTGGGTGACCTGGGAAATGTGTCAGTGAGTAATGAGTACACCTGTGCTCCTGCTGGGTTACCTGGGAAATGTGTCAGTGAGTAATGACTACACCTGTGCACCTGCTGGTTGACCTGGGAAATGTGTCAGTGAGTAATGTATACACCTGTGCACCTACTGGGTGACCTGGGAAATGTGTCAGTGAGTAATGAGTACACCTGTGCACCAGCTGGGTGACCTGGGAAATGTGTCAGTGAGTAATGACTACACCTGTGCACCTGCTGGGTGACCTGAGAAATGTCAGTGAGTAATGACTACACCTGTGCACCTGCTGGGTGACCTGGGAAATGTGTCAGTGAGTAATGACTACACCTGTGCACCTGCTGGGTGGCCTGGGAAATGTGTCAGTGAGTAATGAATACACCTGTGCACCTGCTGGGTGACCTGAGAAATGTCAGTGAGTAATGACTACACCTGTGCACCTGCTGGGTGACCTGGGAAATGTGTCAGTGAGTAATGACTACACCTGAGCACCTGCTGGGTGGCCTGGGAAATGTGTCAGTGAGTAATGACTACACCTGTGCACCTGCTGGGTGGCCTGGGAAATGTGTCAGTGAGTAATGAATACACCTGTGCTCCTGCTGGGTGACCTGGGAAATGTGTCAGTGAGTAATGACTACACCTGTGCACCAGCTGTGTGACCTGGGAAATGTGTCAGTGAGTAATGAATACACCTGTGCTCCTGCTGGGTGACCTGGGAAATGTGTCAGTGAGTAATAACTACACCTGTTCATCTGCTGGGTGGCCTGGGAAATGTGTCAGTGAGTAATGAATACACCTGTGCACCTACTGGGTGACCTGGGAAATGTGTCAATGAGTAATGACTACATCTGTGCACATGCTGGGTGACCTGGGAAATGTGTCAGTGAGTAATGACTACACCTGTGCACCTGCTGGGTGACCTGGGAAATGTGTCAGTGAGTAATGACTACACCTGTGCACCTGCTGGGTGACCTGAGAAATGTGTCGGTGAGTAACGAGTACACCTGTGCTCCTGCTGGGTGACCTGGGAAATGTGTCAGTGAGTAATGACTACACCTGTGCACCAGCTGGGTGGCCTGGGAAATGTGTCAGTGAGTAATGAATACACCTGTGCACCTGCTGGGTGACCTGAGAAATGTGTCAGTGAGTAATGACTACACCAGTGCACCAGCTGGGTGGCCGGGGAAATGTGTCAGTGAGTAATGAATACACCTGTGCACCTGCTGGGTGACCTGAGAAATGTGTCAGTGAGTAATGAGTACACCTGTGCTCCTGCTGGGTGACCTGGGAAATGTGTCAGTGAGTAATGACTACACCTGTGCACCAGCTGGGTGGCCTGGGAAATGTGTCAGTGAGTAATGAATACACCTGTGCACCTGCTGGGTGGCCTGGGAAATGTGTCAGTGAGTAATGAATACACCTGTGCACCTGCTGGGTGGCCTGGGAAATGTGTCAGTGAGTAATGAATACACCTGTGCACCTGCTGGGTGATCTGGGAAATGTGTCAGTGAGTAATGACTACACCTGTGCACCTGCTGGGTAACCTGGGAAATGTGTCAGTGAGTAATGACTACACCTGTGCACCAGCTGGGTAACCTGGGAAATGTGTCAGTGAGTAATGACTACACCTGTGCACCTGCTGGGTGGCCTGGGAAATGTGTCAGTGAGTAATGACTACACCTGTGCTCCTGCTGGGTAACCTGGGAAATGTGTCAGTGAGTAATGACTACACCTGTGCACCTGCTGGGTGGCCTGGGAAATGTGTCAGTGAGTAATGAGTACACCTGTGCACCAGCTGGGTGGCCTGGGAAATGTGTCAGTGAGTAATGAGTACACCTGTGCACCTACTGGGTGACCTGGGAAATGTGTCAATGAGTAATGACTACACCTGTGCTCCTGCTGGGTAACCTGGGAAATGTGTCAGTGAGTAATGACTACACCTGTGCACCAGCTGGGTGGCCTGGGAAATGTGTCAGTGAGTAATGAGTACACCTGTGCACCTACTGGGTGACCTGGGAAATGTGTCAATGAGTAATGACTACATCTGTGCACCTGCTCGGTGACCTGGGAAACGTGACCTGTGTGGGATCCTGAGTACTGAGTTTGATAACCAGTGCTTTATATCCTCAAATCTTTGTAGATAATGATGTGAATAATATCAGGAATTTTCAATAAGTAAGTAGTTATAGTTTGAGAACCTCTGATATAACTAGGTTCTCAAACTATACTCTGATACTAGTAGTAGCATATGTATGTAGTAGTAATAGCGTATTTAGTAGCAGTAGTATATGTATGTAGTTGTAGTGTGTATATGTATGTAGTAGTATATATATGTAGTAATAATAGTGTATTTAATAGTAGTATTTGCAGTAACAGAAGTACAGTATATGTATGTAGTATATGTAAGTAGTAGTATTTGTATATAGTAGCAGTAGTATATGTTTATAGTAGTTATAATGTATATATTAGTAGTATTAGTATGTAGTAGGATTAGCAGTATATGTATGTAGTGGTAGCAGTAATATATATATATATATATTAGTGTATCTAGTAGTAGTATTTGTATGTAATGTATGTAGTAGTGTATGTAGCAGTAGTATATGTATGTACTAGTAGTGTATGTAGTAGTATATGTATGTAGTAATAGCAGTAGTAGTGTATGTAGTAGTATATGTATGTAGTAGCAGTAGTATAGTATATGTATGTTATAGTAATAGTGTATGTAGTAGTATATGTATGTAGTAGTAGTAATAGTATATTTAGTAGTAGTATTTGTATGTAGTAGTAGTAGTAGTAGTAGTAGAATATGTATATAGTGTATTTAGTAGTAATAGTAGTATTTGTATGTAGTAGTAATAGTGTATTTAGTAGTAGTATTTGTATGTACAGTAGTATATGTAGTATATGTACATAGTAGTTATAGTGTATTTAGTAGTATTTGTATGTAGTTTATTTATGTAGTAGCATATGTATGTAGTAGCAGCAGTATATGTATTTAGTAGTAGTAGTTGTATGTAGTAGTAAAAGTGTATGTATCTATTATTAGTATATTTATGTAGTGGTAATAGTGAATATAGTAGTAGAATATGTATGTAGTAGTAAGTGTATGTAGTAGAATATGTATGTAGTAGTAAGTGTATGTAGTAGAATATGTATGTAGTAGTAAGTGTATGTAGTAGTATATGTATGTAGTAGAATATGTATGTAGTAGTAAGTGTATGTAGTAGTATATGTATTTAGTAGTAGCAGTAGTATATGTATGTAGTAGTATATGTATGTAGTATATGTATGTAGTAGCAGTAGTATATGTATGTAGTTTATGTATGAAGAAGCAGTAGTATATGTATGTAATAGTAATAGTGTATGTAGTAGGATAATGATGTAGTAGTTGCAGTAGTATACGTATGTAGTAGTAGTATATGTAGTAGTAGTAGTACATGTATGTAGCAGTAGTATATGTAGTAGTAGTAGTAGTGTATGTATGTAGTGGTAATAGTTTATTTAGTAGTACTATTTGCATGTAGTAGTATATGTAATAGTATTTGTATGTAGTAGCAGTAGTATATTTATATAGTAGTAATGTATTAGTAGCATATGTATGTAGTAGTAGCAGTAGTATATGTATGTAGTAGTAATAGTGTATGTAGTAGTAGTATATGTATGTAGTAGTAGTAGTGTATGTAGCAGTAGTATCAGCAGTAGTATATGTATGTAGTAGTAGCAGTAGTATATGTATGTAGTAGCATATGTATGTAGTAGTAGCAGTAGTATATGTATGTAGTAGTAATAGTGTATGTAGTATATGTATGTAGTAGCATATGTATGTAGTAGTAGTAGCAGTAGTATATGTATGTAGTAGTAATAGTGTATGTAGTAGCAGTAGTATATGTATGTAGTAGCATATGTATGTAGTAGTAGCAGTAGTATATGTATGTAGTAGTAATAGTGTATGTAGTAGTAGTATCAGCAGTAGTATATGTATGTAGTAGTAGTAGTGTATGTAGCAGTAGTATCAGCAGTAGTATATGTATGTAGTAGTAGCAGTAGTATATGTATGTAGTAGCATATGTATGTAGTAGTAGCAGTAGTATATGTATGTAGTAGTAATAGTGTATGTAGTAGCATATGTATGTAGTAGTAGCAGTAGTATATGTATGTAGTAGCATATGTATGTAGTAGTAGCAGTAGTATATGTATGTAGTAGTAATAGTGTATGTAGTATATGTATGTAGTAGCATATGTATGTAGTAGTAGCAGTAGTATATGTATGTAGTAGTAATAGTGTATGTAGTAGCAGTAGTATATGTATGTAGTAGTATATGTATGTAGTAGTAGCAGTAGTATATGTATGTAGTAGTAATAGTGTATGTAGTATATGTATGTAGCAGCATATGTATGTAGTAGTAGCAGTAGTATATGTATGTAGTAGTAATAGTGTATGTAGTAGTAGTAGTATATGTATGTAGTAGTATATGTATATGGTAGTAATATCTGTATATAGTAGTAATAGTGTATGTAGTATATGTATTTAGTAGCAGCAGTAGCATATGTATGTAGTAGTAGCAGTAGTATATGTATGTAGTAGTAGCAGTAGTATATGTATGTAGTAGTAATAGTGTATGTAATAGTAGTAGTATCAGCAGTAGTATATGTATGTAGTAGTATATGTATGTAGTTGCATATGTATGTAGTAGTAGCAGTAGTATATGTATGTAGTAGTAATAGTGTATGTAGTAGTAGTATCAGCAGTAGTATATGTATGTAGTAGCAATAGTGTATGCAGTAGTATATGTATGTAGTAGTGGTGGTATATGTATGTAGTAGCAATAGTGTATGTAGTAGTAGCAGTAGTATATGTATGTAGTAGTAGCAGTAGTATATGTATGTAGTAGTAGCAGTAGTATATGTATGTAGTAGCATATGTATGTAGTAGTATATGTATGTAGTAGTAATAGTGTATGTAGTATATGTATGTAGTAGCATATCTATGTAGTAGTAGCAGTAGTATATGTATGTAGTAGTAATAGTGTATGTAGTAGTAGTAGTATATGTATGTAGTAGTATATGTATATGGTAGTAATATCTGTATATAGTAGTAATAGTGTATGTAGTATATGTATTTAGTAGTATATGTAGTAGTAGCAGTAGTATATGTATGTAGTATTAATAGTGTATGTAGTAATAGTATCATCAGTAGTATATGTATGTAGTAGTAGCAGTAGTATATGTATGTAGTAGCATATATATGTAGTAGTAGCAGTAGTATATGTATGTAGTAGTAATAGTGTATGTAGTAATAGTATCATCAGTAGTATATGTATGTAGTAGTAGCAGTAGTATATGTATGTAGTAGCATATATATGTAGTAGTAGCAGTAGTATATGTATGTAGTAGTAATAGTGTATGTAGTATATGTATGTAGTAGTAGTATATGTATGTAGTTGCATATTTATGTAGTAGTAGCAGTAGTATATGTATGTAGTTGCATATTTATGTAGTAGTAGCAGTAGTGTATGTAGTAGTAATAGTGTATGTAGTATATGTATGTAGTAGCATATGTATGTAGTAGTAGCAGTAGTATATTTATGTAGTAGTAATAGTGTATGTAGTAGTAGTAGTATATGTATGTAGTAGTATATGTATATGGTAGTAATATCTGTATATAGTAGTAATAGTGTATGTAGTATATGTATTTAGTAGCATATGTATGTAGTAGTAGCAGTAGTATATGTATGTAGTATTAATAGTATATGTAGTAATAGTATCATCAGTAGTATATGTATGTAGTAGTAGCAGTAGTATATGTATGTATTAGTAATAGTGTATGTAGTATATGTATGTAGTAGCATATGTATGTAGTAGTAGCAGTAGTATATGTATGTAGTAGTAATAGTGTATGTAGTAGTAGTAGTATATGTATGTAGTAGTAGTATCAGCAGTAGTATATGTATGTAGTAGTAGCAGTAGTATATGTATTTAGTAGCATATGTATGTAGTAGTAGCAGTAGTATATGTATGTAGTATTAATAGTATATGTAGTAATAGTATCATCAGTAGTATATGTATGTAGTAGTAGCAGTAGTATATGTATATAGTAGTAATAGTGTATGTAGTATATGTATGTAGTAGCATATGTATGTAGTAGTAGCAGTAGTATATGTATGTAGTAGTAATAGTGTATGTAGTAGTAGTAGTATATGTATGTAGTAGTATATGTATATGGTAGTAATATCTGTATATAGTAGTAATAGTGTATGTAGTATATGTATTTAGTAGCATATGTATGTAGAAGTAGCAGTAGTATATGTATTTAGTAGTATATGTAGTAGTAGCAGTAGTATATGTATGTAGTATTAATAGTGTATGTAGTAATAGTATCATCAGTAGTATATGTATGTAGTAGTAGCAGTAGTATATGTATGTAGTAGCATATATATGTAGTAGTAGCAGTAGTATATGTATGTAGTAGTAATAGTGTATGTAGTAATAGTATCATCAGTAGTATATGTATGTAGTAGTAGCAGTAGTATATGTATGTAGTAGCATATATATGTAGTAGTAGCAGTAGTATATGTATGTAGTAGTAATAGTGTATGTAGTATATGTATGTAGTAGTAGTATATGTATGTAGTTGCATATTTATGTAGTAGTAGCAGTAGTATATGTATGTAGTTGCATATTTATGTAGTAGTAGCAGTAGTATATGTATGTAGTAGTAATAGTGTATGTAGTATATGTATGTAGTAGCATATGTATGTAGTAGTAGCAGTAGTATATTTATGTAGTAGTAATAGTGTATGTAGTAGTAGTATATGTATATGGTAGTAATATCTGTATATAGTAGTAATAGTGTATGTAGTATATGTATTTAGTAGCATATGTATGTAGTAGTAGCAGTAGTATATGTATGTAGTATTAATAGTATATGTAGTAATAGTATCATCAGTAGTATATGTATGTAGTAGTAGCAGTAGTATATGTATGTATTAGTAATAGTGTATGTAGTATATGTATGTAGTAGCATATGTATGTAGTAGTAGCAGTAGTATATGTATGTAGTAGTAATAGTGTATGTAGTAGTAGTAGTATATGTATGTAGTAGTAGTATCAGCAGTAGTGTATGTAGTAGTAGCAGTAGTATATGTATTTAGTAGCATATGTATGTAGTAGTAGCAGTAGTATATGTATGTAGTATTAATAGTATATGTAGTAATAGTATCATCAGTAGTATATGTATGTAGTAGTAGCAGTAGTATATGTATATAGTAGTAATAGTGTATGTAGTATATGTATTTAGTAGCATATGTATGTAGAAGTAGCAGTAGTATATGTATGTAGTAGTAATAGTGTATGCAGTAGTAGTATCAGCAGTAGTATATGTATGTAGTAGTAGCAGTAGTATATGTATTTAGTAGCATATGTATGTAGTAGTAGCAGTAGTATATGTATGTAGTATTAATAGTGTATGTAGTAATAGTATCATCAGTAGTATATGTATGTAGTAGTAGCAGTAGTATATGTATGTAGTTGCATATTTATGTAGTATCAGCAGTAGTATATGTATGTAGTAGTAGCAGTAGTATATGTATGTAGTAGCAAATGTATGTAGTAGTAGCAGTAGTATATGTATGTAGTAGTAATAGTGTATGTAGTATATGTATGTAGTAGCATATGTATGTAGTAGTAGCAGTAGTATATGTATGTAGTAGTAATAGTGTATGTAGTAGTAGTAGTAGTAGTATATGTATATGGTAGTAATATCTGTATATAGTAGTAATAGTGTATGTAGTATATGTATTTAGTAGCATATGTATGTAGTAGTAGCAGTAGTATATGTATGTAGTAGTAATAGTGTATGTAGTAGCATATGTATGTAATAGTAGCAGTAGTATATGTATGTAGTAGTAATAGTGTATGTAGTAGCATATGTATGTAGTAGTAGCAGTAGTATATGTATGTAGTAGTAATAGTGTATGTAGTAGTAGTATCAGCAGTAGTATATGTATGCAGTAGTATATGTATGCAGTAGTATATGTATGTAGTAGTAGTAATATCTGTATATAGTAGTAATAGTGTATGTAGTAGTATCAGCAGTAGTATATGTATGTAGTAGTGGTGGTATATGTATGTAGTAGTAATAGTGTATGTAGTAGTAGTAGTAGTATATGTATGTAGTAGTAGTAATAGTGTATGTAGTAGTAGTAGTAGTAGTATATGTATGTAGTAGTAGCTGTAGTATATGTATGTAGTAGTAATAGTGTATGTAGTAGCATATGTATGTAGTAGTAGCAGTAGTATATGTATGTAGTAGTAATAGTGTATGTAGTAGTAGTATCAGCAGTAGTATATGTATGTAGTAGCAATAGTGTATGCAGTAGTATATGTATGTAGTAGTAGTAATATCTGTATATAGTAGTAATAGTGTATGTAGTATATGTATTTAGTAGCAGCAGTAGTATATGTATGTACTTGTAGTAGTAGTATTATATGTATGTAGCAGTAATAGCATTTGTATGTAGGAGTAGTATATGTATGTAGTAGTAGTTGTATATGTATGTGGTAGTAATATCTGTATATAGTAGCAATAGTGTATATAGTAGTATATGTATGTAGTAGTAGCAGTAGTATATGTATGTAGTAGTAATAGTGTATGTAGTAGTAGTATCAGCAGTAGTATATGTATGTAGTAGTAATAGTGTATGTAGTAGTAGTATCAGCAGTAGTATATGTATGTAGTAGTAATAGTGTATGTAGTAGTAGTATCAGCAGTAGTATATGTATGTAGTAGTAATAGTGTATGTAGTAGCATATGTATGTAGTAGTAGCAGTAGTATATGTATGTAGTAGTAATAGTGTATGTAGTAGTAGTATCAGCAGTAGTATATGTATGTAGTAGTAATAGTGTATGTAGTAGTAGTATCAGCAGTAGTATATGTATGTAGTAGTAGCAGTAGTATATGTATTTACTAGCATATGTATGTAGTAGTAGCAGTAGTATATGTATGTAGTAGTAATAGTGTATGTAGTAGTAGTATCAGCAGTAGTATATGTATGTAGTAGTAGCAGTAGTATATGTATGTAGTATATGTATTTAGTAGCATATGTATGTAGTAGTAGCAGTAGTATATGTATGTAGTATTAATAGTGTATGTAATAATAGTATCATCAGTAGTATATTTATGTAGTAGTAGCAGTAGTATATGTATGTAGTAGTAATAGTGTATGTAGTAGTATATGTATGTAGTAGCAATAGTGTATGCAGTAGTATATGTATGTAGTAGTGGTGGTATATGTATGTAGTAGTAATAGTGTATGTAGTAGTAGCAGTAGTATATGTATGTAGTAGCATATGTATGTAGTAGTAGCAGTAGTATATGTATGTAGTAGTAATAGTGTATGTAGTAGTAGTATCAGCAGTAGTATATGTATGTAGTAGTAGCAGTAGTATAAGTATTTACTAGCATATGTATGTAGTAGTAGCAGTAGTATATGTATGTAGTAGTAATAGTGTATGTAGTAGTAGTATCAGCAGTAGTATATGTATGTAGTAGTAGCAGTAGTATATGTATGTAGTATATGTATTTAGTAGCATATGTATGTAGTAGTAGCAGTAGTATATGTATGTAGTATTAATAGTGTATGTAATAATAGTATCATCAGTAGTATATTTATGTAGTAGTAGCAGTAGTATATGTATGTAGTAGTAATAGTGTATGTAGTAGTATATGTATGTAGTAGCAATAGTGTATGCAGTAGTATATGTATGTAGTAGTGGTGGTATATGTATGTAGTAGTAATAGTGTATGTAGTAGTAGCAGTAGTATATGTATGTAGTAGCATATGTATGTAGTAGTAGCAGTAGTATATGTATGTAGTAGTAATAGTGTATGTAGTATATGTATGTAGTAGCATATGTATGTAGTAGTAGCAGTAGTATATGTATGTAGTAGTAATAGTGTATGTAGTAGTATATGTATATGTATGTAGTAGTAGTAATATCTGTATATAGTAGTAATAGTGTATGTAGTATATGTATTTAGTAGCAGCAGTAGTATATGTATGTAGTAGCAATAGTGTATGTAGTAGTAGTATATGTATATGTATGTAGTAGTAGTAATATCTGTATATAGTAGTAATAGTGTATGTAGTATATGTATTTAGTAGCAGCAGTAGTATATGTATGTACTTGTAGTAGTAGTATTATATGTATGTAGCAGTAATAGCATTTGTATGTAGTAGTAGTATTTATATGTAGTAGTAGTATCAGCAGTAGTATATGTATGTAGTAGCAATAGTGTATGCAGTAGTAGCAGTAGTATATGTAGTAGTAGCATATGTATGTAGTAGTAATAGTGTATGTAGTATATGTATGTAGTAGCATATGTATGTAGTAGTAGCAGTAGTATATGTATGTAGTAGTAATAGTGTATGTAGTAGTAGTATATGTATGTAGTAGTAGTAGTATATGTATATGGTAGTAATATCTGTATATAGTAGTAATAGTGTATGTAGTAGCAATAGTGTATGTAGTAGTAGTAATAGTGTATGTAGTAGTAGTATCAGCAGTAGTATATGTATGTAGTAGTAATAGTGTATGTAGTAGTAGTATCAGCAGTAGTATATGTATGTAGTAGTAATAGTGTATGTAGTAGTAGTAGTAGTAGTATATGTATGTAGTAGTATATGTATATAGTAGTAATATCTGTATATAGTAGTAATAGTGTATGTAGTATATGTATTTAGTAGCAGCAGTAGTATATGTATGTACTTGTACTAGTAGTAGTATTATATGTATGTAGCAGTAATAGCATTTGTATGTAGTAGTAGTATATGTATGTTGTAGTAATGTATTTAGTAGTAGTATTTGTATGTAGTATATGTATGTAGTAGTAATAGTGTATTTAGTGGTATTTGTATGTAAAAAATATGGAGATGTAGTAGTATATGTATGCAGTAGTATTGTGTATATGTATGTAGTAGTAGTAATAGTATATGTATGTAGTATTTGTATGTTGTAGTATATGTAGTTGTGTATTTAGTAGTACATATATGTAGTAGTATATGTATGCAGTAATAGTGTATTTAGTAGTATTTTTATGTAGGAGTTGTAGTATATGTATGTAATAGTAGTATTATATATTGTAGTAATGGAGTATATGTAGTAGTATATGTATGTAGTAGTTGTAGAATATGTATGTAGTAATTGTAGTATATGTATGTAGTTGTAGTACAGTATATGTATGTAGTAATAGTGTATGTTGTAGTATGTCTGTACTTGTAGTACAGTATATGTATGTAGTAATAGTGTCTGTATGTTGTAGTATTTGTATGTAGTAATTGTAGTATATGTATGTAGTAATAGTGTATGTTGTAGTATGTCTGTACTTGTAGTACAGTATATGTATGTAGTAATAGTGTCTGTATGTTGTAGTATATGTATGTAGTAGTATTTGTATGTAGTAGTTGTAGTATACGTATGTAGTAATTGTAGTATATGTATGTAGTAGTATTTGTATGTAGTAGTTGTAGTATACGTATGTAGTAATTGTAGTATATGTATGTAGAAGTAGTAGTATGTGTATGTAGTAGTTGTAGTATATGTATGTAGTTGTAGTAATAGTGTATGTAGCAATGTATGCATGTAGTAATAGTGTATGTATGTAGTAGTATATGTATATAGTTGTAGTAACAGTATATGTATGTAGTAGTGGATGCATATAGTAATAGTGTATGTAGTAGTATATGTATGTAGTTGTAGTAACAGTATATGTTTGTAGTAGTGTATGCATGTAGTAATAGTGTATGTATGTAGTAGTTGTAGTATATGTATGTAGTTGTAGTACAGTATATGTATGTAATAATAGTGTATGTATGTAGTTGTAGTAGTATATGTATGTAATAATAGTGTATGTATGTAGTTGTAGTAGTATATGTATGTAGAAGTATATGTATTGTGATGTCTTGGGGGTAATTAGCTCGGCAGAGGGTGAATGGGTGCAGTGTTTAGGTGCTTAATGAGGGTCCACACACCTTTCAGGTGAAATAAACAAGGTCATGCTTTACTGCCAGCATCTGACATCAGGAAACAGAAAATAATAAACAAACCTAGGGAGCAGCTAGTCTGCAAACAAAAGTCCCAAGTCAGCTTAGCCCTGCTTCCTGCAGGGTAACACAGGCTCCGGCCTGGTCTTTAGTTGGCTGACACAACTACACACACATTGGCCCTCATTCAGAGTCGATCGCAAGAAGTGATCGCTCACTCTGAATGAGTGTGGGCACTTCTTGCTTTGAAGTGCTGCCTCCATGTCGCAAGCTAAGCTGTGGGTTACCACCCACAGCTTAGCTTGTGATCAGGGTGATGGCCATCGCGACCATCGGGGCTTACGACTAGACCCTAAGGTTGGGTCTGGGCACTCGTAAACCCCAGGGAACTTCCTGCTCTGTTTGAGCAGGAAGTTCCCCACTGGCATCATCAATGATGTCAGTGGGGCCGCCCCCAAACGGCAAGTGTTCCGACTGGAATGCCTCCATTTGGCCGGGCACGCCCCCGGCCCGCCCAGCAAACAGGGCGAGCTGTCACACAACATCGACAGCTCGCCCCGTCTGCTACGAGACCCCTAGCGACGGAGCGACGGTCGCTAGACTGGTCTCGCACATGCGCACGACAGAGCCAGCTCTGTCGTGCGCATGCTCTCTGGGGACCATCGACCCAGTTGCGAGCGCATCGGCGCTTGTGACCGGGTCAGAATGAGACACATAGTCTGTCTCTATGCCTTCCCTGTATCCTCCAGGTTAGGCCTTGGCTTCCTCAGCCTGCAGCTTCACTGCCTTCTCGTCACAGTCTGAGAGTTTGTGGTCCCCCCTTGCCTCCTGCAAGATTCAGACACCGGCCTCCTGGCCTCCCAATGGCTCTCTGACTGGTCTGCTTCACCAGCCCACACCTGAGCTCTCTCCACCAGGCAGCCCTTACTCAACTTCCCAGCATGCTTTTCTTCCCTGTATGGGCGGATCTCTCCTGCCCCACACAGAATCTGCTGCTCACCAGCGCCACCTCTGGTGATACTGCCATAGTATGTAGTTGTAGTAGTATATGTATGTAGTAATAGTGTGTATTTATGTGTATATATATATATATATATATATATATATATATGTATGAATCTTCAAAAATGACGCTGAAATGCCAGTTTTCCTACCCGTGACATATACACAATAACATGAAATATCTAGAAATTGTTGTTACATGGCTTAGAAATACATTGATATGAATCTGTTACTACTTAGCATGAAGAGAATAGTGTTGCTATAAAGATTGTCCTACAGTGTAACCATTATATTATATTACATACCAATCCATGGGGTAATAAAGTAGTAGCCAAAGTTTTCCTTCGGATCTGTAGGGAAGAACAATCTCATATCAGCAATGTCATCACCTTAAATTGTATAAGAGCAATGATATAGCAGCAGTGTCATCACCTTACATTGTATAAGAGCAATGATACAGCAGCAGTGTCATCACCTTACATTGTATAAGAGCAATGATATAGCAGCAGTGTCATCACCTTACATTGTATAAGAGCAATGATATAACAGCAGTGTCAGCACTTTACATTGTATAAGAGCAATGATATAGCAGCAGTGTCATCACCTTACATTGTATAATAGCAATGATATAACAGCAGTGTCAGCACCTTACATTGTATAAGAGCAATGATATAACAGCAGTGTCATCGCCTTACATTGTATAAGAGCAATGATATAGCAGCAGTGTCATCGCCTTACATTGTATAATAGCAATGATATAACAGCAGTGTCAGCACCTTACATTGTATAAGAGCAATGATATAACAGCAGTGTCATCACCTTACAATGTATAAGAGCAATGATATCGCACAGCACTGTCATCACCTTACATTATTATTATTATTATTATTATTATTATCCTTTATTTATATGGCGCCACAAGGGTTCCGCAGCGCCTTACAAAGTACAAAAACAAATGAGCACACAAGACAACAGTTATTAACAGTACAGACAATGCAGGACAAGTACATGATTTATAAACAATGCTGCATAACACCTAAATAAGCAGCAGGGTGTCAGTAAGCAGTTTTAGGCACCATTGTAAATGAAAGTAAAAGTAAGGCAAGAAGAAGCACGTGAGGAAAGAGGGCCCTGCTCGTGAGAGCTTACATTCTGAGGGGAGGGTCAGACAAACAGGGGTGACACAGATGGGCTAGATAGTGAGGAAGGAGCATAGAGTAGTGGATTAGGATGAGCGCTGGATAGCATTGAGGAAGAAATGGGTCTTGAGGGCCCAGTTGAAGATTAAAAGCCAGGAAGCCAAGTGATGGAGGAATTTTGCAGGAGCAGTGGTGTCAGAGGGGTATAGCCAGGGTTTGGTGATGGCAAGGAGAATCAAGGCATTACAGATGAAGTGCTCATGAACAGGGACCAGTTTATTATAGACAAAACTGGCTTTCCAGAGGGAACAGGAGAGAGGGACAGAGTTAAGAGGCGAGAGGAGAATGAGATTATTAGGGTTGATGTAGTGTGGAGGTGATATTGATCTAGAGAAGGGGGATAAGGAGTGTGGGGTTATGTGGCTGGCTTCTGAATGAGGAAGGGTGACAGCAGGTGATGGGTAAGGTGGAGGTTTAGTGTGGTGTGGGGGGGGAGAAGGATAAGTATCTTGGAGAAGAGCAATGATAAGAGCAATGATATAGCAGCAGTGTCATCACCTTACATTGTATAAGAGCAATGATATAATAGCAGTGTCATCACCTTACATTGTATAAGAGCAATGATACAGCAGCAGTGTCATCACCTTACATTGTATAAGAGCAATGATATCGCACAGCACTGTCATCACCTTACATTGTATAAGAGCAATGATATCGCACAGCACTACCATCACCTTACATTGTATAAGAGCAATGATACAGCAGCAGTGTCATCACCTTACATTGTATAAGAGCAATGATATCGCACAGCACTGTCATCACCTTACATTGTATAAGAGCAATGATATAGCAGCACTGTCATCACCTTACATTGTATAAGAGCAATGATATCGCACAGCACTGTCATCACCTTACATTGTATAAGAGCAATGATACAGCAGCAGTGTCATCACCTTACAGTGTATAAGAGCAATGATATAGCAGCAGTGTCATCACCTTACATTGTATAAGAGCAATGATATAGCAGCAGTGTCATCACCTTACATTGTATAAGAGCAATGATATAACAGCAGTGTCATCACCTTACATTGTATAAGAGCAATGATATAGCAGCAGTGTCATCACCTTACATTGTATAAGAGCAATGATATAGCAGCAGTGTCATCACCTTACATTGTATAAGAGCAATGATATAGCAGCAGTGTCATCACCTTACACTGTATAAGAGCAAAAGGAGGAGACTGCGGTAACTCTGATGCTTTTCTGTGGCCTCACTTGTGGGAGAGAACCAGTGGCATATCTATAATGGGTAAGGTGTGTGTGTGGGGCACACGGGCCCCCCGGGTCCAGGGGGCCCGCACTGCACACACTGCACCCATATTATTTTAGACTTACCTGTCCGTGGTCCCACGTCACGTGTCTGCGCATGCATAGAACACCGGAAAATGTCCGCCGTGGCCATTTTCCGGCTTTCTGCGCATGCGCAGTAGACTCCGGGCACACTCTAGTGCCCGGAGTCTACAAATGCTCCAGTGGCTGGCTAGCCGCGTCAGTCGGCTGTCGGCCACCGGGGAGAGAGGAGGGGGCCCCGCACAGGGAGTGCATATGGGCCCCCTCCTCTCTTAAGATGCCCCTGGAGAGAACTGATTACTATTCTCCTTTCCTGGTGCAGGTGAGCAATGTCAGCCCCCCGCACACAGGGCCTGATTCAGCTTGGATCGCAATTGCTAATACGCTCGCAATCGGCTGATTGCTGGGTACTGCATATGCATCGCAGTGCGCATGTACGAACCGGCCACTGAGATCCGGACTGCGAGGCTACACAGACCCATCGCAGAGTAATTGACAGGAACTGCCCTTTGTGATGATGGGGGGGGTCGGCTGTATGCAGGTGTCCGTGCATTTGCATACTGTTTCAGGCGCGTGCATAAATTATCCACTGCGATGGCCTTCGCAGCCCGGGGTCTCATAGCGTGCGTGGTTGTTAGCTAGTGTGCGTATGGGTCCGATGTTATCACTTATTTTGCTATATTGCTAAAGTATACTGATGTGAGTATGGGGAAGTGGGCGTCCTTATGTTAGGCTGCGATTGCATAGCGATTGTAATTATTTACATTTAACCGCTGATATTAGCACCTGCGTTGCGTGCGTATTAGCAGATTAGCGATCCTTGCTGAATCAGGCCCGTAATCCACTGCTCTGACGTATGAGCATCTTATATATAAATTTCATTGGTCTGTTTATATCTTTGTCTGTCTGTCCGGTTACGTATTCGGACACCCCTGCACCAATTGGGATGAAAAAAAATGCAAGATGGTCCAGTTGGATCCTGGACAGGTTTTAGGGGGTTTAGGGTCCCGGTCAGACCTCCCGTTGGTGTACGCTGGGCAGAACTTTGACCTGGGGAGCCTATTCTAAGCCTTCCACTGGATGGATATGGATGATACTTCATAAAGGGGTGGAAATTGGTCTGGGGTGCCTAGTGGTGTGGTTGGGGTCCTGGTCGGACATCATGGCAGAGTGCGCCGAACACCACTTTGTCCCAGGGAGCCTGATCTGAGCCTTCCACTGGATGGATTTGAATGACATCACATAATTTGGACAAAAACTTCAGAGTGGTCACTTTGGATCCCAGAAGACATACTAGGGGGGTTGAGGTCCCGGTCGGACCTCCCGTTGGTGTACACTAGGCAGTACATTGACTCAGGGAATCTGTTCTGGGTCTTCCACTGGATGGATTTGAACAACCTCACATAATAAAACTAAATAACTTGAAGATTTAAACCCGGGCAATGCAGGGTACTTCAGCTAGTACCTACATAAACACAGGAGCCCTGTCCTAAGGAGCTCCAAAATATGTATGTTCCTTACATGACCCGCTTACTATGGCCACATATTAGTTTTGCAGGCAACATGTGATTCAGCAGCTGATGATGATGAAAGGTCTGTATATAACTCATTCTGATCCATTCTCACCTTCCTGTCTCTCCTGTACGTTGTGGAATATCAGAGCTCATGTCTGCTACCCGCCTGCGCACATTCACCACTTATTCCTTTCTCACCTTCAGTCACCATTACTTAGCAAGGCTTCCTGAGGAGATGGATTCCCCTGCCACCCACACTACTCAATCAGATGACAGGTGGAGTAGGCTTTACTTTACCTTATTACACCTTCTGTGTCATCCCTCCTAAGCCCTTCTTCTCCTCCTGTGCAGTCCACACCACGTCTCTCCAGTCCTCCTCCAGGTTACTGTCCTCTATATTTGACCAGTTTCCCAATTCTTCAACTAGCTTTTTTTTCTTCCTTTAAACTGACCCATCCACTGTTTTAGGGGATTTCCACATGTCCATAGACATCCCTACAGGAACCGCACCTTATATAATCCTCACATTTTACCCAGTGGACATCATCTCTCACCCATTGTGGTGAAAACTCCCATCTCTGCTCATTATCCAGCTTCTCAAAGTGTCTTCCCACTCTCTGGCAGAGACTTCCTTTCCTCCTACCTCAACTTTCCTCCTGCAGCCACATCTGTACCCAAATCTGTGACACCCAAATGACCTTTACCAGGTGCTCCTGCGAGCCTCACTTCAACCACTTCTCCATTTGTACCCTGTCCTTCCCTAATGCTGCTGTCTCATCTACAACAATACACTAATCTCAGACCTAAACTAGGCAGCTACAGCCAACCAGCACCATCTCTGATGATCCGTACATCAACCTTGGCCCTCCAAATGGACCTGCCACTAGCAAAAGTGTCCCCATACTAGAATTCCTCTCTTCATAGTATACTGTGCTCTCTCTTGTCAAAGACCTATGTTAGTTTCCTAATATTCAACCAACCCCCCACTAACTGTTTGCCACATGTCACTCTCTTCTCTGCCTACCCCACCACTCTCTCCTTCCCTCACTGCTCATGACTTTTGCCAACTACTTCAAAAGCAAAATTGACACCACACACAATATAACTCCTCTTCTTAGATGCATCACTACACCCACTCTCTCCACTGCTGTCTCTTCCCCCTCAACCTGCCCACTCAATTCTGTTCCATCCTACTGTATCTTCTTCATTTCCTCCTCATAATACTTGCTAACACAGACTCATCTATTCAGTCTGCCCCTTTCCAGTTACATCTTCCACTTCCAACCATGTGCTCATCTCTCCAATCCTTCACAAGCCAATTCTTGATCCTGCAGAACCTCTTTGCAGCTACCTTCCAATTGCTCTCCTGTCCTTTGCTTCCAGGCCTGTTGAGCAACTTGTATACAGCTGCTTAATCAACTTTCTCTCAACTCTCTCTACTCAACACTCAGCAACTGGGCTTCTGCCCTCTACACTCACTAAAGGGAACAATGGTGCATTCACAGCTATATGAAATGGTCCTCTTGACCTCTCTCCCTCTTTATATTCAATCATCCACCATTTTCTCCTTAACACACTTCACTCAGTCATAGCAATGTTCTCTCCTGGGTCACCTCATACTTTAATGAATGCTCCTTCAGTGTTTCCACTACTAACACATCCTGTCCTTCACCCCATCTATCTGTAGGGGTTACTTGAAACTCTACTCTGGGGTCTCTGCTTTTCTATCTTTATACATATTCTCTATGCACCCATACACTACTACAACTTCCACTACCACCTCTATGCTGACAATGCAAAAATCTTCCTCTCTGCTCTCATGTCCCATGTGTCTTACTGACTCTCTGCTATCTCCACATGGATGTTCCAACACTCCCTAATGCTCCATACATCTAACATGGATCTCCTCTTATATTCCCCTCCTAGTGTTCCAACTCCTTCTCCAGTCTCCCTGTTGACACTATTACTATCTATCCTGTTTCCTAAGCCCACTGTCCTGATGTCATCCTGGACTCCACCCTCAGCCTCACCCCACACACCCAGTTCTATGTCCTGACTTTGGAAACATTGTTCTATGCCCTATTTTTTTGGAAACATTGCCAAAATACACATTTTTGTCACACAGGACATTACCAGCACCCTTATCCATTCTATCACCTCCTGACTTGACTTCTACAAATTCCTGCTAGCTTGCCTCCTCCTCATCCCTATACATCACTATACAAGCCTGGGTAATGTACAGGACATGGAAGACACATTTTCTTTCCAAGACTGAAGGACAGAGAAAGAGGAAGAGCTGAGAAAAGATGGCAGTACATAGATACAGAGCAACTCATAGAGAAAGTTGGAAAGTGATCTACAGGGGATGATATACAAGTAAATATTCACATTAATGTGTCTTCTGGTATAAAACATCAAACACAACAAAATAAAACGGTGCCCGCAGGCTAATAAATGATGGCTCTTACCCTGTCTGGACAGAATGGCCTTAGCATAGTCAGGGTGGCATATAGCTAATGCTGCAAAGAAATTACCCAGCCACAATGGATAACCGTATGGGTACTGCTCAGCATAATTAGTGAGGACTTCCAAGTCTTTTCCATCGCCAAGAAACTGCGGGCCAAATAGAGAGACAGATTTATAATACAATATCTGTACAATGGTACTCTGTGCTAATAAAGGCAAATCTATGCATTGTGTTTCCTGTGTATTATACATGTAAGCCCATTACATAAATATAGCTAGTGCTTAATGGAACGCTCATCTCAAAATAAAATTATATTGCTGGTATTGACATATTGATGACTTTCCGGCACTATCGCTTGTATTTATGACCGCACAGAGCGAGAAGGGAAATAATGGCGCAGGACATCTATAACCATTAGAGATATACATATATTATGGACCACATGGTGGATCACAGCTGGGCGAGGAGTAGGCTGAAGGGACAGCAGATACCTTTGACAGTACAGAGCTTGTAGGGCACAGTCCTGGCCTCAATATTCTCATTTTACCCATTTTAGTCTGCACAACAGTAGGGCTATGTCAATGTACAGCCTGCGCTTGTCCATCGCCGGCATGGAGGATTCGCTGCTTTGCCATCGTTTGTTACTCATTTGAAGCAGCATTTTGTTTTCTGCTGCACGATCTGGGTTTAGTTCTACCCCATGGACACTATGAATTTCTTCCTAAATCAAGGAAGGGAATACATAGATAGCATTATACACGGTCCCCAGCCTGCATGTTTGTATGACTGAGAGTTTTAGCACCATAGCCCAAAGATACTATTGCCCAATATCCAAAGGTGTACATAATTAACTTATAAATACTGTAATTGTTGGAAATATGTATACAGATGGTGGTTTGGCATAATTAATGTACAGACCAGTGGAGTTTGTGATTGACCCAAGGATATGTCCAGTGTAGCTTAACCAGGCAGTGTGGTTTATTGAGCAAATGATAGTACAGCTGTACTCACTGTTAAGCTGGGCATACACTATACAATTTTCTGTCAGATATTTCTCCAATCTGGCTGGTTGGAATGAAAACCTGGTAATGTCTGGGAGCAAATGATAATCATCCATTTCCTCACAAACAATGGAAAATAGCCAAAACTGGTTGTACAGACAAATGGTTAAAACACACAAATGTAACCAATTTGAACAATTTTTTTTGTCTTTTTATCAGTGTTTAAAACCATATAATCGACTGTCATTTTGCTCCCATACATTACCAGGTTTTCATTCCAACCAGCCAGATTGGACAGTGTGTGGTAAGTATTACCGCCGGACGCATGGCCGGTGGTTCAAATCCTGACAGTGGCTGCCCAGCAAGGGTGAAAATCCCGATCGTCCTAAGGTAGGTATCGCTAACCTTATTCCCTACCCTAACCCTCCCTTAGGGGTGCCAAACCCTAACCTTCCCCCGGGGGTGCCAAACCCTAACCCTCCCTTCCCCTAGCCTAACCCTAACACTCCTGTGGGGGTGCCTAACCCTAAGTCCCCCCCAGGAGCCCTAAACCTAACCCTCCCCCCCCTACAGCTGCCCGTGCCCGGCTTACCTTCATTCGGTATGCTGGGCGTCGGACTTCCAGGGTCTGGTTAATGACAGGCGTCGAGTTTTCAACAACTGTCATTAGTACCACGCTGGGATTACAGTGTCTGGAAGCCAGCGGTCGGGATTCAGACCGTTGGATTCAGGACTACATCCCACTGGACAGATATCTCACAGAAAATTGTATAGTGGGTGCCCAGCTTTACACTGGTTGAAGAGCATGAAGCAGAGCTTGTAGTGGAGCAGGTTTCAGACAGATCATCGGTGACTTTCTCTCAGATTCTCTTATCAGATCTCGGTACTTTGAGTCTGAGGTCTGTTTGATTCTCAACAAGTATTTTGTAGTCTGCAATTTCCTTTGTCGCTTCAGTTCTCTCTTTATGAAGTACATGTGTGTCATTCTCGTGAAATCATCTATAAATGTCTTGAAGCATCTGTATGTACTAGCAGACTTTATTTCCATTGGATCACACACATCTGAATGCACTATTTGCTCTACTTGTTGACTTTGGAAATGGCTGACGACTCTGTTTCCCAAATATGCAGCTTTCTCACACAGGTTTCTCTGTGTTAGTCACTGACTTTCTTGTGAACCTCCCATTCTGTAGCTTTTGAACACTGTCATATCCAAGATGACCAAATCTTCTATGCCAGAGTTCCAATGACTGTGACTCACTTGTCATCATTGAGTGGTAGTACTGTGTCCCACTTCTTTTGCTCACTATGCACTTTCCTTTGGCGTATTGAAATTTGGGGCCTCTCTGATGGCAATAAGATCTGTTTCCATGGCTGGTATAAATAATAAATTTTAGATTTCTCGATCCAAACCTCAAGCGAGCGTTAATGCTCACAAATTTTGTGGCTGTCAATGCTTAATTGCCAATTTCCCTAATTGTGATAGGGTCACACTCCCCTACCTTGGTGATCCACTCCTCATTGTAGCTGAAATGTTTTGTTGCACCTGAATTGAGATACCAAGAGTCATTTCAGTGGTAATCTGTGACACTTAGGACTGACTGATCTCTGCAATCACATTTCTGGGTGCACTTCTCTCTGCTTGCAATTGATTGCTTTGTGACCATTCTTTTGACAATTATAACTCTTGAACTTATTTTCTGAACTGCTAACTCTTTGCTTTTAATGCAGTTACAGTATCTCAGCATTTGATTCACAATGATACTTGTACTTTTCAGTGTATGCTTCTAAGAAGTCAAACTCTGATGTTAGATTTTGAAGCATGGCCATTGTTGTTTCTTCATCATGTTTGTACACCAACAGACATTAACTGCTGAGAAATAGACATCATCCTGTCTATGTAGTCACTCATACTTCTGTATTACTGTAACTTTGTATTATACAATGCTTGTCTTAAATGTATTCTCCTCATTAGACCTCCATCCTGATATGCCTCTTTGTGTGTTGTCCACATGTCTCCCGCTGACATTTTCCCACAATTATGGAGTATACATGTAGCTTCACACTCATGCCTACATTACCCATGGCTCTCTACATCATCTGGGCTTAGACTGTCACCAGGATCTAATGTTACTTTGCACTGTATTTCACACTTAAGTTGCATTTCCATAGCAGATTTTGATGTAGTGTAGTTTTCTGCACCTTATAATTTCATGAATTCCATTTATAGGTGTATTTCCTGTATGTGTGCTCCTAACAGTCAGTATTCTGCAGCATCTGTGCCTTAAAATGTGTTGGTCATGACACTCTTTAGCTTAAACACACTCTGCCTGCTTCACTCTATGCTGCCACAGCTGTCTGTGTCTTTACATGTGGCCAAGATGGCAACTCTGGCATTTGTAACAAATTTCACAATGGCACGCCAGTATATACTCTGTACACTTTGGGACCTCTTTACATATATGTCTGGTACCTTTCTCACAATTATGTGCCTGGGCCTATAACCTGTTGGAAATATGTGTCTAGAGGGTGGTTTGGCAGAGTTAATGTTCACACCAGCAGAATGTGTGATTGACCCAAGGATATGTCCAGTGTAGCTTCACCAGGCAGGGTGGTTTATTGAGCAAATGATAGTACAGCCGTACTCACTGATACACTGGTTGAAGAGCATGAAGCAGAGCTTGTAGTGGAGCAGGGTACAGACAGATCACCGGTGACTTTCTCTTGGATACAGTAGCGGTGTAGCACCACACATGTGCAAAAATAGCTTCCAGCAATCATCTTGGTAGGGGAATAAAGTGTCATCCTGGTTGGAGCCATATTGGAGAGTAGTGCTCTTCTGTTCTAACCGTAATAACCGGACCCCATGATGACTGTTATCTCCTGCCTGAGGTAAAGAATTTATCTTTAATAAATAGAGCAGTGCAGCAATGGGATGCCCTTAGTGAACATCCCTACCTTATATCTACTGTCTTATAGTGATGGTAACAGCCGTACAGGTCCCTCTGTGTGCACTAGGGAACCAAATAAGCCTGGTACACCCACAGAGAGACAACTGTGATTCGTACAATCGTGGAAAGAAAAGGAAATGTAATAGACAGTGATACATGTAGGTGGAAGGGGTTTTGTCATGTGCTGTATGACTATATCTGCAGTTATTATAACCCACAGATAATGTAGCAGCACTGGGTATAAGTGCATATATTCAGGCTGCAGACATGGAAACGTGATGGCAGATAAGAACCACTTGGTCCCTTTTCTTAACCTTAGGGTAACCTCAACCCAATGTGATCCTTAGATCTTTGTAAAGATATCTTTGTCCAAAGCATGATAAATTGCTCTACTGTCTTCGCCTCCACCACCTTTGATGGGAGGCTATTCCAATTATCCACTACCCTTTCTGTGAAGTAATTTTTCCTCAAATTTCCTTTTGAACATATCTCCCTCCAGTCTCAATGCATGTCCTCATGTTCAAGTACTTCTGTTCCTCTAAAAAATGTCTCCCTCCTGCACCTTGTTATAACTAGAGATGTGCACTGGATCATTTTTGCTGGTTGGTTTTGCCAAACCGCAGTGACTGGTTTTGGATTTGGATTTTTTTCTAAAAATTTGAAGGAAAAAAAAAGCTCAAATCACATAATTTGAGCCTTATGTTTGTTCTTAGAGTATTATTATCCTCAATAACATTAATTTCCACTAATTTCAGTCAATTTTGACCACCTCACAGCTCACAATATTGTTTTCATCCAGTTTAGGCCAAAACATTGCATCTAGCTAGCTGGCTGACTAAGCTAAACAACAGCAGTGAGCAACACAAATGCATGGCAGTTCAACTTCCAACATGGCACATCTGGAAAGAAATGTTTTCATTAATCAAGAGGCCTGGGGGAGTTGGAGTATGTACTGTATGAAGTTGAAGGCAGGGACAGAAAGGGTTGATTTGTAGTAAATTTAATTTAATTTTTTGATTCCAAAGCACATTTATGAGGTAGGAGGGGAGAGCATGGGTGAACAACATGTCCCATGTTTTGCCCCCCAAATCAATGTGTTGGTTAAGAATTTTTTTTTAAATTAAAGGGGCATGAGGGAGAAGCTGCCTGTGGCCATAAACATTTCTGGACATTTTTGGCATTCAGCAACCGCATGTCGAAGATTTCAGAGGCTGTGGAAGTTCAACTTCCAACATGGCACATAATGAAACAAATTTTTTTATTAATCAAGAAGCCTGAATATGTATGTAGTTGAAAGCAGAGAAAGGAAGGGTTGATTCGTAGTAAACTTAATTTAAGTACAGGTTGAGTCTCCCATATCCAAATATTCCAAAATACGGAATATTCCGAAATACGGAATTTTTCTGTCATGACTGAGATAATACAACCTTTGATTTTTGATGGTTCAATGTACACAAACTTTGTCTAAGGCACAAATTATTAAAAATATTGTATAAAATTACCTTCAGGCTTTGTGTATAAGGTGTATATGAAACAGAAATGAATTTCATGCATGTACACAAACTTTGCTTGAGCCACAAAATTATTGAAAATATTGTATAAAATTACCTGCAGGCTTTGTGTATAAGGTGTATATAACACAGAAATGCATCCGGTGTGTATATCGGGGTTCCATTCCAAAGATATTTCATTATGATATGCAATTATTCCAAAATACGGAATATTCCTAAATCCAAAATACCCCTGGTCCCAAGCATTTTGGATATGGGAGACTCAACCTGTATTGGATTCTGAAGCAAATTCATGAGGGAGGAGGGGAGGCATTTATAAGAAATATTGTAATCATTCACATCAATCCTAGCCTTAATGGAGCTTTTTGGTGGTTCCGAATTTTTTAAAAAATCAAAGGGGCATGCAGGAGATGCTGTATGCGGCCATAAAAACTTCTGCACATTTTTTCCATTCATCAACTGAATGTAGAAGATTTCAGCCGCTGTGGCAGTTCAATTTCCAACATGGCACATCTAGGAAACAGTGGCAGTAACTTCTCATTAATGAGGAACTAGATCAGTGGCCTGAGGGAGGTAGAGAAATGTATGTAGTGGAAGGCAGTTAAAGGAAGGATTAATTTGTTGATAAATTTTCTTTGGACTCAAAAAAATTTATTTATGAGGAAGGAGAGGGATCCGACTGGATCCGAGCCCCGGCTGGGTTTTCCCACCAGGCTCTGATTCAAAATTGAGTCAAAACATCATCATCCCGGTATTGGATTTCATGGGTTTTGGATTCAATATACAGTAAGTCCCTCTCGTGTTGATTTGGGCACCATTTCACACCAGACCACCAGAAGGAGAGTTCACACTAAACTGCCAGGGCTGAAATTAATTAATAATTACAACTGGTTGAATATGTCCCATGTTTTGCCCACCCAATAAACTTGGTGATTCAGAATTTTTCTTAAAAATGAAAGGGGCATGCAGGATATGCTGTCTGTGGCCATAAAAATTTCTGGTAATTTTTGCAATCATCAACCATATGTAGAAGATTTCAGTGGCTGTGGCAGCTCAACTTCCAACATGGCATATCTAGGGAACAAGAGTGGCACTGCAGTGGCAGACTGGATGGCAGTTTAATAAACTATATAAAAATATTTGTCATCTACACAAAATGGCAGTCAGTAATGCCCCAATCTGCGCAGAATGCAAAGAAAAGAGGTGCAAATGGAATTGTCATTGAGCCCTCCCACCAACCCGTCTGTTAAGAACTGTTGCCTAAGCTACAGGACATGCACGCTGGACTAAGGCACACTCCCCCCTCCTCTCCCAATGCCATGGCTTTTTGCTGATCATCCATCCGCTGAAGCATATAAAGGGTAGAATTCACCTGGTTACCACCTCTTGCTTCAGTTAGTAACAGGGCAAATTCAACTGTTCTTGCAGCTTCTGCAATCTCTTGTATGCTGCGGCTGAATGGCGAAAAGTCTGGACCACAGACAGCATCTCCTGCACGCCTCTGTCATTTCAAAAAAAAAACCTGTACCACCAAAATGATAGTGTGAGCTAAACATGGAACATGTTGGTATTCACCCAGCTGTAACGTTCTCACAATATTTGTGGCATTGTCAGAACTCACAAATCCTGAGGAGATTCCAAGTGGTGTAAGCTATTTTGCTATGACATACTTTAGTTTTTCTAAGAGGTTGTCAGCGGTATGCCTCTTAGTGAAGGTGGTGATACACAGAGTAGCTGCCGTTGAATGAGCTGGCGTTGTTTGAAAGATGCTGCTGCTGCTAAAGATGAATCACCCACCTGGTGGGCTGTCATAGTCATGTAATCTTTAGTTTGCCCACTACCACTTGTCCACATATCTGTGGTTAGGTGGACAGTGGATACGTACTACATTGGCATTTTGTAGGCCAAAAACTAGGTTTATTTTTAGCATCCTGGTACAGCCAAGGAATGGCTTTTCGGGTAAAATGGAACCAAAATGAAATTTGGTACCAGGTGCACAGGACCTTAATGAACTGTGTGAAACCCACTGCAGTAATGATGGATGTTGGACACAGATCTAATATTAACATAGCCGTGAATTGTATCTGTGATCCGCTGTGTGACTGAGGTGAAAGCTGTCATACTTGCTTCCCCTTGCAAAGGATTGTTTCGCAGTTAGTTTTTTTCTTTTTAAATAGTAGTCTTCTTGGTCCCCTTCTGGGATAGATAGGGAAGGAGTCATCTAGCCTTAACAAATTGGATGCAGGACTACCTCCAATCATTACTGTGGATATTGAGGATGAAGGTGTTGGTGGTAGAGATTGCAGGTGGTGGGATCTACTGTAGTTGAACTTGAGAGAAGGGAGTTAGCTGATGCTGGACTGCTTGTTGTTTTGTTTAGCACCAGTGTCTGATGTCAACAGTTTTTCATGAGTTTGCTGCAAATTATGTAACAGGGAGGAGGTTTCTAAATGGTTAACGTCCCTACCTCTACTTACCGTGGTTTTACAAATGCTAAATGGCTCGACAATCGTTAAAAATAATTCCACACATAAGTGGTGTATTTGTTGGTCCTATGACCAGGCATGACAATGGCTATCCTCTTATCATGGTCAAGAGCTGCACAAATATCCTCCTGTCTTACACTTCCTTGATGGCATCCTCAATATTTATGTCATCGGCTATATTCATGCTGCTCATCCCCACATTTGCAGAGGAAGCAAAAATGGTGGAAGGCGGCTACTCTGTGAGTACAACAGAATCAGAAAGGTCAGGCTCACACTTCGCACTCATGGACACACTTAAACTCTGCTCAGAGATTTGTGACATTTCTGTTTGTGAACGCACAGTTGTTCTACTGCCTTTAGTGGTTTTCATTTATTTTTTACACCTCTTCTAGACTATGAGTGAAAAGGTCTTGCATCGTCATGAGAGGCAGAGGAAGATGCCCCACTGACACTTGTAGAACCACCACTAATAAATAATGGCCAAGGCCTCAGTTTTTCCTTGTTACTGCGTGTAGCGAATGGCATGTTGGCAATTTTATGTGTTTCTGTACCACACTTTCCCTTTATTAGATGCTTTTTTTTTTTGTACTTTATATTGCTTTATTGATTTTAGATGCCCTGACTTAGACCCTATATGCCCTTGAGCATCAGCTTTAGTAGATGAAGTTGAAGGACTAGCATTGTCACTTGCTCCTGAGGAAGCTGGGCTTTTTTGGACCCAGGGAAATGCATTGAGCCATTACACAGACCACTTGGATTTATATCGGACTCCTGAACTCTATTTTGGACACTATCTGGACTGTTCTTCTCAGGTGACATTTGACTGCACATGACCTCCATTGGATTATCCCCTAGAAGACACCTATAACTGGATTGCAGATTCAAAACTTTTTATATTTTTATTTTTATTGTACACTTTCATGAATTCATGGTTATAGAATTAGAACCGTCCTGTTCTTTTTTCCTTTTTATCTACTATATAAAAGCAAAAATATTTCATTCTATCTATACAAATCCAGTTTACAAGCCAAGATCGTGAAATTTTGCGTACAAGCGTATTAAAACATGGCAGAAGCAACTAAAAAAATTTGAAAGCAAAATTAATTACTGTTCATTTTTAATTCATTAAAAACCACAATTTTTGCATAGCATTCGCCCTCTACAGGTCAGGTATGGAATTAGAAAAGGATTTAGCTTATCTACTATTTTTTCTTTTCTATCTCTACTATCTACTATATAAAAGCAAAAAATGTTCCTTCTGTCTTTCTTTACAAATCCACAGTTTATAAGCCAAGATCTCTCATGGTTCTACACCTAAAACACCAAAGAAGAATAAAATCATTGTCCTGTTTGGTTTATTGTTACATGCATATTTAGACACCATTCTTCTTGGGCCTTCTGCAAGGTCAATAATAAAAATATTAAAATGTTATTTTTGTTTAATTTCATAATTTGATTTTATAACATGCAATTTGCTACATACTAAAGAATTATGGTTATTCTGTAGCATATAATCTAAGTCTCTGAACATCATTTACTATGGCCTCAGTGTAGAGTTTACAGTACCTTTTAAATGCTGTATGAATTTATAACCACTATTGATATTAATCCAGGCTTATTATGAGTCTGAATATGGAAAACTTGCTATCTGCATCCATGACGAGAGATCCATCTGATTTACAATCAGGCCCATAAAGATGGCAACTATACTGGGATGCAGAAACACAGCTCTGCAGCACAAATTTTTATTTATACTCATTCATGCATGAGCTTGCACAACTAGATGGTGTCAATAGTGGCGACCAAACAATTTTGTCTACCTCCTTGGTCGCTGGACCGCACTATGGAACGCACAGAGGCTACTTCCGGTTCATTCCTTTGTCAGCCCCTGAAGGGTAAAACCGATTGGATGAATCTTTTACACCGTGGAGACCCTGATGCCGGAAACAGCTGCACAAGGAACTGGAAGTAGTTTATGTGCATCTCATAGTGCGATCCAGCAACCAGGAAGTACACAGTCATCCTGGTATCAGAGCAACAGAAGCTCTTGGCCGCAGTGGTGGAACTCCCATAGACAATGGAGTCATTTGCCGCCGGGTGCCAGACCAGAAGGGGGCACCTGGCTCCATTGTCACCTGGCCGTTCCGGGTACTTCTGAGAAGGAGCTGCATGGAGAAGGAGCACACAGGGGGCTTACTGCTGGGGGCACTACAGGGGGCATTAAAGGGGCCTTACTACTGGGGGCATCCTATGGGGGCACTACAGCGGCCTTACTACTGAGGACATCATATGAGGGCACTACATGAACCTTACTAATGGGAGCACTACAACTGGGGCACTACGGGGCCCTTACTACTGGGGGAACTTCAAGGGGCATTACTACTGACGCACTGCAGGGAGCATTACTACTGGGGCACTACAGGAGCCCTTACGACTGGAGGCACTGCAGGGGGCATTACTACTGTATATGGGGCATTGCATAGGGGGACAACTACTGGGGGCACTGTATAAGGGGAACTACTGGGGCACTGCATTTGGGGACCACTACTGGAGGTACTGCATATGGGGACCACTATTATAGGCACTTCATAGGGGAACAACTAGTGGGAGGGCACTACATAGGTGGGCACTGCATAGGGGGACCACTACTGGGGGCACAGTGTAAAAGGAACTGCATAGGGGGGTGGCAGCAGCTGAGGCTGGCACAGGTGCTGAGGGGTGGTACATTTTAATTTGGGGGCTGGGGGGGCACCAACATTTATCTTGCCTCTGGGCACCTGTGATGAAGTTACGCCACTGCTTGGCCATGTTTACACTGTACATCCCACAAATTTTGAATGCTTCTATCTCCAAAGTTTGCTTTACACCATTACTGGTCCTAATTCTTTCGAAGACCTTAGAACTTTGGATGGGGAAGTTTGTCACACTTTTCGTTAGGCCTGCCTAAGGAGAGGTTTATTGGAGGATGATGTGTAAACAAACATTCTTAAAATCCCGGGCAATGCCGGGTACTCCAGCTAGTTTATTATATATATATATATATATATATATATATATATAATATTTTTTTTGTTTCTTTTTTATCTATTTATTGATATATATTGTTTTTTTATTATAAATGATATATAGCTAGTGCTGGTGTATATATATTTATTACTTAGCATCGTCATCTTGACTGGTGGCAGCAGCTGCAGCGACAGTATTTTAGCCAAGCATTGAGGACAGACTGGAGAGGGGAGAGATGAGATTTGGGTAGGCCAGATATGAGGTTACAGTAGTCCGTCCAATCTTGAGATGACCAGTGAGTGTATGAGGGTTTTAGTAGCATCCTGGGTGAGATGGAGTCTGATCTTGGAAATATTATTGAGATGAAAATGACAGGACTGCTAGAGGTTCTGGATATGTGGGTTGAAGGAGAGGGATAAGTTGAAGACAGTGCACTTTGGGGCTAGGTGAGATAGTTGTGCCATCAATAGATAAAGAAATAGTGGGAAGTGAGGTTATGGTGGAGGGTGGGAAGATGATCAGCTCAGTCTTAGATATATTAAGTTTAAGAAATCACTGGGACATCCAGGAAGAGATAGCAGAGAGAAAGTTGGAGATACGAGTGAGGAGAGAGGGGGAGAGATCAGGGGAGGAAAGGTAGATCTCAGTATCATTAGCATAGAGATGATAATGAAGGTCAAAAGAGCTAATGAGTTCACCTAGAGAGTACGTTTAGAGGGAGAATAGGAGAGGTCCAAGAACAGAACCTTGGGGAACACCTACTAAAAAAGACTGTGGGGGGGAAGAGGAGTCATCAGAGGAAATGGAGAAGGATTGGTAAGAGAGGTAGGAGGACAGCCAGGAGAGGGCAGTGTCCTGTAGACTAAGGGAGTGAAGGATTTGCAGCAGGAGAGAGTGGTCCACAGTGTTGAAAGCAGCAGAGAGGTCAAGGAGAATAAGCAGAGAGTAATGGCCCTTGGATTTGGCAGCAAGGAGGTCATTGCTGACTTCTTTGTGAGGGCAGTTTCAGTGGAGTGGAGAGAATGGAAGCCAGACTGAAAATTGTCAAGGAGGGAGTGTGAGATTAGACAAGTGTTAGGGCGGTTGTAAACAATACACTCAAGGAGTTTGGAGGCAAAAGGGAGGAGAGAGATTGGTCTGTAGTAGAGAGAATATTCGGATCATTGTAGGTTTTTTAAGAATGGAGGAGACAAGGGCCTGCTTGAATGCAGAAGGGACAGTACCTGATGAGAGGGACAGATTAAGGAGGTGGGCAAGATGGGAGCAGGCAGAAGGAGAAAGGTAGTGAAGGAGGTGGGAGGGGATAGGGTCAAGGGGGGAGGTGGAAGGAGGGAGGAGCAGATGAGGGCCATGACTTCCTCTCCAGATACAGGGGAGAAGGATGTCAGAGTCTGTAAAATGGATGGGGAGGGGTTGATCCGGGAAAGGAGGAGGTGGAGAGCTGGGGAACTGGTTGGATATGATGTTGTAACATATGGAATCTATTTTAGATGTGAAGTAGGTAGCAAAGTCAAGGGTAAAGAGCAAGGAGGAGGTGGGCAGAGGAGGGAGTTGAAGGTGGTGAAGAGATGCTGGGGATTTGAGGACTGGGAGGAGATGAGGTTCTTGAAATATGACTGTTAAGAGAGGGAAAGGGCAGCACTGTAGGATGACAGCATACATTGGAAATGGAGGAAATCTGCCTTAGAACGTGATCTTCTCCACTGTCGCTCGGCAATGGCAGCCCTGCTACTCTCCCAGCTGATCTCATGATCCAATGACCAGCTGCCTAGAGGTATTTAGGTCCGACTCTTGCAACAGGAAGTTGCTGTCCCTGTAATTACTGTGCTCACTGGTGTTTCCCAAGAAGAACCTACAGTTTGTTGTTGCAGCCCTCACACTGACCACCAGTGCTACTTATATTAGCTTCCATGCTAAATACCTGTGAGTTACTTCAGCTCTCACAGAACTCCAGTGTTATTTGTAAAACCCTGTGTTGTCTTTTAGTGTACTGCTGAGCTCTCTAATCACCTCCCTGTGTTCCTGTGGTGTCAGCTTTTTTGCTAATTGCTAGTTAGCTTTCAGCTGAAGCTCTAGTTATTCCCAGTACATACCTGTGTCCATTTCCTTTTTGTTTCTATGTGCAAATCAGCACTTGGACCTCTAACTATTCCCAGTATGTTCTCAAGTTCATCACCAGTGTTCAAGCATTCTCAAGTTCCTCATCAGTGTTCAAGTATTTACTTCATCACCAGTGTTCAAGCATTCTTAAGTTCATCTCCAGTATTCAAGCATTCTCAAGTTCATCACCAGTGTTCAAGTATTCCGTTCATCACCAGTATTCAAGTATTCAGCTCATCTACAGTGTTCCCACATTCAGTTCATCTCCAGTATTTTAGTATTAGTTTATACTCTGTTCATTGAATATACTGTAGATCTGGTCTTCTACCGCTCCCAGGTACCACCAAGTGGGTTAGACTCTGCACCTCAACAGAGGTCTACCTAGTGCCCTAGCATGATACTGCGAGGGTGAGTAGTGATCACTGGAGCAACAGAGTCAAGAGCAGAAGTAAGAGAGGCATTGTATAGGGAAGCAGATTGTTCAGGGCAAGAGAGAGAGAAAGGACAGGGGAGAGAGAAAGGACAGGGGAGAGAAGTGAATCATGCAAGGAAGAAAAAGACTGTGTCGATAGCCTCAATGTTATGCTTAGTGATGGTGGCTCTAGGAGGTAGAGGAGGGGAAGGAGAGAGGTATAGGTTAAAAGAGATGTTGATGGTCAGAGAGGGGAAATTAGGAATTGGAGTAATCAGAAATATCACAACTGTGAGTGAAGATAATCAAGCGAATGCCCACTCACAGGAGGGAGGGTGGGGAGGTCCATTGGGAGAAGCCAAATGAAGCTGTGAGGGTGAGGAGTTTGGAGGCAGAGGATGCTGTGGGGATATCAGTCACCTAGGATTATAAAGTGAAGGTCTGAGGAGAGAAAGTGAGGGAGCCAAGAAGCAAAGTTGTCAAGGACCTTGGAGGGAGGGCCAGGGGGATGGTAAGTGATAGCTACTCAGAGGTGTACTGGTTGGAAGAGACTTATGACATGAACTTCAAATGTAGAGAATGTAAGGGATGGTTCAGAAGGTATGAGTTGGTATTGAGTAACTGGGGGATAGAAGGAGCCCAACACCACCACCATAGCAACCCCCAGGCCAGGAGGGGGGTGAGAAGGAGAGACCCCCAGAGAAGAGAGCTGCAGGAGAAGTGGTGTCAAAAAATCAAAATCAAAAATAGATAAAACAATAGAATTTGAAAAAAAAATCCATTTTGATGTTGCAGTGGTTATTATATGCATGTAAACATAGGGCCTGATCCAGTCGATGTTGGGCCACTGCACACGCCGGAGCCGGCTCCAATGCCGGAGCCGGCCCCGACGTGCGCATGCATGAGACCTGGCTAGCTCCGGGTCTCGCACCAAAAGGGGGTGGCTGTCGATTTTGATCGACGGCTCGCACCGTTTTGGAGGCGTGGCATGGGGGTGGCTTCACAAACGGAGGCGTAGTGGCTTCACAAATGGAGTTCCCATGTGAATGCCTGCCGTTTGTGGGCGGCCCCACTGACATCACCAGTGATGTCAGTGGGAGAGCTTCCGGCTCTATTAGAGCCAGAAGCTCTCTGGGGCTTGCGGCCACGAGACCCTACCACAAGGGTCTCATTGCAAGCCCGATGGTCGCGATGGTCTTGACCATCGCGACCATCACCCTGGCAGCTCGCAATAGCTGTGGGTGGTCACCCACAGCTATGCGAGAGGCAAGGAGGCCGCTCCAAAAAAAAAAAACGCCCTGATTGCTCTTTCAGAGTGTCCGGCTCTGAATCAGGGCCATAGAGCACTAGCATAAAGCGCACCAAACTGTACAAACAATAGAATTGAACTATTTGCTTATGTTGATTTTTGATGTCGTAACTCAATTCAAACTGCGTGGAGTCACAGCTTTTATACGCAGGTGAACAAAGTGCACTAGGGTAAAGTAAAGCACACCAAAAAGTAGAAACAATAGGATTTCTTTTATCTATTTTTTTTATTTTGATGCCGCAGCTCAATTAAAACTGCATGGATTCAAAGCGCACCAGGGTAAAGCGCACCATACAGTACAAACAATAGAATTTTACTTTTTTTAATTTAGATTTTTTGATGTTGCAGCTTGTGGTCGGAGCCTGACCACACATGATTAAAATGGCTGCCATGGCACTGAAGGGATCAACCCTAATGCCGTGCCACCATTTTTAAAAGGACCTTTAGGTGCAATGCGCCACGTACTGCGAATGTATATGTAATGTGTTAGAACATGTTATATTCAATGTTCTGTGCGCAGTTGTGGAAATGTAATTTTAAATGTATAGCCTATGCACTTATAAGGAATGTATAAGTTACTTTGTTTTAGAAGGCTGTAACATTTAGAATCAAATGGCTTTTGAGACATTCTCACATCCTAGTGATATGTTACTTATCCTGACGTAGTGACCAAACCTTTGTTTACAGATCTTTCATTGACAGCAGAGTACAGCACAGCATACAGCACGTGCACTTCCTATACACATTGACTAAGAGCAGCACAGCCACTTGTGATTCTGGACACAGCACGGCCTATACAGCGCAGTCCGTGCCTGGCACCGAGTCCCATCCGCAATGCCTTTAAATAGAAGCCAAAACCCACGAGAATCCAACACTGAGAGGTTTACATTTTGCTTCGAAGTAGGATGGGGGTCTGGTGGGAAGACCCGAGCTGACGGATTTACACGGATACCAGAAGTTCGGATTCCAAGCAATCCGAACCGCTCATCTCTAGTTATAGCCCTTCATATATTTGAAAGTTTCTAGCATGTCCCCTCTTTCCCTTCTCTGCTCTAAACTATACGTATATAATGTTGATAAGGGAATATGCTACTGCGCAGACTCCATCTTGTTCGTCCAGGGAGGATTTATTCCCTGTTGTAAGATAGCACCATCTTGCCAATGTGTAAGAGTGACACAGTGGGAGATGGATGTCTCCCACTTAACTTACTTTGAGACCTAGGACCTCATTCAGAGGCGCTCGCAGAATGCGAGCGCTCACTCTGAATGAGGGCGGCCGCATCTAAAAAATGATCCTCGCCACAGCTTTAATGAGCAGCCAGGATGATGGTGGCGATGGTCAAGACCATCGCGACCATCGGGACTTGCGATGAGACCGTTGTGGTAGGGTCCTGTCTGCCGCAAGCCCCAGAGAACTTTAGGCTGTAATAGAGCCGGAAGCTCTCCCACTGACATCACTGGTGATGTCAGTGGGGCCGCCCACAAACGGCAAGCATTCACTTGGGAACACCTCCGTTTGTGAAACCACCCCCCCTGCCACGCCTACAAAATGGGGCAAGCTGTCGATCAACATCGACAGCCGCCCCTTTTGCAGTGAGCCCCGAGCGAGAGAAATTCTCTCTCGCTCCAGGGCTTGTGCACGCGCAGTGTGGTAGCTGCACGTGTGCAGAGCCAAACATTGACCCGCTTGCGAGTGCTCAAGCACTTGCGAGCGGGTCTGAATGAGACCCCTAGTGTATTACAGTTACCACCGCTGTTCCATCATCCTGCACCACTTCCCACTAGAAGTATACACTCGCCAGCTGGTGATCTGTATCACACCCCGCTCTGCTCAAGCTCCACCCCATTACAACCAGTGTATAACAGTGAGTACGGCTGTACGTCACCTATCTTCTAATAAACCATTCACTGATTAAGCAACTGGGCTCACTGTAGTGATAAGTCACCTGCTGGGGTGCACATAACTCTGCCATACAGCCGCACATATACACACATATTTCCAACATTCATTTTTTTATATCTTTCGGGGTAAGTTTTGTGATTTAGGCCATTTTAGTTGCTCTGCTTAGTACAGTCTCTGATGTATTATTTATATCCTTCTGGAGATATGGCCTCCAGAACTAACACAGTATTGCAGATGGGGCCATACCCAGGGCCATAAAGAGCTGGCCTGGGCCCCCGTTACTTTCGGGGGGGTATGGCCTAATCGTGGGAGGCGTGGCCATACCCCCTTAGAAAAAAATCTGCTGTGAGGGGGGGGGCGCAATCAGTGTGATCACTCCCCCCACACCCGCACAGGCAGAGATGAGGAGACTTCTGCTCTCCCTGGTCCCACTGCAGCACAGCACACAGCAGCATTCTCTGGGCTGCTGACAGGTAAGCGGGAGGGAGGGGGCATTGCCAGACCTGGGCCCAGGTAATTAGTACCCGCCCCCCTCTCAGCGACACTGGCTGCACCAATGACTTATACAGTGGTATTATTAATTATTTCTTCCTGCTACTGATTCCTCCCCTATGTATCACTGCAACCATAAGCAAAGCTCTAACTCATTACAGATACAATACAGAGATTAGAGGGATAATTCATCCTGAGACAATCTGCACAGAATCAGGAACATCATAGTGATACGTCGTATATAGTATTTCATTAATATGTCTAATTCTCTATTTGTTAATAGAAAGTGTGTGTGTGTGCGTGTGTGTGTGTGTGTGCGTGCGCGTGTGTGTGTTTTTGCTCTCATGGGCATAGCTATAGTAGAGGCAGAGGTAGCTATGGGGCCCAGAAATTTTAGGGGCCCCTGGACCCAGGTGATATATTTGTGTATCCAGTTCCTGGAATTGCTGCTAAGTGATTGGGTTCTGGCACTAAGGTGGATTCATTAGTGCTCATATAGGAGGCAGTCTCTGTCCTTCTCAGTAATACTTTAACTTCAAAAGAGACAGTGATGTCCCACGCTGGGACAGAAGAGATTAGGTAAAAGAATATATGTAGAAACCAGCAATCCTTCGGTATCAGGATAAAATCCCTATTATTGGTAACATAACCTGAGGCTGCTCCCAGGAATCTAATATCAAGTACTCAAATCCCATTAATTAGCCTGAGCTAATAAACACAGAAACCTACAATGTGACGGCAGATTAGAACCACTTGGCCCATCTAGTCTGCCCTATAATATACAGCAAGAGATTCCTCTGGCCACTCTTTTAGTATCAAATATGAGATTAATGAAATTTCCTTTAAAATATACCTTTTATTTGTTCTTTCCTAAAGATCATCCAAACTAATAGTTATTTCTAGATAAATATCTAATAATTACCTTCCCATCCACATCACGGCGGTGCTGTATATTGAACGTCAGCAGATTATGTTAACATAGACATGTATCATTATGAAATAAAATCCCCTTATTTGGAAAAGCTGATACATAAAGAAAGATGTGTGACCCCAGGTTGTCTTCAAGCATTGAAAGAATAATAATCACCTTTCCACACACTGTCATCATACACAAACAATATATAGGGGTATTCAATATGGGAGCGAAAACATCGATTTTGCGTTAATATCGCACCTATGACGTCATTATCGCAGGTTTTAGTTTTACACCGTATTCAATTTCAAAGACTTTTCGCAGGTTTGAAAAGTCTTTGATAAAAAACGGGGATAACTTTTCACCATTGAATAGGTGTCGAAAAAAAGTGCAGAATTGGGGTTTAGGGGTGCAGGCTTAAAAAAAATAGCCTGCACCCCTGGGAATGACATTTAAAAAGAACTGTGTCAAAAAATAAAAAATAGGGACACCCCAAAAAATTAATAAAAAAATTGGGGTGTAAAAAAAAATGGGAAAAAATTGTTTAACAATAGGGAAATAGGTTCAGGGCTATTCTGCAAGGATGCGGCAGGTGTTTTCTAGAATAGGCTATTAGCGGCAGGTGTTTTCTAGAATAGATTATTAGCGGCAGGTGTTTTCTAGAATAGATTTATAGCGGCAGGTGCACAATTGCAGAATTTTTAAAAACATCAAAATATGCTAGTACCTATTTTCATGTACCCCAAATTTGATGGGATCACTTAAAAAAACGAAAAATAATAACCTAAGTGCTCTTCTGCATCACTTCTTGAATGTCGGGAAAAAAACACCTGCTGCGGCTATTTAAATCCCCGACTTTCATTTAAAGGCTAAAACGGGGGTACCCATAGTGATTCCCCCATGTTTTTACAACTTTAGGGGGGTCTTACAATTATTTTAAGGAAAAATTCGTAACTTTACGCAAATCCAACTTCGGAGGCTCCAGTTTTCGTTAATTTCATATTGAATACGGGGATAAGCGGGCGCGCGCCCGATACTTTAACGCAGGTAAAAACTCCGATATGAAACGTAAACTTCGACAGCGAAGTTTACGTTTCATATTGAATACCCCTCACAGTCTCTTAGCTTATCATAAGAATAAGTTATATGGGTCAATGCCAAAATCCCGTCACATAAACAATGTTTCCATAAGAAGCTTTGTGTATCAAGAGACAAAACCTTTCCTTCACATATGGCATACATTGTTACATGAAGCCGTATAGCTCAGGGGACATTTAAGATATTAATGGACGACTGAATGACAATGACATCACTATCGTTCAGTAGTCCATTAATCGTGCATGAATTGGGCACTAAAATGTCAGAAACGGCCAGCGATGTGTGTTCCCGCTGGTCGTTTCCGACATCAATCATCGCCCGAACATGCTGGTCAATCAGCCGATAACGACAGATTGACCATGTTCGGGGATGATAGAGGGTGCCTACACTGAACGACTAATCTTCCAGTGTAAGCACAGCAGGGGATGGGGAACGATGGTACGATTATGATGTCGTAATTGTACTGTCTTCCCTGTATCGCGTAGTGGATATGTACCTTAAGATAGCTCCTTAACAAATTATGCTTCCGGTGATTGTAATTGGCAAGCAATATAATCATCCTACCATACCGTACTGTTAAAACGGTTATAACCCACAGATGAATAAGTTGTATTGGCTTCAATAGTTTGGTCAAAAATATATACATGTGCATAAAATCCAAATTGTCACATTATTTAAGCAAATATTACACAACTAACTGTTGTTTCCAATCAGTACCGTCCCAGGACCCTCTCTCATCTTTGGTTCACTCCAAGGCGACCTTAGAAAGCAGAAGGCACTGGGACACCTTTTTCTATCCTAATATCCCGGGAGAATGCACGAGCCAATCCACAGCAATCATACAGTATGCTTTAAACAATTGCTCGAGTATTGAAAATGATACACTAAGGTCTTGTGTGATATTTGCTTAAATAATGTGACCATTTTGGATTTTCTGTGCATGTATATGTTTTTGACCAAACTATTGAAGCCAATACAACTTTTAATCTGTGGGTTATAACCATTTTAACAGTACAGTATGGTAGGATGATTATATTGCTTGCCAATTACAATCACCGGAAGCATAATATGTTAAGGAGCTATCTCAGCCTGCTGATTTTCATAGGCAGTAAAATGTCCCCTGAGCTATACGGCTTCATGTAACAATGTATGCCATTTGTGAAGAAATGTTTTGTCTCTTGATACACAAAGTTTCTTATGGTAACATTGTTTATGTGACAGGATTTTGGCATTGACCCATAAAACTTATTCTTGTGACAAGCTAAGAGACTATGGGCCTGATTCAGACCTGCTCGCGAGCGCATAGTGCTTGCAAGCGGGTCAATGGTTGGCCAGTGCGCAATGCGCATGCGCGAGACCCGGAGCGAGTGAGAGCTTCACTCGCTCCGGGTCTCGCTACAAAATGGGGCGGCTGTCGATGTTGAACGACAGCTCGCCCCATTTTGTAGGCGGGGAGGGGTGGCTGGACAAATGGAGGCGTTCCCGAAGGAACACCTGCCGTTTGTGGGCGGCCCTACTGATATCATTTGTGATGTCAGTAGTGAACTTCCTGCTCTATTAGAGCAGGAAGTTCACTCGGGTTTGTAGGAGCCGAGACCCTACCACATAATCGCAATCGTCGCCAGGCCGCTTGCAAAAGCTGTGGGTGGTCACCCACAGCTATGCGAGCGGCCTGGAGGAGGATTTTTTTTAATGAAAATCTGCCCTGATTCAGAGCGAGCTCACGCAAATAGCGAACGCATCTGAATCAGGCCCCTTATTATTTGTGTATGATGACAGTATGTGGAAAGGTGATTATTCTTTCAGTGCTTGAAGACAACCTGGGGTCACACATATTTCTTTATGTATCAGCTTTTTCAAATTAGGGGATTTTATTTCATAATGATACATGTCTATATTAACATAATCTGCTGATGTTCAATATACAGCACCGCCGTGATGTGGATGGGAAGGTAATTATTAGATATTTATCTAGAAATAACTATTAGTTTGGATGATCTTGTACCTTGTCACCAGATGCAGGTAAAAGGTGTATGCTATATTCATTTGATTTAACCAATTAAAAAATATTAATAAATACAAATATAGATATATATACCTGGACAAATTAAAAACCTGCTAGTGTACTCTATTAAGAGGATATTACACATATATATTATATATCTTCACCACTTGACTTTGGTAGTAAAATGTCTAAGGGGTAACTAGGTTACCTGTTGTCAATACCCCAATTTTTTAGGAAATAACAAATAAAAGGTATATTTTAAACGTCATTTCACTTACATTATGTCATATTTGATACTAAGAGTTGCCCCACAAAGGAATCTCTTGCTGTATATTAGCTCAGGCTAGTTAATGGGATTTGCGTACTCCTCAGTAATGCCCTCCATTGATATGACCGACCCCCCGCACTCCTGTTCTGCCCGCACAGCCATGCTGGTCAGTGAGCCGGCACTGTTGGAGAATTGGATTCTCCTTGATTACAGCCTTTGTGAAGTGAGCTGAGGGGCTCTGAGATCGGGACCAGCCCAGAAAGTGACCCTGTACTGAGATAAGATCTCCACTCATACTGGAATTTCTTGCTTTATAAAGTACCCCCTCAGGTATTAGCTAATTGTCCCCCCCCCCCCTCCACTGTCCGTACACTCACTGGAAACTGCAATGTTATCAGCCCAGGAGGCCCTGCTGACCTGGGCCTGCCGCGTAATATTAAAAAAGGTGTCAAAAGGGATGAAACACTTGATCAAAGGGTTTTAGGGTCTGTTTCAGAGATCTATGCTAACCCAATGGTTATCTTACAGAACAGGTCCTCCGATCACACTCACAGACCCCCCAATTGATATGCTGCAGGGTTTGGGACTTAGCGGAGGGTGTTGCTGGTCACCAATCAATGAAATGGGTGTATGTTGCCCCCATTTGCTGGGAGGGCCAGAGTCATGCGGTGGACGCAGATTCCTGGCCTCTCAAGTGACCAGGACCCAGCCAGAGAAGCTTCAGCTCCCGCATCCTGACCATAGGAGCAACCATTGGTCGCGAGAGGTGAGTTAGTGATCCCAGGCTGCGACCTTGGTCACATCGCTGGGATCGAAAATGCAGCAAGGAGGTGTCTGACACCCCCTGCTGTATCTCCTGTGTCTGACACCCCCTGCTGTATCTCCTGTGTCTGACACCCCCTGCTGTATCTGCTGTATCTGCTGTATCTGCTGTATCTGCCGTGTCTGACACCTCCTGCTGTATCTGCTGTATCTGCTGTATCTGCTGTATCTGCCGTATCTGACACCCCCTGCTGTATCTGCTGTATCTCCTGTATCTGCTGTATCTGCCGTGTCTGACACCTCCTGCTGTATCTGCTGTATCTGCTGTATCTGCCGTGTCTGACACCTCCTGCTGTATCTGCTGTATCTGACACCTCCTGCTGTATCTGCTGTATCTGACACCTCCTGCTGTATCTGCCGTATCTGACACCTCCTGCTGTATCTGCTGTATCTGACACCTCCTGCTGTATCTGCTGTATCTGACACCTCCTGCTGTATCTGCTGTATCTGACACCTCCTGCTGTATCTGCTGTATCTGCTGTATCTGCTGTATCTGCCATGTCTGACACCTCCTGCTGTATCTGCTGTATCTGCTGTATCTGCTGTATCTGCCGTGTCTGACACCTCCTGCTGTATCTGCTGTATCTGACACCTCCTGCTGTATCTGCTGTGTCTGACACCTCCTGCTGTATCTGCTGAATCTGCTGTATCTGCCGTGTCTGACACCTCCTGCTGTATCTGCTGTGTATGACACCTCCTGCTGTATCTGCTGTGTATGACACCTCCTGCTGTATCTGCCGTGTATGACACCTCCTGCTGTATCTGCTGTATCTGCATTGTAGATGGACGGAACTGCACTGCTGCTTATGTGCGGCTCTGCAAATCCATCCAATGCTGAAAGAGGACAATAATCTCTTGTCAGACTTCTGTGTAAGATAAATCTGCCTAATAGGGTGGACATTCAAATTTCAATTAGCTGTGTGTAGAGTATCTTATAATAGTAAGGATGTGTGTAATGGATGTTATAATATCTTGAATGTCAAAGTAATGTGGCATAATCTGACCTGAGGGCACTTTCATGCAGCATAATATAAACTGGGGGCACTATATTGTGGCATAATCTTATCTAAAAGGCACTGTAATACAGCATAATATGTACTGGGGCACTGTAATACAGTTTAATATGAACCGGGGCACTGTAATGTGTCATAATCGTATCTACAGGGCACTGTAATACAGTATAATATGAACTGTGGCACTGTAATGTGGCATCATCTCATCTGAGGTACTGTAATACAGCATAATCTGAACTGGGGCACTGTAATACAGCATAATATGAACTGAGGCACTGTAATGTGGCATAATCATATTATGCTGTATTACAGTGCCCTCAGATTAGATTATACCACATTACAGTGCCCAGTTCATATTATCCTGTATTACAGTGCCCTCAGATAAGATTATGCACATTACAGTGCCCCAGTTCATATTATGCTGTATTACAGTGCCTTCAGATTAGATTATACCACATTACAGTGCCCCAGTTCATATTATGCTGTATTACAGTGCCTCCAGATTAGATGATACCACATTACAGTGCCCCAGTTCATATTATGCTGTATTACAGTGCCTCCAGATTAGATGATACCACATAACAGTGCCCCAGTTCATATTATGCTGTATTACAGTGCCACCAGATTAGATTATGCCACATCACAGTGCCCCAGTTCATATTATGCTGTATTACAGTGTCTTCAGATTAGATTATACCACATTACAGTGCCCCAGTTTATATTATGCTGTATTACAGTGCCCTCAGATTAGATTATACCACATTACAGTGCCCCAGTTCATATTATGCTGTATTACAGTGCCTCCAGATTAGATGATACCACATTACAGTGCCCCAGTTCATATTATGCTGTATTACAGTGCCTCCAGATTAGATTATGCCACATCACAGTGCCCCAGTTCATATTATGCTGTATTACAGTGCCTCCAGATTAGATTATGCCACATTTCATTGCCCCAGTTCATGTTATTCTGTATTGCGGTGCCCTCAGATAAGATTGCCACATTACAGTGCCCACATCCTTGACACCACTTCACATACAAACACACACACCACCCCCGGTAAAGCAAGAGTCTAGATCTGCCCCTGCCTGCGATGTCTCCGGAGAGCTTACGGCCAGTGTCGGGGCTACTGCACATGCAAGGCCGCCATTGTTGGTGAGGGTTTTAGATCGATACATACATACATACACATACAGTACACATACAGTACACACCACACACACATACAGTACACACCACACACACATACAGTACACACCACACATACATACAGTACACACCACACACACATACAGTACACACCACACACACACATATACTTACACTTATATTAAATGGTTTAGACATGAATACTGTGGGCATCGTCTGTAATGGAAGGTGCAGAATTATAATGTAGAATGACGGCTTTGGACTAGTGACTACCTTGTTATTTAATGTAGACACAAAGTCATTATGGACTAAGCTGAAATATAGTTTTGGATAAGGAAATGCAGATAAAGAAGCCCCTTCCTTACATGCACCTGTCTGAGCCTATGCTGTACACTGATTGAGCAACTTGTATTTTCTATGTCATAAAGTCTTAGATGCAAAAAATCCAATATTGTGTCCCACAGACTTATTGTACTTTAGTCATCTCTGAGCCTTCTCTGCATTTATTATATATGACAGATTTTCTATTGCACTTTGTACCATGTTTGTACAGTTCTGAGAAGACTACGATTTGTACAATAAGCCTGACACTCCTCATTAATGTAATCTTAGCATTACTCCATGGCAGGGACCCCAGGGAATCTCACATCAAATGCAGGAACAGAATAAACCGTTATCTAGGTCATTATTATTATTATTATTATTATTATTATTAATAATGTACCAGTATGCAGAATAACTGCCATACACCTTACCTCATGGGCATTGCCATACAGCCAGTGACGCTTAGGACCTTGGAATGGTCTGAATGCTGTGATCAGCTCTCTCCGCGTCAGGTACAGCTTACAGGCTTTGTACAGAAAATACAGGAGGCAGAGCCAGGCAGCCCCATGGCAGAGCTCAGGGACACTGTATGCCAACAGCGCAGGGAAAACCATGACTGGGTGCTACACAGAGACAGCCGTACATGTGTCTATAATGCTTATTATACTGGAATGTGACAGGAGGACGAGCTTCACAGGACAGAGGAGGGGAGCAGAGAAGGTAGCCTGAAGGCTGACAATTAAGCATGAGGGACATTAAACCACATGTGTTTTGAGTGTTGCCCCTTTAAGTTTGGTTCTGATAGGCAGCCAGGACAGAGAAGTCTCCGTTAATAAACTCTCCTATTGCTTTTCCTTCTCCTGTTCTTATTATCTTCTTCCTCAATCTTTCCCTCACTTTCATGACTTTTATTTCTTTCCTTGCACTACTCTCTTGCCACCATAGTGTGCCACCCCCACCGCTTCTCCCTCCCTCCCACGTGGCTGGCTTCCTATCTCTTAATGGAGAGCACTGCGGCTGCAGGCTCCCGTGTTGCCCCCCTCTGCGGCGGCCAAACCTCAGCGCATACTAGATCTGAGGCAGTGGGCATACATGCTCAGCTGTGCCCGTGGCCATTGGCTCTGCCTTTGTCTCAGCGGGGGGGAGGCAGGTGGCGCTATCCGCCGCTCCTACCTTCCTATCCAGTGACCGGTGCGGCCAGCGTGCCCCTGCCCAGGAGAGGCCTGGGGCTGTGGCTGTGTGGACATTTTGCACCTGGATCCACCTCTGGTTTGGTAGGGCAGCAGTAGATCAGGTTAATAAAACATACGGTTGTGGGTAATGGCATGCCCTCGATTCAGGCCCGTGGGGGGGCGTGGCTTTGCTGCAAGTTGCAGCCACCATTTTGATGAAAGGAGGGCTGCTGCTGCCTGTTCCAGGTGCGGTGTGCAGCCCTCTCAGGTGCCCTGGGTCATAAGGGGCTGTAATGTTAGTCAGCCCTCAGATGTCACTACTAGTGGTCAGACAGGTTTGGTGCCTCTTGCCCTGGGTAATGGAGCCCCTGTGACTGTAGTTGACCCCCCTTTACTAGCGGGAGTGGGTGTGCAGACAGGTAGAAGAGCTAGGACCCCTCTGTCCAGGTGGGTTGCGGTGTTAGTGTTGGGATTGGTGGTCAACCCATCTGCACCTGTGGGTCCGTTGGCTGTCCAGCTCCTCACTGCATTGGGTGTACAGGCCCTTATTCCCCCACCACCTTCTGTCTCTGCTACACCTATACCTTTTGTGTCTTTTGCAGCCCCTGTGTCTGCCGGTGTTGCTGCTGTTCCCACAGGTACCCCTTCGAAGGCCATGGTGGATGAGCCTACTGAGGCCAGTAATGTCGGCTGATGGCACCTTTTCCGGTCCTCCAGGCGATTCTATTGCTCCTGCTCGAAAAGGTAGTAAGCAGGTTTGTTCTTCGTCCAGCTCTGATATTGATAGCAAATGGGATAGAGGAAGAAAACGGTCAGGTCACCACCGCTGTCATTCTCATTGTTAGTTCTGACAGTCGCACTCTTTTAGTGAGGACAGTTCAGTTTCCTCAGTGGCATCTAAGGGTGGAGTGGTGACAACATGCCAGTGCTTATAGGTCTGCGTTGGAGAGTTTGTGACAGGATTCGCAGGGGAAAATACATTAAGGTTTTGCCCTTACTTCAAAAGCTAAAAAGGAGTTTAGTGCATCTGAACAGCGTGAAGGTATTGGTGAGGAGGCATACTGCTCATATCATAATTGGCAGGCAGGTTTCTTTATATTCATAGCATGCTATCTGGAATCACACCCTCAGGAACAATTAAATGTTATTAGGTATTTCCACTTAATTTGTTTTGTGAGTAACTCCTCCTGGTGGAACTATGATGAGGAGTTCCGGCGTAAACAGTCAGGATCCTTGATCATTAACTTCGGCTGCAAGGATGAGGAGGTTTGGCTGCAGATGACTCAGGTGGCTCTCGCCCCTTCAGTACCTGCCCCCAGGCACATGGAAAATCCCTTTTGGGGGGCCCCCCGTCGCTAAACACAGGATGGTGCTATGCCTTCAACGGTTCCAGCTGTACGGCAGTAGCCCATTGCAGGTTCTGACATGCATGCCCTCGATGTGGGGGGCCTCATCCTGCAGAAGATTGCTTCTGTGCCAAGACTGGGCAGCCGGTGGTGGGTCTGAGTAAGACTACATCCCCTAATGCATCTCAGTTGAATGTTACGCTGGCTAAAGCTATGGGCCTGATTCAGACCCACTCGCGAGCGGCTGTCCGCTCGGAAGTGGGTCGATGGTCTGCACTGAGCATGCGCACGACGGAGGGAGCTCCGTCATGCGCATGCGCCAGACACGATGAGCGAAGGACTTTCCTTCGCTCGTTGTGTCCGATCAAAGGGGGCGTGCTGTCAATGTTGATTGACAGCACGCCCCCTTTGGTGGGCGTGCCGGGGGCGTGCCTCCCTGACTGGGGCGTTCCCACGGGAACGCCTCCCGTCAGAAGCCGGCCCACTGACATCACTAGTGATGTCAGTGGGAGTGATTTTGGCTCTGATAGAGCCAAAATCACTCCGGAGCTTGCGGTTGAAAACCTCAACCGCAGGCTCCGGCTCGCAATTTCGATGGTCGCGATGGTCACGACCATCGCGGCCATCAAAATGCACGCTCGTATAGCCTGTGGGTGGTGACCCACAGCTATACGAGCATCCAGGAGGACGCTCCATGAAAATGGAGCCCGACCCTCATGCAGAGCGTGCGCTCTGCTCAGAGCGTACGGCTCTGAATGAGGGCCTATATCCGCACAGGGCTGTGGCTGAGTTTTTGTTTTAGGGTTTTCACGACTGGCTTCGTTTGATGATTTTTGGTCCTGTTTCTAAACGTTCCCCCAGAAATTTAACATCGGAGATGCCACACAGTGCTTGAAAAAGTCATGAAGGATGTGGAGCAGGGAAGGATGGAGGGTCCTTTCCCGACACCTCCATTGGTGGGCCTGGGTCTTTCTCCTGTGTGCGTGGTCCCCAAGAAAGTACCAGGTAAATTTAGGCTCATTCAGCATCTGTCTTACCCACAGGAATCCTCGGTGAATGACGCTGTTCCTCAGGAATTGTCGTGTGCAGTATCAGTCAATCGACTAGGCTTTGGAGCTGGGGCGGTATCCTTGTTGGCTAAGATTGATGTAGAATGCCCCTGCACCCTAATTCTTTTAGATTCATGGGTTTGGTGTGGCCAGACCCCTTCCTTCAACAGGCCTGAACCAGGGAAAATAGTACCAGCTTCCCCCCTCTCTCGGTGCCCCTGGTTATGGTCATTACATATACTGGAGGGAGGCTCAGAGGAAATTTGAGGAAAAATTACTTCACACAAAAGGTAATGGATGAGTGGAATAGCTCCCATCAGAGGTGGTTGGAGTTAATACAGTGGAACAATTTAAGCACGCTTGGGATAGGCATAAGGATATCCTTAGGAGAGACCTAAGGAGCAAATAGGGTTGAAGTTGCCAAAAGGATAAATAAAAGAGGCAGACTAGATGGGCCAAGTGGTTCTTATCTGGCATCAAATTCTATGTTTCTATGTTTCTACATGTCCCTAGGACCAGACCAGAATGAAAGCAGATATGTCCAGAGAGCGCAGAATATAGGAAAAGGCTGGAAGAAATTAAAGCTAAACTAGAATTCTATATAGGACACAGTCACCTACATACACTGACATGTGTCAACTGTTTACTGTGTTACTAACCCCTCAAGTAAACACACAATGCTGAGCTCCATAGACAGTTTCAGCTCAGAACAAGGCAGTGTCCAGCCTGATACTTCCACTGCCTGGCTAAAATCGTTTGATGAAGGGTGTTGTCACCCCCAACACTGAGGGGCCTATTCCTCAACACTAAAATGCCCTGTTACACATACGGAAACGCATTTTTAAGGTAATGGGCCATTCATCATTAGCGCTCCCATAGGACCACCTGATATTCAGCAAACTCCAGAAACATAAAGTATTCAGAGTTTTCCTGCGAGAACAAACGTCATCCTCAGATGAAGCTTAAGGCCCCCATACACGGTGCGATGTGACAGGGGATTCGTAGTCTGACATATCGGGTGGTCCATACACATGGTGCGATCGGATAGCTGACCACCCGATATGCCGGATCCCCCCCTGTCTCACCCACGTAGCAATGAATGGGATCGCACATCGCATCCCCTGATCCTATGGTCCTGCAGAGAGATCAGGGGGTGCGATGTACGACGACGCGGGAGCGCGTTCGGCCCGATATCAGAGCCATACACAGTGCGATATAGCAGGCAAATCGCACCAATCAGTTGGATCGCCTGGTTTATCGCCCCGTGTATGGGGGCCTTTATTCTCGTAGACCCACCCCTTCCTAAGGGAAAGAGTTCTGGGGACGTGAAGAGGGACCCGAGCGGATCCCTCGCCACTTCCTCATGGCTCCACAGCGGCTTGGCGCATGCATGACTTCAGGTCAAATATGTGCAGAAGCCAGCGACAGTAAGAGGTAAGTAACGCAGCTAGTTCTGTAGCAGTGTTACTAATCACAGGGACAGCTCTTTTATTAGAGCAGCTGTCCCCCCAATGATGAATTGCTCCAGTGATAAGTATTCCCCGTGGCGAAATGCACACTTAATCATCGGGGCTATATGACCCCCGATGATGAATAGGCCCCTACTTCCGTACAAGCCAGCTGCAGATAATAAGTTACTTTGACCTGCAGACTGTGCTGGGCAGGACACTTCCAGAGAATAATACAATATATAATAATTGGTAATAGAGGCACCTAATGTCATTTCACCTCATATTATGCAACACATCAAGATTGTGAGCGAAATCCCTTCAAAGGGAAAAGCGCATAAACCTGGTCTGTATCCCTCCTTACCTGGCACACCTGAAGGAGAGTTACTGCCTGATTTATCTGCCATGAGACTGGTCTGTATACCTCCTTACCTGGCAAACCCAAAGGAGAGTTACTGCCTGATTTATCTGCCATGAGCCTGGCCTGTATCCCTCATTACCTGGCACACTCGAAGGAGAGTTACTGCCTGATTTATATGCCATGAGCCTGGTCTGTATCCCTCCATACCTGGCACACCCGAAGGAGAGTTACTGCCTGATCTATCTGCCATGAGCCTGGTCTGTATCCCTCCTTACCTGGCACACCCGAAGGAGAGTTACTGACTAATCTATCTGCCATGAGCCTGGCCTGTAACCCTCCTTACCTGGCACACCCGAAGGAGATTTACTGCCTGATCTAGCTGCCACGAGCCTGGTCTGTATCCCTCCTTACCTGGCACACCTGAAGGAGAGTTTCTGCCTGATCTAGCTGCCATGAGCCTGGTCTGTATCCCTCCTTACCTGGCACACCCAAAGGAGAGTTACTGCCTGATTTATCTGCCATGAGCCTGGTCTGTAACCCTCCTTACCTTGCACGCCCGAAGGAGAGTTACTGCCTGATTTATCTGCATGAGCCTAGCCTATATACCTCCTTACCTGGCACACCCAAAGGAGAGTTACTGCCTGATTTATCTGCCATGAGCCTGGTCTATATCTCTCCTTACCTGGCACACCCGAAGGAGAGTTACTGCCTGATTTATCTGCCATGAGACTGGCCTGTGTCCCTCCTTACCTGACACACCCGAAGGAGAGTTACTGCCTGACCTAGCTGCCATAAGCCTGGCCTGTTTCCCTCCTTACCTGGCCCACCTGAAGGAGAGTTACTGCCTGATTTATCTGCCATGAGCCTGGCCTGTATCCCTCCTTACCTGGCACACCCGAAGGAGAGTTACTGCCTGATTTATCTGCCATGAGCCTGGTCCGTATCCCTCCTTACCTGGCACACCCAAAGGAGAGTTACTGTCTGATCTAGCTGCCATGAGCCTGGTCTGTATCCCTGCTTACCTGGCACACCCGAAGGAGAGTTACTGCCTGATTTATCTGCCATGAGCCTGGTCTGTATCCCTCCTTACCTGGCACACCCGAAGGAGAGTTACTGCCTGATCTAGCTGCCATGAGCCTGGCCTGTATCCCTCCTTACCTGGCACACCCGAAGGAGAGTTACTGCCTGATTTATCTGCCATGAACCTGGTCTGTATCCCTCCTTACCTAGCACACCCGAAGGAGAGTTACTGCCTGATTTATCTGCCATGAGCCTGGTCTGTATCCCTCCTTACCTGGCACACCCGAAGGAGAGTTACTGCCTGATTTATCTGCCATGAGCCTGGTCTGTATCCCTCCTTACCTGGCACACCCAAAGGAGAATTACTGCCTGATTTATCTGCCATGAGCCTGGTCTGTATCCCTCCTTACCTGGCACACCCGAAGGAGAGTTACTGCCTGATCTATCTGCCATGAGCCTAACCTGTATCCCTCCTTACCTGGCACACCCGAAGGAGAGTTACTGCCTAAACTATCTGCCATGAGCCTGGTCTGTATCCCTCCTTACCTGGCACACCCGAAGGAGAGTTACTGCCTGATCTAGCTGCCACGAGCTTGGTCTGTATCCCTCCTTACCTGGCACACCTGAAGGACAGTTTCTGCCTGATTTATCTGCTATGAGCCAGGCCTGTATCCCTCCTTACCTGACACACCTGAAGGAGAGTTACTGCCTGATTTATCTGCCATGAGCCTGGTCTGTAACCCTCCTTACCTGGCACGCCCAAAGGAGAGTTACTGCCTGATTTATCTGCCATGAGCCTGGTCTGTATCCCTCCTTACCTGGCACACCCGAAGGAGAGTTACTGCCTGATCTAGCTGCCAGGAGCCTGGTCTGTATCACTCCTTACCTGGCACACCTGAAGGAGAGTTACTGCCTAATTTATCTGCATGAGCCTGGCCTATATCCCTCCTTACCTGGCACACCCGAAGGAGAGTTACTGCCTGACCTAGCTGCCATGAGCCTGGCCTGTTTCCCTCCTTACCTGACACACCCAAAGGAGAGTTACTGCCTGACCTAGCTGCCATGAGCCTGGCCTGTTTCCCTCCTTACCTGGCACACCCTAAGGAGAGTTACTGCCTGATCTAGCTGCCATGAGCCTGGCCTGTATCCCTCCTTACCTTGCACTCCCGAAAGAGAGTTACTGCCTGATCTATCTGCCATGAGCCTGGTCTGTATCCCTCCTTACCTGGCACACCCAAAGGAGAGTTACTGCCTGATCTATCTGCCATGAGCCTGGTCTGTATCCCTACTTACCAGGCACACCCAAAGGAGAGTTACTGCCTGATCTAGCTGCCATGAGCCTGGCCTGTATCCCTCCTTACCTGACGCACCCAAAGGAGAGTTACAGCCTGATTTATCTGCCATGAGCCTGGTCTGTATCCCTCCTTACCTGGCACACCCGAAGGAAAGTTACTGTCTGATCTAGCTGCCATGAGCCTGGCCTGTGTCCCTCCTTACCTGACACACCCGAAGGAGAGTTACTGCCTGACCTAGCTGCCTTGAGCCTGGCCTGTTTCCCTCCTTACCTGGTACACCTGAAGGAGAGTTACTGCCTGATTTATCTGCCATGAGCCTGGCCTGTATCCCGCCTTACCTGGCACACCCGAAGGAGAGTTACTGCCTGATTTATCTGCCATGAGCCTGGTCCGTATCCCTCCTTACCTGGCACACCCGAAGGAGAGTTACTGTCTGATCTAGCTGCCATGAGCCTGGCCTGTATCCCTCCTTACCTGGCACACCCGAAGGAGAGTTACTGCCTGATTTATCTGCCATGAGCCTGGTCTGTATCCCTCCTTACCTGGCACACCCGAAGGAGAGTTACTGCCTGATCTAGCTGCCATGAGCCTGGCCTGTATCCCTCCTTACCTGGCACACCCGAAGGAGAGTTGCTGCCTGATTTATCTGCCATGTGCATGGCCTGTATCCCTCCTTACCTGGCACACCCAAAGGAGAGTTACTGCCTGATCTATCTGCCATGAGCCTGGCCTGTATCCCTCCTTACCTGGCACACCCGAAGGAGAGTTACTGCCTAATCTATCTGCCATGAGCCTGGCCTGTAACCCTCCTTACCTGGCACACCCGAAGGAGAGTTACTGCCTGATCTAGCTGCCACGAGCCTGGCCTGTATCCTTCCTTACCTGGCACACCTGAAGGAGAGTTTCTGCCTGATTTATCTGCTATGAGCCTGGCCTGTATCCCTCCTTACCTGACACACCTGAAGGAGAGTTACTGCCTGATTTATCTGCCATGAGCCTGGTCTGTAACCCTCCTTACTTTGCACCCCCGAAGGATAGTTACTGCCTGATTTATCTGCATGAGCCTGGCCTATATCCCTCCTTACCTGGCACACCCAAAGGAGAGTTACTGCCTGATTTATCTGCCATGAGCCTGGTCTATATCCCTCCTTACCTGGCACACCCGAAGGAGAGTTACTGCCTGATTTATCTGCCATGATCCTGGCCTGTGTCCCTCCTTACCTGACACACCCAAAGGAGAGTTACTGCCTGACCTAGCTGCCATGAGCCTGGCCTGTTTCCCTCCTTACCTGGCACACCTGAAGGAGAGTTACTGCCTGATTTATCTGCCATGAGCCTGGCCTGTATCGCTCCTTACCTGGCACACCCGAAGGAGAGTTACTGCCTGATTTATCTGCCATGAGCCTGGTCCGTATCCCTCCTTACCTGGCACACCCGAAGGAGAGTTACTGTCTCATCTAGCTGCCTTGAGCCTGGCTTGTATCCCTCCTTACCTGGCACACCCTAAGGAGAGTTACTGCCTGATCTATCTGCCATGAGCCTGGTCTGTATCCCTCCTTACCTGGCACACCTGAAGGAGAGTTACTGCCTAATCTAGCTGCCATGAGCCTGGTCTGTATCCCTCCTTACCTGGCACACCCGAAGGAGAGTTACTGCCTGATTTATCTGCCATGAGCCTGGCCTGTGTCCCTCCTTACCTGACACACCCAAAGGAGAGTTACTGCCTGACCTAGCTGCCATGAGCCTGTCCTGTTTCCCTCCTTACCTGGCACACCTGAAGGAGAGTTACTGCCTGATTTATCTGCCATGAGCCTGGCCTGTATCCCTCCTTACCTGGCACACCCGAAGGAGAGTTACTGCCTGATTTATCTGCCATGAGCCTGGTCCGTATCCCTCCTTACCTGGCACACCCGAAGGAGAGTTACTGTCTCATCTAGCTGCCATGAGCCTGGCCTGTATCCCTCCTTACCTGGCACACCCTAAGGAGAGTTACTGCCTGATCTATCTGCCATGAGCCTGGTCTGTATCCCTCCTTACCTGGCACACCCGAAGGAGAGTTACTGCCTAATCTAGCTGCCATGAGCCTGGCCTGTTTCCCTCCTTACCTGGCACACCCAAAGGAGAGTTACTGCCTGATTTATCTGCCATGAGCCTGGCCTGTGTCCCTCCTTACCTGACACACCCGAAGGAGAGTTACTGCCTGACCTAGCTGCCATGAGCCTGGCCTGTATCCCTCCTTACCTGGCACACCCGAAGGAGAGTTACTGCCTGATTTATCTGCCATGAACCTGGTCTGTATCCCTCCTTACCTAACACACCCGAAGGAGAGTTACTGCCTGATCTAGCTGCCAGGAGCCTGGTCTGTATCCCTCCTTACCTGGCACACCCGAAGGAGAGTTACTGCCTGATTTATCTGCCATGAGCCTGGTCTGTATCCCTCCTTACCTGGCACACCCGAAGGAGAGTTACTGTCTGATCTAGCTGCCATGAGCCTGGTCTGTATCCCTCCTTACCTGGCACACCCAAAGGAGAGTTACTGCCTGATTTATCTGCCATGAGCCTGGACTGTATCCCTCCTTACCTGGCACACCCGAAGGAGAGTTACTGCCTGATCTAGCTGCCATGAGCCTGGTCTCTATCCCTCCTTACCTGGCACACCCGAAGGAGAGTTACTGCCTGATCTATCTGCCATGAGCCTGGTCTGTATCCCTCCTTACCTGGCACACCCGAAGGAAAGTTACTGCCTGATCAAGCTGCCAGGAGCCTGGTCTGTATCCCTCCTTACCTGGCACACCTGAAGGAGAGTTACTGTCTGATTTATCTGCCATGAGCCTGGCCTGTATCCCTCCTTACCTGGCCACCCGAAGGAGAGTTACTGCCTGATTTATCTGTCATGAGCCTGGTCTGTATCCCTCCTTACCTGGCACACCCGAAGGAGAGTTCCTGCCTGATTTTTCTGCCATGAGCCTGGCCTGTATCCCTCCTTACCTGGCACACCTGAAGGAGAGTTACTGCTTGATCTAGCTGCCATGAGCCTGGTCCGTATCCCTCCTTACCTGGCACACCCGAAGGAGAGTTACTGTCTCATCTAGCTGCCATGAGCCTGGCCTGTATCCCTCCTTACCTGGCACACCCTAAGGAGAGTTACTGCCTGATCTAGCTGCCATGAGCCTGGTCTGTATCCCTCCTTACCTGGTACACCCGAAGGAAAGTTACTGCCTTATCTTGCTGCCAGGAGCCGCTATAATCCTGTCCGAGAACATCGCAGCAGCTGCAATGCTCAAAGGCAAATCTGCAAACATTGGCCCTCATTCAGACCAGGTCGCAAGCGCTGTGCGCTCACAACCGGGTCGATGTTAAGGCCCTGCACACATGCAGTGGCCGCACTGCGCCTGTGCAAACACCCAGAGCGAGAGAGAAATTCTCTTGCGCCGGAGCTCACTACAAAAGGGGTGGCTGTCCATGTAGATCGACAGCTCGCCCCATTTTGTAGGTGGGGTGGGGGGGGGGTGGCTACACAAACGGAGGCGTTCCTGACGGAATGCATGCCGTTTTGTGGGCGGCCGCACTGACATCAGCAGTGATATAAGTGTGGAGCTTCCTGCTCGATCAGAGGGTCTCGTCGCAAGCCCCGATGGTCACGATGGTCTTGACCATCGTGACCATCAACCTGGTCGGTCGCTAAAGCTGTGGGTGTTAACCCACAGCTTAGCTAGCAACAAGGAGGCCGCACTTGAAATGTGAAGCGGCCGCCCTCATTCAGAGAGAGCGCTCGCTTCTTGCGACCGCCTCTGACTGAGGGCCTTTGTTTTGCGCTGCAATCTTAAAGTGCATGATCCACATGGCGTAACGGCTTTACTAACATGTCAGAAAACGTGACATGTGACTTCTGCACGCTTAACAAAATGGGAACCAGCCCTCAATATGCCGACTGACATTACCCTGGTCAAATGAAATAGTTTAATCGCAGCTAATCTGCTACCGGGACTGATGAGTTTTAGAAAGAGGAATGGGGGGAGGATAGTGTAACCCCAGGGCCGGCCCTGTGTAACCCCCTCATAATGTATGTAGATGAACATTCCACTCCAAGGGTAGATTTGGTAGAGGTACCACTCCAGACCCCTGACTTAGGCTATTATGTTGATGACAAAGCAGCACAAGGAGAGACTGTAAAATAAAATGTTTCTACGTTTACTAATGATATATGTGCAGTATACCCCATACTTACCGACTTTCATTATATGCTCCCCGGGAGATGCCCAGAGAGCAGACACAGCTGGCAAATTAAGGGGGCGGAGCCAGGTTCCTATGTCATTATGCCCCTCCCTCATCATGGCAAACTGCTGCAAATCGTGGGATCGTGAGAAGGAGGCAGGGCTAAATTGTGTATTTTAGAATAATTTAGCCCCGCCCCCTGTATACGAAGCAACGATACACGGCATTTATCTCCCCATCCTGCTCACACCACTAGGAAGTGGTCGGGATGCAGGAGATCCGGATACTCTTCCAAGGGGTGTGGGGGGCTCCCCGAAATTCATGGACCTCCCGCAACTTTCCGGAGACTACGTATGTGCATAAGATTAATCAAAGTGCAAAAAGCTTGAGATTCACAGGAAAAGACTAAGGGCTCTATTTATTAACATTATTTTTACTAAAATAAAGTGATAAAGGCTGTTTTGTGTTTTCACACCCTTTTTACATTATGTTAGTATCACCTGTATTTATTACAGGGCAATTGGAGTAGAATTAGTAAAATTCTACTCCAACCCCCAGTATCACTTATTTTTAGTAAAGCAGATCGCATTTCCCATAATTGTAATGGGAAATGTGATCCGACCTAAGTTACTAAAAATAAATTGTAAAAAAATACCGGGGACAGCCCTGTGATAATAACGCCACCTGGAGGTGGTGTTATCCAGGGTCTCCCCCGGTTACCGGGCTCCCACTCTGCTCTAATGGGGAGAGCAGAGGCGGGAGCCGGTACCAGTTATCAGCTGTGTGGTCTAAGCAGACCGCAAGCTGATTGCTGTACAAAAAAGAAAAAAAAATTAAACATTTTTTATTTCCTTACCTGAATCCAGGGACCGGTGATCGGGCCTCCGGTGATGGCTCCTCTCCGGTCAGCTGGTCTCCCACAGTGCACTGGGGCCCGGTCATCAGGTGACCGGGCCCCAGTGCAGTATGGGAGATCACCTGATCGGGAAGCCCGGAGAAGATCACCGGAGGCCAGGAGGATGCAGGTAAGTGTAATGAAGGGGGGGGGTCACGGGGGGGTCGAGGGGGTCCGCGATCGCGGGGGCGGGGCTTTGCGATGGGGGCGGGGCTTAGAGTCGGTGGGGGGTAGTAGCGGTGGTCAGTCGGCGCATGCGCGGGCTCTTAGTCGCAGTATTTTTTCCGAAAATACCGCGACTAGAGTGCGGATGGGATCCGCAGGGACAGAGCTTTATCGCAAGCTCTGTCCCTGCAAGGGATTTATAGTAAATCCCTGTGATATTGCCTGAATTGGCAATGCGAATTCACTCAGTAATATCACACTACAATCCGCATTCAATATGCGGATTGTAGTAAATAGAGCCCTATGTAGGAAAACGCGCAGTGTACACAAGACAATGAAGGCTGACGGTATGCCTGTCACCCCAAAATCACTATTGCTTAGCACAGACGTCCCAAGGACTGACGCAAACAGGTAAGACGGCCATGATTAATCCCATTCAGACGTACTCCCAGCTTTGCATCGGATACTGGGCTTCCTGTATTACCGGCTTGCAGAGTTAGGACGATACATTCACATCTTCCCCAATCATCGGCTCCTTCACTAATCATAAAGATTGATTTCATTCAGCTTATAAAGGTCAGAATGCTCCAGTTTGGTTTGGAATGTGGAGACTTGTGTTGATGTAACAGCATCAATTATTGCTAAGAAAGTCACACAGGAATGTCTGTAGGTAGGGTCCTTATGTAATATCACCTGCCCAAGGGACACCTTTTACTGGACGAATGCTAGAATTGGTCAATTAAGAACAAACTAAATGTAAACTATGCAGAGAAACTAGTTTGCAGTGCCCGAAGCTTTGCCATTAGTACTGCATTCTGTCAGGGTAACCCCCTGAGGATACATAGGGGGAGGTGCCCTAGATTGCACACCCTAAGCACAATGTGAGGTGCTACTTGCTGAGACTTGTAGTGCTGCAAGCAGAAAAAGAGACAGATGCAAGTGCACACTCTATCTATGCTGAACATAATAATTATACTGCTAAATTGCATCCAAGAGGTTCTTAGCATAATAATGGCCATAATTATGGGCCTGCCCACCGCGTCCAGGTGACCTCTATCAGGCAGGTCCCTAACACTCCTATGGAACAAACACAGAGCACGGGACCCCCCAGGCCAACCCAGCAGAACCGTCCCATGGCATCACAATAGTGTGAGATTAAAAGCTTTGCCATTAGTACTGCATTCTGTCTGGGTAACCCCCCCCCCCTCCCCCCCCCCTCCCCGAGGAGAATGAAATATTTCCCCCTACGAGACACTGTTTGGAAAGTTACCCAATATTGTTATTGCACCCGCATATGAATTCAGGGCCTCATTCAGCAGAGGACGATAAAGCAGTCGCAGCTTCAATTCTGCACGGAAAGCAGCTGCGAAAAATATGGTAATGCTTCCAAAGGTTACCCGAGCACAGGGACGCCCACTGCTGCCTTCTCATATCCGTCCAATGTCGCTCTCCTGCGTAAAACATCGGTAACATCGATGCACAACGGCCGGTCACGCAGCATGTAAGGCTTTTCATGACCAGCTGCTAACACTGCGTCTCTCCTGACACACAGAGAGGTCTCATGCTGCGAATGGAATTGCAATAGCTAATTTATGCATGCCCACGAAATGGCGTTCAAATGACCAGACACGCCTGCGTTTTTCCGACAACCCCTCCCCGTTACCACCTGCAAACGCTGACTACCTGTCACTCACTTTGCGAATGGATCCTCTGTGCGTGCGGAATCGCATTGCAATCACTGCGCCGAGCAGAGTGCAGCTTACACGCATGTACAATGGCAAACAGTCGCTCTTTCTGCATAAATATCGGCGCTGCTCAATCAGATCCTCAGTTATAGAGAAATTATCTAATGGTGAATTATCTCATATTAGCTAGAACTCTCATGGAGTTCTAGCTAATTATAGGTGGAATTCATCATTCCTCCTCTCCATAAGTATCTATTCCGGTACCTGTCATTTCTGCGATGACAGCTTTTCGGGAAATAGATACTTTTCCTGCCTACACTACCTTATCGCATCTGGAAACAGTGCTGCGCATGCGCTGTTACATCTGTAAAACCAGCGCATGCAGCACTGCCTACAGATGCGTTAAGTTTCGGACCCCCCCGACCCCACCCCACCCCCCTCCCCCCTCCGGCTCCGTCCTGCTGGTATGTCATGTGGTTTCCCAGCAGACCACATGACAGATTAGAAAAAATAATAATTTTTTTTACTTTTTCTAAACTTTCTTGTGCTCTGCTGGGGAGCACACAAGACAGACCATCCTCCGGAGCCTGAGGACGGAGCAGAGCGCCAGAGGGACTCGTCGGGGGACCCGCACACGCTGATACAGGTAAGTGGATTCTGCTATTCGCCACCTCACAGTGGCGAATAGTAACTGCATCAAATTCCGAAAATTGATAATTTTCGGAATTTGATGAATACCATAATTTCCACATCCCCATACTAATGTACTAATGTACTAATATCCCCATACTGATGTACTAATGTATGGGGAGTGTGGAAATGAACGCAGGGGAACTTAGCAAGGAGATATCTGTGATATATCCTGTGTTAAGTCTGTTCATGAATACCAAAATAACGTTATTTAAGGAAAATGTCCTTAAAAAGGTTATTTTAGTGTTGATGAATAGGCCCCTCAGAGACATATTTATCACATTTTTTTTTCTAAAATAATGTGGAAACGGGAGTTCTCACACACTATTCACTGTATTTTAGTATCACTTAAACTTATCAAAGGACTTTTGGAGGATAATGCACAGAATACTCCTACTTGCTCTCAAATTCACATATTTTTAGTAAACGATCTAATTTCCCATACCTGTAATGGGAAATGCGATCTGTTTCGGATTTACTAAGGGCAAATTGTAAAATAACACTGTGAAAATAACGCTGTCTAATAGACCACAGGCTGATGACAGAGAAAATAAAATAGCTATAACAGAAAATAAATAAAATAAAACTTAAAAACTTACCTGCACCCAGCGATTGGTGATTGGTGATTGGTGAGCGCCTTCTGTGACCCAATCAGCTGATCTGTGTGGTCAACTGAGGAGCAGTGAAAGTCAACATTTTGATTGGGACATGTTTTAAACAAATCTGGTCTATACGGCGTATGACCTGCATAACAAATTACCTTGCATTTTTCCTGCTCTGCATGGACATGTATAGTACATTTTGGGAAGACCCCGTTGTGTGCACATTTCTTCCATAACAATTTGAATGGGTGGTAAACGGTAAATATCATAAATGGAAATTCTGCTTTTTCCATTTCATTATTTAGCAGAAAGTAAATGGCCAGTCGTTTCAGAAACACGTCACTAGATGGCAGTAGCACACAATAAACTGAGATTATAACATTAGAACATACTGTATGTACTTACAATGAGTACTGTATTCAAGGGAAGAAAAATCTACAACTATCAGTTACACTGTGCAGCGCTTCCCAGCAAACTCCTGTTTATAATACGACTAAGATTTTATTTGTTTCTTTCTGTGTCGGTTTGCGTTACAGGGATCACTGCATATAGACCAGAGCCCTCGTCCCTGGTAAACGATCCTTCATTTTCATACACAATATTCTCATCACATCTGAAAAACATAAATACTGCTCCACACTTCCTGCGGTGAATGTGAGACCAGAGGGGCCCCTGTCCTAAGTACTCCCAGAAAACTTTCCGAAGTCCTGACTTTCATTTCCGCTCAGCTTTCTTTTTCTTCTTTTTAAACACTGGTTACAATTGTACTAAATAAAGAAATGTTGCTTAGCGAGGTCACGTGCCTTTAGGTAAGTGCCTGGTGGGTAGATTGGGGGAGTTCATTGCCGAGTATGAGCAAAGCATAGGAAGGCGCCCATCAATCTACTTATAATACAGTTTTGTGTCATTTTATGTTGTGGGATGAAATCTTTAAATTAATTTCAGCATGTGAACAACTAATGGGGGCCTTGGGTATTACAGGTACCTGCAGAGCATTTCTCCACTGCAGAATAGCCAAACATCCTCCAATGTACTGGTAAATGGGAACCACATTCTGCTGTCAGTACGATGCCATGTGTAACCTATATAGGGAATTATATCTAAATGCACAAATTTACCAATGTAATAAAACAAATACAAATGTGACACACAGTATAGTCTGTTCTGCTGAATCCTCAGTCTCATGGCTTATTCCAGGCATAAAAGAGTCCTGACCAATCTAGGGAATAAAGGGAACCAACTTATAATTAGTTACTAGGGTATTCACAAAGTATCAAGATGCCTCCAGTTACTAGGGTATTCACAAAGTATCAAGACGCCTCCAGTTACTAGGGTATTCACAAAGTATCAAGATGCCTCCAGTTACTAGGGTATTCACAAAGTATCAAGACGCCTCCAGTTACTAGGGTATTCACAAAGTATCAAGACGCCTCCAGTTACTAGGGTATTCACAAAGTATCAAGACGCCTCCAGTTATTAGGGTATTCACAAACTATCAAGATGCCTCCAGTTACTAGGGTATTCACAAAGTATCAAGGCGCCTCCAGTTACTAGGGTATTCACAAAGTATCAAGGCGCCTCCAGTTACTAGGGTATTCACAAAGTATCAAGGCGCCTCCAGTTACTATGGTATTCACAAAGTATCAAGACGCCTCCAGTTACTAGGGTATTCACAAAGTATCAAGACGCCTCCAGTTACTGGAGTATTCACAAAGTTTCAAGGCGCCTCCAGTTACTAGGGCATTCACAAAGTATCAAGACGCCTCCAGTTACTAGGGTATTCACAAAGTATCAAGGCGCCTTCAGTTACTATTGCATTCACAAAGTATCAAGATGCCTCCAGTTAATAGGGCATTCACAAAGTATCAAGACGCCTCCAGTTACTAGGGTATTCACAAAGTATCAAGGCACTTCCAGTTACTAGGGCATTCACAAAGTATCAAGACGCCTCCAGTTACTAGGGCATTCACAAAGTATCAAGACGACTCCAGTTACTAGGGTATTCACAAAGTATCAAGACGCCTCCAGTTACTAGGGTATTCACAAAGTATCAAGACGCCTCCAGTTAATAGGGCATTCACAAAGTATCAAGACGCCTCCAGTTACTAGGGTATTCACATAGTATCAAGACGCCTCCAGTTACTAGGGTATTCATCAAGTATCAAGGCACCTCCAGTTACTAGGGTATTCAAAAAGTATCAAGACGCCTCCAGTTACTAGGGTATTCACAAAGTATCAAGACGCCTCCAGTTACTAGGGTATTCACAAAGTATCAAGACGCCTCCAGTTACTAGGGCATTCACAAAGTATCAAGACGCTTCCAGTTACTAGGGTATTCACAAAGTATCAAGGCGCCTCCAGTTACTAGGGCATTCACAAAGTATCAAGACGCTTCCAGTTACTAGGGTATTCACAAAGTATCAAGATGCCTCCAGTTACTAGGGTATTCACAAAGTATCAAGGCGCCTCCAGTTACTAGGGTATTCACAAAGTATCAAGACGCCTCCAGTTACTAGGGTATTCACAAAGTATCAAGACGCCTCCAGTTACTAGGGTATTCACAAAGTATCTAGACGCCTCCAGTTACTAGGGTATTCACAAAGTATCAAGACGCCTCCAGTTGCTAGGGTATTCACAAAGTATCAAGGCGCCTCCAGTTACTAGGGCATTCACAAAGTATCAAGACGCCTCCAGTTACTAGGGTATTCACAAAGTATCAAGGCGCCTCCAGTTACTAGGGTATTCACAAAGTATCAAGACGCCTCCAGTTACTAGGGTAGTCACAAAGTATCAAGACGCCTCCAGTCACTAGGGTAGTCACAAAGTATCAAGACGCCTCCAGTTTTACATTCAATTAAATACAAACATCTATTGTCTTCCCCTAAAAGTATCAAATATTAATCTGCTTTTCTGTTAGATGTACTAAACCCATACAAAGTGATAAATCAGAAAGTGATAAACTGCCAGCCACTCAGCTCCTAACTGTCATGTTACATTCTGTGTTTGAAAAATGACAGAAGCTGATTGGTTGATGGTTGATCATTCTCCAATTTATCACTTTCCAGAGTTTAGTACATCTGCCCATGTTCTGATTGCAAATATCAGTAAAATAATGCAAACAGATAACAGCAGTCACGCTAATAATTCATATAGTATCAGAGAGAGGGCCCAAGATGCACTTGTGATGCCCTGCATGCTGCGAGGTGTCACAAGCGGTGATTGACAGTTGCCATGGTGTCCCTCCAGGACTTCATCTCCCATGATGCCGAGGGTGGACAGTCCAGGCAGGGATGCAGAGAAGGACTGGTGAATACGAGGAGGTGGTGCGTTGTGTTGTGCAGCAGTATGACTAGCAGCAAGTGCAACAGGCTACTGTCATTGAATTGGACACTGCTGGAACAGGGAGATGACGAGGAGCAGACATTCCATAGAGATGCTCCATTCTGTGAGAGAGGTCCTCACCAGAGCTGTGTTGGGGAGAAGGTACTTAGTGCCTGCTGTGAGAATGATCACTTATGCGCTCTATTTTATATAGCGGTCACTGATGTGCTCTTTATTATAAGGCAATCACTGATGCTCTCTGTATTATGTGATGATCACTGATGTGCTCGGTATTATATAACCGTCACTGAAGTGCTCTGTGTTATATGGTGGTCACTGATGCTCTCTGTATTATATGGTGGTCACTAATGTGCTCTGTATTACATGGTGGTCACTGGTGTGGTCTGTGTTATATGGTGGTCACTGGTGCTTTCTGTATTATATGGTGGTCACTGATGTGCTCTGTATTATATGGCAATCACTAATGCGATCTGTATTATGTGATGGTCACTGATGCGCTCTGTATTATATAATGGTCATTGATGCGCTCTGTGTTATATTGTGGTCACTGATGCACTCTATTATATGGCAGTCACTGATGTGCTCTGTATTATATGATGGTCAGTGATGCACTCTTTATTATACGGCAGTCAAAGATGCATTCCGTAGTTTATGGTTGTCACTGATGCGCTCTGTATTATATGGCGGTCACAGATGCACTCTATATTATATGGCAGTCACTGATGTGCTCTGTGTTATATGGCAGTCACAGATGTGCTCTGTATTATATGATGGTCAGTGATGCACTCTATTATATGGCTGTTACAGGTGCATTCCCTAGTTTATGGTGGTCACTGATGTGCTCTGTATTATATGGCGGTCACAGATGCACTCTATATTATATGGCAGTCACTGATGTGCTCTGTGTTATATGGTGGTCACTGATGTGCTCTCTATTATATGGCGGTCACTGATGTGCTCTGTATTATATGGCAGTCACTGATGTGCTCTATATTATATGGGAGTCACTGATGTGCTCTGTGTTATATGGCAGTCACTGATGTGCTCTGTGTTATATGGCAGTCACAGATGTGCTCTGTATTATATGATGGTCAGTGATGCACTCTATTATATGGCTGTTACAGGTGCATTCCCTAGTTTATGGTGGTCCCTGATGCGCTCTGTATTATATGGCGGTCACAGATGCGCTCTATATTATATGACAGTCACTGATGTGCTTTGTGTTATATGGTGGTCACTGATGTGCTCTGTATTATATGGCAGTCACTGATGCGCTCTGTATTATATGGCAGTCACTTATGCGCTCTGTATTATATGGCGGCCACTGATGTGCTCTGTATTATATGATGGTTAGTGATGCACTCTTTATTATATGGTGGTCACAGATGCATTCCCTAGTTTATGGCGGTCACTGATGCACTCTATATTATATGGTGGTCACTGATGAGCTCTGTGTTATATGGTGGTCACTGATGTGCTCTGTATTATATGGCAGTCACTGATGTGCTCTGTGTTATATAGTGGTCACTGATGTGCTCTCTATTATATGGCGGTCACTGATGTGCTCTGTATTATATGGTAGTCACTGATGTGCTCTATATTATATGGCAGTCACTGATGTGCTCTGTGTTATGTGGCAGTCACTGATGTGCTCTGTGTCATGTGGCAGTCACTGATGTGCTCTGTGTTATATGTCAGTCACTGATGTGCTCTGTGTTATGTGGTGGTTACTGATGTGCTCTCTGTTATATGGCGGTCACTGATGGGCTCTGTATTATATGGTGGTCACTGATGCGCTCTGTGTTATATGGCGGTCACTGATGCGCTCTGTGTTATATGGCAGTCACTGATGCGCTCTGTATTATATGGCAGTCACTGATGCGCTCTGTGTTATATGGCAGTCACTGATGCGCTCTGTGTTATATGGCAGTCACTGATGCGCTCTGTGTTATATGGCAGTCACTGATGCGCTCTGTATTATATGGCAGTCACTGATGCGCTCTGTATTATATGGCAGTCACTGATGCGCTCTGTGTCATATGGCAGTCACTGATGTGCTCTGTGTCATATGGCAGTCACTGATGTGCTCTGTGTCATATGGCAGTCATTGATGCGCTCTGTGTCATATGGCAGTCACTGATGCGCTCTGTGTTATATGGCAGTCACTGATGCGCTCTGTCTTATATGGCAGTCACTGATGCGCTCTGTGTTATATGGCAGTCACTGATGCGCCCTGTGTTATATGGCAGTCACTGATGCGCTCTGTGTTATATGGCAGTCACTGATGCGCTCTGTCTTATATGGCAGTCACTGATGCGCTCTGTGTTATACGGCAGTCACTGATGCGCTCTGTGTTATATGGCAGTCACTGATGCGCTCTGTGTTATATGGCAGTCATTGATGCGCTCTGTATTATATGGCAGTCACTGATGTGCTCTGTGTTATATGGCGGTCACTGATGCACTCTGTATTATATGGCAGTCACTGATGAGCTCTGTGTTATATGGTCGTCACTGATGTGCTCTGTATTATATGGCAGTCACTGATGTGCTCTGTGTTATATGGTGGTCACTGATGCGCTCTGTATTATATGGCAGTCACTGATGAGCTCTGTGTTATATGGTCGTCACTGATGTGCTCTGTATTATATGGCAGTCACAGATATGCTCTGTATTATAAATATATATAAAGCCAGGGACACTTGCTATGTGTGCCCCACCTGGCTAGAAGCTGCACTTCTCCTCTTTAGAAGGTTTGTATATCTCCCACTATAACATCCGGAGGCAGAAGCTGGAGGTGTTTCCCTAGAGGTTGCAGCCCCTGTAGTGACTTGGAAGTGCATTCAGCTCATCTCACACCAGGACGGCAGTCCTAGCAGGAGATGTTTTCTGCCCCTGGGACTGCGACAGCAGAAAGTGCTTCCAATAGGAAACCTCTCCTGCTATTACATCAGGTCAACTTGACTTCTATTGGCTACAACTGATGCAGCCCGTAGAAGCCAGATTGCGGATTTCTGCGCAGGAATGCGATCCGACACATCAGCACATTTACACCCTGCCCTGACCACACCAGGTAGGAGCCACCTTTGGTCACAGCTGGTTTATACGAAAAACACCAGGACCCAGGAATAGATTTGTAAAGAACCTTTAAGGATTAATATATACTGCACAATATGTTACAGTATTGGCTCTTTGTGTGTTGCTGCGATTGTGTAATCAGTATAAATATCTGACAGATATACTGTATTATCTGTGCTTCCGGCATTGCTCTCAGTCTTCTGCTGGGGAAAGTACTGATCTGCAGTAAAAAGACCTTTATTTTTACCATCCCTAAAATCTAGGCCTGGTGATAACTTTGTGGCACCACTAAGTAATGTTTTCTGCCTGCTCAGACACCAGCACCTCATTACAGCAGAGCTGGCCCCTAATACAACCAGCCCCCTCCCCATATAACTAAGTAGGGCTATGTGATGAAGTAAAGGGCACCCTCGGGCCGGACGATCCTTCAACCCCAAACCTGGACCCGTCTGGCACCTATTAGCAAAACTGGATGTTGCAGCCCCAGGTACAAACACCTGGGACAGAGGCACTGGGCCCAACCCCCGGGGAGGGAGATAGTTCTGTGTGACATATATATATATATATATATATATATATATATATATGGTCCTGTGTGACATTGCCCCTGCCATTCCCTATACTGACTATTGTGTGAGCGTATGCCGAGCTGTAACTAGCCGGCCTGCTGGGAGTCAGTGCACAGAGCTCTGTGGTTTTCACATTCTGTAGGAAGCGTAATAATGTGAGGCCCTTTCCTCTCTGAACGTCTGAAAAACTCATTATGATTCTGCATTGGAGACAGAGTGGTTTGGAGAAGAGATTGCTGACTTAGTAAGTTACACTACAACCTGCAGCACCGTACAGACGGAACCGTCACAGTCAGGGGAAATGGTGGTTTTCTGACACTTCCGTCTCCACAAGCTGCGACCTGGCGGATCGTCTGCAGGATTGGAAGAAAACACTGATCACTAAATTCTATGTACAGGATGCACAATGGATACAGGAGGAAACGTCCTGAGCGCAAAGGGCCCAAAGTGCAGTGCGAAATCAGCAATTTGTCCTGCCGCCCGCCGCCATTGGCACAATATACTGCACAATGCGCCTAGATTTCCACCAAACTGGACCTATGTGGTGGATGATGATGATGACACCAGAGACATTTGCACAGGTTTGGGGTTGTCAGGGTCTCCTTGCATGGAGCAGGTGGAGAGAGGAATGAGATAATGGTGGCACATACTGGGAGTGATGGTGCTGTCAGGCCTAATGTACAGAGGCGTGGCCACACCTATCAAACAAAAAAAAATAAGTATTTGCTTCACAAGGGAGCGCAGTGTGCCCCTCAGCCCGGGGCAAATCCCCTTCCCCCACTTCCTGTACAGCCAGGGGAGACTGCTGGTGCAGATCAGAGGCAGCAGCCTCCCTGGACCCAACACAGCCCAGCACACAGTGGGGAGACACAGGCTGCCGCTGACAGGTAAGGGAGGGCAGGCGGATGGTGGACTAATGCACCTCCAAGGGTGCCTAGGTGGGGGTGGGGCCCGAGTTTTGCTGGAGGGGCCGGTGTCCAATGCCGCCCCCCTCCTCCCTGTCAGCTGAGCAGCCCAGCACACGCTGCTGTGTGCTGGGCTGCAAAGGGAGGCTGCTTGCTGCTGCCTGCGGTGCCTGTGGGGGGAGCGATTATTCCTGATCGCGCCCCCCCTGGATATGCACTGGGCTGAGGGGCTCACAGCGCCCCCCTCCCCAGTGCACAGCGCCGGTTGCAACAATGTTTTTACTTTTTTTTTCCTTAAGGGGGCATGGCCATGCCTCCCACAATTAGGCCACACCTCCCACAATTAGGCCACGCCCCTTCACCTGGGCACGGCAAGGCTCTTGGCAGCCCTGGGCACCTCTAGCAAGCTCTGGTAATTTGCACCTGCCCCCCCCTTCCCCCTTCTTGCCTCCTCTGTCAAAGACCCTCAATATAAATTACAATTCTGCGCTGGTGCATGTATATAATCATAGACACATTTATACAGCAATACATGTCTTCTAGGATCAGGGAAAAGACCAACGTGTAAAAAAGGTTACTAATTGCAGCAATATACGATGACACAGACACAATTATAAAATTAACATACAGCAACATACGATGACACAGACACAATTATAAAAGTAACATACAGCAACATACGATGACACAGACACAATTATAAAAGTAACATACAGCAACATACGATGACACAGACACAATTATAAAATTAACATAAAGCAACATACGATGACACAGACACAATTATAAAAGTAACATACAGCAATATACGATGACACAGACACAATTATAAAAGTAAAATACAGCAACATACGATGACACAGACACAATTATAAAAGTAACATACAGCAACATACGATGACACAGACACAGTTATAAAAGTAACATACAGCAATATACGATGACACAGACACAATTATAAAAGTAACATACAGCAATATACGATGACATAGACACAATTATAAAAGAAACATACAGCAATATACGATGACACAGACACAATTCTAAAAGTAACATATAGCAACATACGATGACACAGACACAATTATAAAAGTAACATACAGCAACATATGATGACACAGACACAGTTATAAAAGTAACATACAGCAATATACGATGACACAGACACAATTATAAAAGTAACATACAGCAATATATGATAACACAGACAATTATAAAAGTAACATACAGCAACATACGATGACACAGACACAATTATAAAAGTAACATACAGCAATATACGATGACATAGACACAATTATAAAAGTAACATACAGCAATATACGATAACACAGACACAATTATAAAAGTAACATACAGCAATATACAATGACACAGACACAATTATAAAAGTAACATACAGCAACATACGATGACACAGACACAATTATAAAAGTAACATACAGCAACATACGATGACACAGACACAATTATAAAAGTAACATACAGCAATATACGATGACACAGACACAATTATAAAAGTAACATACAGCAATATACGATGACACAGACACAATTATAAAAGTAACATACAGCAACATACGATGACACAGACACAATTATAAAAGTAACATACAGCAATATACGATGACACAGACACAGTTATAAAAGTAACATACAGCAACATACGATGACACAGACACAATTATAAAAGTAACATACAGCAATATACGATGACAGACACAATTATAAAAGTAACATACAGCAATATACGATGACACAGACACAGTTATAAAAGTAACATACAGCAATATACGATGACACAGACACAATTATAAAAGTAACATACAGCAACATACGATGACACAGACACAATTATAAAAGTAACATACAGCAATATACGATGACACAGACAATTATAAAAGTAACATACAGCAACATACGATGACACAGACACAATTATAAAAGTAACATACAGCAATATACGATGACACAGACACAGTTATAATAGTAACATACAGCAACATACAATGACACAGACACAATTATAAAAGTAACATACAGCAATATACGATGACTCAGACACAATTATAAAAGTAACATACAGCAACATACGATGACACAGACACAATTATAAAAGTAACATACAGCAACATACGATGACACAGACAATTATAAAAGTAACATACAGCAACATACGATGACACAGACACAATTATAAAAGTAACATACAGCAACATACGATGACACAGACAATTATAAAAGTAACATACAGCAACATACGATGACACAGACAATTATAAAAGTAACATACAGCAATATACGATGACACAGACACAATTATAAAAGTAACATACAGCAATATACGGTGACACAGACAATTATAAAAGTAACATACAGCAACATACGATGACACAGACACAATTATAAAAGTAACATACAGCAACATACGATGACACAGACACAATTATAAAAGTAACATACAGCAACATACGATGACACAGACAATTATAAAAGTAACATACAGCAACATACGATGACACAGACAATTATAAAAGTAACATACAGCAATATACGATGACACAGACACAATTATAAAAGTAAAATACAGCAATATACGGTGACAAAGACAATTACAAAAGTAACATACAGCAACATACAATGACACAGACACAGTTATAAAAGTAAAATACAGCAATATACGATGACACAGACACAATTATAAAAGTAACATACAGCAACATACGATGACACAGACACAATTATAAAAGTAACATACAGCAACATACAATGACACAGACACAGTTATAAAAGTAACATACAGCAATATACGATGACACAGACACAATTATAAAAGTAACATACAGCAACATACGATGACACAGACACAATTATAAAAGTAACATACAGCAATATACGATGACACAGACAATTATAAAAGTAACATACAGCAACATACGATGACACAGACACAATTATAAAAGTAACATACAGCAATATACGATGACACAGACACAGTTATAATAGTAACATACAGCAACATACAATGACACAGACACAATTATAAAAGTAACATACAGCAATATACGATGACTCAGACACAATTATAAAAGTAACATACAGCAACATACGATGACACAGACACAATTATAAAAGTAACATACAGCAACATACGATGACACAGACAATTATAAAAGTAACATACAGCAATATACGATGACACAGACACAATTATAAAAGTAAAATACAGCAACATACGATGACACAGACACAATTATAAAAGTAACATACAGCAATATACGATGACACAGACAATTATAAAAGTAACATACAGCAACATACGATGACACAGACACAGTTATAAAAGTAACATACAGCAACATACGATGACACAGACAATTATAAAAGTAACATACAGCAACATACGATGACACAGACACAATTATAAAAGTAACATACAGCAATATACGATGACACAGACAATTATAAAAGTAACATACAGCAACATACGATGACACAGACACAATTATAAAAGTAACATACAGCAATATACGATGACACAGACACAATTATAAAAGTAACATACAGCAACATATGATGACACAGACACAATTATAAAAGTAACATACAGCAACATACGATGACACAGACACAATTATAAAAGTAACATACAGCAACATACGATGACACAGACACAATTATAAAAGTAACATACAGAAATATACGATGACACAGACACAATTATAAAAGTAACATACAGCAACATACGATGACACAGACACAATTATAAAAGTAACATACAGCAACATACGATGACACAGACACAATTATAAAAGTAACATACAGCAACATACGATGACACAGACATAATTATAAAAGTAACATACAGCAACATACGATGACACAGACACAATTATAAAAGTAGCATACAGCAACATACGATGACACAGACACAATTATATAAGTAACATACAGCAATATACGATGACACAGACACAATTATAAAAGTAACATACAGCAATATACGATGACACAGACACAATTATAAAAGTAACATACAGCAACATACGATGACACAGACACAATTATAAAAGTAAAATACAGCAATATACGATGACACAGACACAGTTATAAAAGTAACATACAGCAATATACGATGACACAGACACAATTATAAAAGTAACATACAGCAACATATGATGACACAGACACAATTATAAAAGTAACATACAGCAACATACGATGACACAGACACAATTATAAAAGTAACATACAGCAATATACGATGACACAGACACAATTATAAAAGTAACATACAGCAACATACGATGACACAGACACAATTATAAAAGTAACATACAGCAATATACGATGACACAAACACAATTATAAAAGTAACATACAGCAACATACGATGACACAGACACAATTATAAAAGTAAAATACAGCAATATACGATGACACAGACACAATTATAAAAGTAACATACAGCAATATACGATGACACAGACACAATTATAAAAGTAACATACAGCAACATACGATGACACAGACACAATTATAAAAGTAACATACAGCAATATACGATGACACAGACACAATTATAAAAGTAACATACAGCAACATACGATGACACAGACACAATTATAAAAGTAAAATACAGCAATATACGATGACACAGACACAGTTATAAAAGTAACATACAGCAATATACGATGACACAGACACAATTATAAAAGTAACATACAGCAACATACGATGACACAGACACAATTATAAAAGTAACATACAGCAACATACGATGACACAGACACAATTATAAAAGTAACATACAGCAATATACGATGACACAGACACAATTATAAAAGTAACATACAGCAACATACGATGACACAGACACAATTATAAAAGTAACATACAGCAATATATGATGACACAAACACAATTATAAAAGTAACATACAGCAACATACGATGACACAGACACAATTATAAAAGTAAAATACAGCAATATACGATGACACAGACACAATTATAAAAGTAACATACAGCAATATACGATGACACAGACACAATTATAAAAGTAACATACAGCAACATACGATGACACAGACACAATTATAAAAGTAACATACAGCAACATACGATGACACAGACACAATTATAAAAGTAACATACAGCAATATACGATGACACAGACACAATTATAAAAGTAACATACAGCAACATACGATGACACAGACACAATTATAAAAGTAACATACAGCAACATACGATGACACAGACACAGTTATAAAAGTAACATACAGCAACATACGATGACACAGACACAGTTATAAAAGTAACATACAGCAACATACGATGACACAGACACAATTATAAAAGTAACATACAGCAACATACGATGACACAGACAATTATAAAAGTAACATACAGCAATATACGATGACACAGACACAATTATAAAAGTAACATACAGCAACATACGATGACACAGACACAGTTATAAAAGTAACATACAGCAACATACGATGACACAGACACAATTATAAAAGTAACATACAGCAACATACGATGACACAGACAATTATAAAAGTAACATACAGCAATATACGATGACACAGACACAGTTATAAAATTAACATACAGCAACATACGATGACACAGACACAATTATAAAAGTAACATACAGCAACATACGATGACACAGACACAATTATAAAAGTAACATACAGCAATATACGATGACACAGACACAATTATAAAAGTAACATACAGCAATATACGATGACACAGACACAGTTATAAAAGTAACATACAGCAACATACGATGACACAGACACAATTATAAAAGTAACATACAGCAATATACGATGACACAGACACAATTATAAAATTAACATACAGCAACATACAATGACACAGACACAATTATAAAAGTAACATACAGCAATATACGATGACACAGACACAGTTATAAAAGTAACATACAGCAACATACGATGACACAGACACAATTATAAAAGTAACATACAGCAACATACGATGACACAGACACAATTATAAAAGTAACATACAGCAATATACGATGACACAGACACAATTATAAAAGTAACATACAGCAACATACGATGACACAGACACAATTATAAAAGTAACATACAGCAACATACGATGACACAGACACAATTATAAAAGTAACATACAGCAACATACGATGACACAGACAAATATAAAAGTAACATACAGCAACATACGATGACACAGACACAATTATAAAAGTAACATACAGCAACATACGATGACACAGACACAATTATAAAAGTAACATACAGCAACATACGATGACACAGACAATTATAAAAGTAACATACAGAAATATACGATGACACAGACAATTCTAAAATTAACATACAGCAATATACGATGACACAGACACAATTATAAAAGTAACATACAGCAATATACGATGACACAGACACAATTATAAAAGTAACATACAGCAACATACGATGACACAGACACAATTATAAAAGTAACATACAGCAACATACGATGACACAGACACAATTATAAAATTAACATAAAGCAACATACGATGACACAGACACAATTATAAAAGTAACATACAGCAATATACGATGACACAGACACAATTATAAAAGTAATATACAGCAACATACGATGACACAGACACAATTATAAAAGTAACATACAGCAACATACGATGACACAGACACAGTTATAAAAGTAACATACAGCAATATACGATGACACAGACACAATTATAAAAGTAACATACAGCAATATACGATGACATAGACACAATTATAAAAGAAACATACAGCAATATACGATGACACAGACACAATTCTAAAAGTAACATATAGCAACATACGATGACACAGACACAATTATAAAAGTAACATACAGCAACATATGATGACACAGACACAGTTATAAAAGTAACATACAGCAATATACGATGACACAGACACAATTATAAAAGTAACATACAGCAATATATGATAACACAGACAATTATAAAAGTAACATACAGCAACATACGATGACACAGACACAATTATAAAAGTAACATACAGCAATATACGATGACATAGACACAATTATAAAAGTAACATACAGCAATATACGATAACACAGACACAATTATAAAAGTAACATACAGCAATATACAATGACACAGACACAATTATAAAAGTAACATACAGCAACATACGATGACACAGACACAATTATAAAAGTAACATACAGCAACATACGATGACACAGACACAATTATAAAAGTAACATACAGCAATATACGATGACACAGACACAATTATAAATGTAACATACAGCAATATACGATGACACAGACACAATTATAAAAGTAACATACAGCAACATACGATGACACAGACACAATTATAAAAGTAACATACAGCAATATACGATGACACAGTTATAAAAGTAACATACAGCAACATACGATGACACAGACACAATTATAAAAGTAACATACAGCAATATACGATGACACAGACACAATTATAAAAGTAACATACAGCAATATACGATGACACAGACACAGTTATAAAAGTAACATACAGCAATATACGATGACACAGACACAATTATAAAAGTAACATACAGCAACATACGATGACACAGACACAATTATAAAAGTAACATACAGCAATATACGATGACACAGACAATTATAAAAGTAACATACAGCAACATACGATGACACAGACACAATTATAAAAGTAACATACAGCAATATACGATGACACAGACACAGTTATAATAGTAACATACAGCAACATACAATGACACAGACACAATTATAAAAGTAACATACAGCAATATACGATGACTCAGACACAATTATAAAAGTAACATACAGCAACATACGATGACACAGACACAATTATAAAAGTAACATACAGCAACATACGATGACACAGACAATTATAAAAGTAACATACAGCAACATACGATGACACAGACACAATTATAAAAGTAACATACAGCAACATACGATGACACAGACAATTATAAAAGTAACATACAGCAACATACGTTGACACAGACAATTATAAAAGTAACATACAGCAATATACGATGACACAGACACAATTATAAAAGTAACATACAGCAATATACGGTGACACAGACAATTATAAAAGTAACATACAGCAACATACGATGACACAGACACAATTATAAAAGTAACATACAGCAACATACGATGACACAGACACAATTATAAAAGTAACATACAGCAACATACGATGACACAGACAATTATAAAAGTAACATACAGCAACATACGATGACACAGACACAATTATAAAAGTAACATACAGCAATATACGATGACACAGACACAATTATAAAAGTAAAATACAGCAATATACGGTGACACAGACAATTATAAAAGTAACATACAGCAACATACAATGACACAGACACAGTTATAAAAGTAAAATACAGCAATATACGATGACACAGACACAATTATAAAAGTAACATACAGCAACATACGATGACACAGACACAATTATAAAAGTAACATACAGCAACATACAATGACACAGACACAGTTATAAAAGTAACATACAGCAATATACGATGACACAGACACAATTATAAAAGTAACATACAGCAACATACGATGACACAGACACAATTATAAAAGTAACATTCAGCAATATACGATGACACAGACAATTATAAAAGTAACATACAGCAACATACGATGACACAGACACAATGATAAAAGTAACATACAGCAATATACGATGACACAGACACAGTTATAATAGTAACATACAGCAACATACAATGACACAGACACAATTATAAAAGTAACATACAGCAACATACGATGACACAGACACAATTATAAAAGTAACATACAGCAACATACGATGACACAGACACAATTATAAAAGTAACATACAGCAATATACGATGACACAGACACAATTATAAAAGTAACATACTGCAACATACGATGACACAGACACAATTATTAAAATAAAATACAGCAATATACGATGACACAGACACAATTATAAAAGTAACATACAGCAATATACGATGACACAGACACAATTATAAAAGTAACATACAGCAACATACGATGACACAGACACAATTATAAAAGTAACATACAGCAACATACGATGACACAGACACAATTATAAAAGTAACATACAGCAACATACGATGACACAGACAATTATAAAAGTAACATACAGCAATATACGATGACACAGACACAGTTATAAAATTAACATACAGCAACATACGATGACACAGACACAATTATAAAAGTAACATACAGCAACATACGATGACACAGACACAATTATAAAAGTAACATACAGCAATATACGATGACACAGACACAATTATAAAAGTAACATACAGCAATATACGATGACACAGACACAGTTATAAAAGTAACATACAGCAACATACGATGACACAGACACAATTATAAAAGTAACATACAGCAATATACGATGACACAGACACAATTATAAAAGTAACATACAGCAACATACAATGACACAGACACAATTATAAAAGTAACATACAGCAATATACGATGACACAGACACAGTTATAAAAGTAACATACAGCAACATACGATGACACAGACACAATTATAAAAGTAACATACAGCAACATACGATGACACAGACACAATTATAAAAGTAACATACAGCAATATACGATGACACAGACACAATTATAAAAGTAACATACAGCAACATACGATGACACAGACACAATTATAAAAGTAACATACAGCAACATACGATGACACAGACACAATTATAAAAGTAACATACAGCAACATACGATGACACAGACAAATATAAAAGTAACATACAGCAACATACGATGACACAGACACAATTATAAAAGTAACATACAGCAACATACGATGACACAGACACAATTATAAAAGTAACATACAGCAACATACGATGACACAGACAATTATAAAAGTAACATACAGAAATATACGATGACACAGACAATTCTAAAATTAACATACAGCAATATACGATGACACAGACACAATTATAAAAGTAACATACAGCAATATACGATGACACAGACACAATTATAAAAGTAACATATAGCAACATACGGTGACACAGACACAATTATAAAAGTAACATACAGCAATATACGATGACACAGAAAATTATAAAAGTATCATACAGCAATATACGATGACACAGACACAATTATAAAAGTAACATACAGCAACATACGATGACACAGACACAATTATAAAAGTAACATACAGAAATATACGATGACACAGACACAATTATAAAAGTAACATACAGCAACATACGATGACACAGACACAATTATAAAAGTAACACACAGCAATATACGATGACACAGACAATTATAAAAGTAACATACAGCAATATACGATGACACAGACACAATTATAAAAGTAACATACAGCAATATACGATGACACAGACACAATTATAAAAGTAACACACAGCAATATACGATGACACAGACAATTATAAAAGTAACATACAGCAATATACGATGACACAGACACAGTTATAAAAGTAACATACAGCAATATACGATGACACAGACAATTATAAAAGTAACATACAGCAATATACGATGACACAGACAATTATAAAAGTAACATACAGCAACATACGATGACACAGACACAATTATAAAAGTAACATACAGCAACATACGATGACACAGACACAATTATAAAAGTAACATACAGCAACATACGATGACACAGACACAGTTATAAAAGTAACATACAGCAACATACGATGACACAGACACAATTATAAAAGTAACATACAGCAATATACGATGACACAGACACAATTATAAAAGTAACATACAGCAATATACGATGACACAGACACAGTTATAAAAGTAACATACAGCAATATACGATGACACAGACACAATTATAAAAGTAACATACAGCAACATACGATGACACAGACACAATTATAAAAGTAACATACAGCAATATACGATGACACAGACAATTATAAAAGTAACATACAGCAACATACGATGACACAGACACAATTATAAAAGTAACATACAGCAATATACGATGACACAGACACAGTTATAATAGTAACATACAGCAACATACAATGACACAGACACAATTATAAAAGTAACATACAGCAATATACGATGACTCAGACACAATTATAAAAGTAACATACAGCAACATACGATGACACAGACACAATTATAAAAGTAACATACAGCAACATACGATGACACAGACAATTATAAAAGTAACATACAGCAACATACGATGACACAGACACAATTATAAAAGTAACATACAGCAACATACGATGACACAGACAATTATAAAAGTAACATACAGCAACATACGATGACACAGACAATTATAAAAGTAACATACAGCAATATACGATGACACAGACACAATTATAAAAGTAACATACAGCAATATACGGTGACACAGACAATTATAAAAGTAACATACAGCAACATACGATGACACAGACACAATTATAAAAGTAACATACAGCAACATACGATGACACAGACACAATTATAAAAGTAACATACAGCAACATACGATGACACAGACAATTATAAAAGTAACATACAGCAACATACGATGACACAGACAATTATAAAAGTAACATACAGCAATATACGATGACACAGACACAATTATAAAAGTAAAATACAGCAATATACGGTGACACAGACAATTATAAAAGTAACATACAGCAACATACAATGACACAGACACAGTTATAAAAGTAAAATACAGCAATATACGATGACACAGACACAATTATAAAAGTAACATACAGCAACATACGATGACACAGACACAATTATAAAAGTAACATACAGCAACATACAATGACACAGACACAGTTATAAAAGTAACATACAGCAATATACGATGACACAGACACAATTATAAAAGTAACATACAGCAACATACGATGACACAGACACAATTATAAAAGTAACATACAGCAATATACGATGACACAGACAATTATAAAAGTAACATACAGCAACATACGATGACACAGACACAATTATAAAAGTAACATACAGCAACAAACGATGACACAGACACAATTATAAAAGTAACATACAGCAACATACGATGACACAGACAATTATAAAAGTAACATACAGCAACATACAATGACACAGACACAATTATAAAAGTAACATACAGCAATATATGATGACTCAGACACAATTATAAAAGTAACATACAGCAACATACGATGACACAGACACAATTATAAAAGTAACATACAGCAACATACGATGACACAGACAATTATAAAAGTAACATACAGCAATATACGATGACACAGACACAATTATAAAAGTAAAATACAGCAACATACGATGACACAGACACAATTATAAAAGTAACATACAGCAATGTACGATGACACAGACAATTATAAAAGTAACATACAGCAACATACGATGACACAGACACAGTTATAAAAGTAACATACAGCAACATACGATGACACAGACAATTATAAAAGTAACATACAGCAACATACGATGACACAGACACAATTATAAAAGTAACATACAGCAATATACGATGACACAGACAATTATAAAAGTAACATACAGCAACATACGATGACACAGACACAATTATAAAAGTAACATACAGCAATATACGATGACACAGACACAATTATAAAAGTAACATACAGCAACATATGATGACACAGACACAATTATAAAAGTAACATACAGCAACATACGATGACACAGACACAGTTATAAAAGTAACATACAGCAACATACGATGACACAGACACAATTATAAAAGTAACATACAGCAACATACGATGACACAGACACAATTATAAAAGTAACATACAGAAATATACGATGACACAGACACAATTATAAAAGTAACATACAGCAACATACGATGACACAGACACAATTATAAAAGTAACATACAGCAACATACGATGACACAGACACAATTATAAAAGTAACATACAGCAACATACGATGACACAGACATAATTATAAAAGTAACATACAGCAACATACGATGACACAGACACAATTATAAAAGTAGCATACAGCAACATACGATGACACAGACACAATTATAAAAGTAACATACAGCAATATACGATGACACAGACACAATTATAAAAGTAACATACAGCAATATACGATGACACAGACACAATTATAAAAGTAACATACAGCAACATACGATGACACAGACACAATTATAAAAGTAAAATACAGCAATATACGATGACACAGACACAGTTATAAAAGTAACATACAGCAAGATACGATGACACAGACACAATTATAAAAGTAACATACAGCAACATACGATGACACAGACACAATTATAAAAGTAACATACAGCAACATACGATGACACAGACACAATTATAAAAGTAACATACAGCAATATACGATGACACAGACACAATTATAAAAGTAACATACAGCAACATACGATGACACAGACACAATTATAAAAGTAACATACAGCAATATACGATGACACAGACACAATTATAAAAGTAACGTACAGCAACAAACGATGACACAGACACAATTATAAAAGTAACATACAGCAACATACGATGACACAGACACAATTATAAAAATAAAATACAGCAATATACGATGACACAGACACAATTATAAAAGTAACATACAGCAACATACGATGACACAGACACAATTATAATAGTAACATACAGCAATATACGATGACACAGACAATTATAAAAGTAACATACAGCAACAAACGATGACACAGACACAATTATAAAAGTAACATACAGCAACATACGATGACACAGACAATTATAAAAGTAACATACAGCAACATACGATGACACAGACACAATTATAATAGTAACATACAGCAATATACGATGACACAGACACAATTATAAAAGTAACATATAGCAATATACGATGACACAGACACAATTATAAAAGTAACATACAGCAACATACGATGACAAAGACACAATTATAAAAGTAACATATAGCAACATACGATGACACAGACACAATTATAAAAGTAACATACTGCAACATACGATGACACAGACACAATTATTAAAATAAAATACAGCAATATACGATGACACAGACACAATTATAAAAGTAACATACAGCAATATACGATGACACAGACACAATTATAAAAGTAACATACAGCAACATACGATGACACAGACAATTATAAAAGTAACATACAGCAATATACGATGACACAGACACAATTATAAAAGTAACATACAGCAATATACGATGACACAGACACAATTGTAAAAGTAACATACAGCAATATACGATGACACAGACACAATTATAAAAGTAACATACAGCAATATACGATGACACAGACACAGTTATAAAAGTAACATACAGCAACATACGATGACACAGACACAATTATAAAAGTAACATACAGCAACATACGATGACACAGACAAAATTATAAAAGTAACATACAGCAATATACGATGACACAGACACAATTATAAAAGTAACATACAGCAACATATGATGACACAGACACAATTATAAAAGTAACATACAGCAACATACAATGACACAGACAATTATAAAAGTAACATACAGCAACATACGATGATACAGACACAATTATAAAAGTAACATACAGCAATATACGATGACACAGACACAATTATAAAAGTAACATACAGCAATATACGATGACACAGACACAATTATAAAAGTAACATACAGCAACATACGATGACACAGACACAATTATAAAAGTAAAATACAGCAATATATGATGACACAGACACAATTATAAAAGTAACATACAGCAACATACGATGACACAGACACAATTATAAAAGTAACATACAGCAATATACGATGACACAGACACAATTATAAAAGTAACATACAGCAATATACGATGACACAGACACAATTATAAAAGTAACATACAGCAATATACGATGACACAGACACAATTATAAAAGTAACATACAGCAACATACGATGACACAGACAATTATAAAAGTAACATACAGCAATATACGATGACACAGACACAGTTATAAAAGTAACATACAGAAATATACGATGACACAGACAATTATAAAAGAAACATACAGCAATATACGATGACACAGACACAATTATAAAAGTAACATACAGCAATATACGATGACACAGACACAATTATAAAAGTAACATACAGCAACATGCGATGACACAGACACAATTATAAAAGTAACATACAGCAATATACGATGACACAGACAATTATAAAAGTAACATACAGCAATATACGATGACACAGACACAATTATAAAAGTAACATACAGCAACATACGATGACACAGACACAGTTATAAAAGTAACATACAGCAACATACGATGACACAGACACAATTATAATAGTAACATACAGCAACATACGATGACACAGACAATTATAAAAGTAACATACAGCAATATACGATGACACAGACACAATTATAAAAGTAACATACAGCAATATACGATGACACAGACACAATTATAAAAGTTACATATAGCAATATACGATGACACAGACACAATTATAAAAGTAACATACAGCAACATACGATGACACAGACACAATTATAAAAGTAACATATAGCAATATACGATGACACAGACAATTATAAAAGTAACATACTGCAACATACGATGACACAGACACAATTATAAAAATAAAATACAGCAATATACGATGACACAGACACAATTATAAAAGTAACATACAGCAATATACGATGACACAGACGCAATTATAAAAGTAACATACAGCAACATACGATGACACAGACAATTATAAAAGTAACATACAGCAATATACGATAACACAGACACAATTATAAAAGTAACATACAGCAATATACGATGACACAGACACAATTATAAAAGTAACATACAGCAATATACGGTGACACAGACAATTATAAAAGTAACATACAGCAATATACGATGACACAGACACAGTTATAAAAGTAACATACAGCAACATACGATGACACAGACACAATTATAAAAGTAACATACAGCAACTTACGATGACACAGACAAAATTATAAAAGTAACATACAGCAACATACGATGACACAGACACAATTATAAAAGTAACATACAGCAACATACGATGACACAGACACAATTATAAAAGTAACATACAGCAACATACGATGACACAGACAATTATAAAAGTAACATACAGCAATATACGATGACACAGACACAGTTATAAAATTAACATACAGCAACATACGATGACACAGACACAATTATAAAAGTAACATACAGCAACATACGATGACACAGACACAATTATAAAAGTAACATACAGCAATATACGATGACACAGACACAATTATAAAAGTAACATACAGCAATATACGATGACACAGACACAGTTATAAAAGTAACATACAGCAACATACGATGACACAGACACAATTATAAAAGTAACATACAGCAATATACGATGACACAGACACAATTATAAAAGTAACATACAGCAACATACAATGACACAGACACAATTATAAAAGTAACATACAGCAATATACGATGACACAGACACAGTTATAAAAGTAACATACAGCAACATACGATGACACAGACACAATTATAAAAGTAACATACAGCAACATACGATGACACAGACACAATTATAAAAGTAACATACAGCAATATACGATGACACAGACACAATTATAAAAGTAACATACAGCAACATACGATGACACAGACACAATTATAAAAGTAACATACAGCAACATACGATGACACAGACACAATTATAAAAGTAACATACAGCAACATACGATGACACAGACAAATATAAAAGTAACATACAGCAACATACGATGACACAGACACAATTATAAAAGTAACATACAGCAACATACGATGACACAGACACAATTATAAAAGTAACATACAGCAACATACGATGACACAGACAATTATAAAAGTAACATACAGAAATATACGATGACACAGACAATTCTAAAATTAACATACAGCAATATACGATGACACAGACACAATTATAAAAGTAACATACAGCAATATACGATGACACAGACACAATTATAAAAGTAACATATAGCAACATACGGTGACACAGACACAATTATAAAAGTAACATACAGCAATATACGATGACACAGAAAATTATAAAAGTATCATACAGCAATATACGATGACACAGACACAATTATAAAAGTAACATACAGCAACATACGATGACACAGACACAATTATAAAAGTAACATACAGAAATATACGATGACACAGACACAATTATAAAAGTAACATACAGCAACATACGATGACACAGACACAATTATAAAAGTAACACACAGCAATATACGATGACACAGACAATTATAAAAGTAACATACAGCAATATACGATGACACAGACACAATTATAAAAGTAACATACAGCAATATACGATGACACAGACACAATTATAAAAGTAACACACAGCAATATACGATGACACAGACAATTATAAAAGTAACATACAGCAATATACGATGACACAGACACAGTTATAAAAGTAACATACAGCAATATACGATGACACAGACAATTATAAAAGTAACATACAGCAATATACGATGACACAGACAATTATAAAAGTAACATACAGCAACATACGATGACACAGACACAATTATAAAAGTAACATACAGCAACATACGATGACACAGACACAATTATAAAAGTAACATACAGCAACATACGATGACACAGACACAGTTATAAAAGTAACATACAGCAACATACGATGACACAGACACAATTATAAAAGTAACATACAGCAATATACGATGACACAGACACAATTATAAAAGTAACATACAGCAATATACGATGACACAGACACAGTTATAAAAGTAACATACAGCAATATACGATGACACAGACACAATTATAAAAGTAACATACAGCAACATACGATGACACAGACACAATTATAAAAGTAACATACAGCAATATACGATGACACAGACAATTATAAAAGTAACATACAGCAACATACGATGACACAGACACAATTATAAAAGTAACATACAGCAATATACGATGACACAGACACAGTTATAATAGTAACATACAGCAACATACAATGACACAGACACAATTATAAAAGTAACATACAGCAATATACGATGACTCAGACACAATTATAAAAGTAACATACAGCAACATACGATGACACAGACACAATTATAAAAGTAACATACAGCAACATACGATGACACAGACAATTATAAAAGTAACATACAGCAACATACGATGACACAGACACAATTATAAAAGTAACATACAGCAACATACGATGACACAGACAATTATAAAAGTAACATACAGCAACATACGATGACACAGACAATTATAAAAGTAACATACAGCAATATACGATGACACAGACACAATTATAAAAGTAACATACAGCAATATACGGTGACACAGACAATTATAAAAGTAACATACAGCAACATACGATGACACAGACACAATTATAAAAGTAACATACAGCAACATACGATGACACAGACACAATTATAAAAGTAACATACAGCAACATACGATGACACAGACAATTATAAAAGTAACATACAGCAACATACGATGACACAGACAATTATAAAAGTAACATACAGCAATATACGATGACACAGACACAATTATAAAAGTAAAATACAGCAATATACGGTGACACAGACAATTATAAAAGTAACATACAGCAACATACAATGACACAGACACAGTTATAAAAGTAAAATACAGCAATATACGATGACACAGACACAATTATAAAAGTAACATACAGCAACATACGATGACACAGACACAATTATAAAAGTAACATACAGCAACATACAATGACACAGACACAGTTATAAAAGTAACATACAGCAATATACGATGACACAGACACAATTATAAAAGTAACATACAGCAACATACGATGACACAGACACAATTATAAAAGTAACATACAGCAATATACGATGACACAGACAATTATAAAAGTAACATACAGCAACATACGATGACACAGACACAATTATAAAAGTAACATACAGCAACAAACGATGACACAGACACAATTATAAAAGTAACATACAGCAACATACGATGACACAGACAATTATAAAAGTAACATACAGCAACATACAATGACACAGACACAATTATAAAAGTAACATACAGCAATATATGATGACTCAGACACAATTATAAAAGTAACATACAGCAACATACGATGACACAGACACAATTATAAAAGTAACATACAGCAACATACGATGACACAGACAATTATAAAAGTAACATACAGCAATATACGATGACACAGACACAATTATAAAAGTAAAATACAGCAACATACGATGACACAGACACAATTATAAAAGTAACATACAGCAATGTACGATGACACAGACAATTATAAAAGTAACATACAGCAACATACGATGACACAGACACAGTTATAAAAGTAACATACAGCAACATACGATGACACAGACAATTATAAAAGTAACATACAGCAACATACGATGACACAGACACAATTATAAAAGTAACATACAGCAATATACGATGACACAGACAATTATAAAAGTAACATACAGCAACATACGATGACACAGACACAATTATAAAAGTAACATACAGCAATATACGATGACACAGACACAATTATAAAAGTAACATACAGCAACATATGATGACACAGACACAATTATAAAAGTAACATACAGCAACATACGATGACACAGACACAGTTATAAAAGTAACATACAGCAACATACGATGACACAGACACAATTATAAAAGTAACATACAGCAACATACGATGACACAGACACAATTATAAAAGTAACATACAGAAATATACGATGACACAGACACAATTATAAAAGTAACATACAGCAACATACGATGACACAGACACAATTATAAAAGTAACATACAGCAACATACGATGACACAGACACAATTATAAAAGTAACATACAGCAACATACGATGACACAGACATAATTATAAAAGTAACATACAGCAACATACGATGACACAGACACAATTATAAAAGTAGCATACAGCAACATACGATGACACAGACACAATTATAAAAGTAACATACAGCAATATACGATGACACAGACACAATTATAAAAGTAACATACAGCAATATACGATGACACAGACACAATTATAAAAGTAACATACAGCAACATACGATGACACAGACACAATTATAAAAGTAAAATACAGCAATATACGATGACACAGACACAGTTATAAAAGTAACATACAGCAAGATACGATGACACAGACACAATTATAAAAGTAACATACAGCAACATACGATGACACAGACACAATTATAAAAGTAACATACAGCAACATACGATGACACAGACACAATTATAAAAGTAACATACAGCAATATACGATGACACAGACACAATTATAAAAGTAACATACAGCAACATACGATGACACAGACACAATTATAAAAGTAACATACAGCAATATACGATGACACAGACACAATTATAAAAGTAACGTACAGCAACAAACGATGACACAGACACAATTATAAAAGTAACATACAGCAACATACGATGACACAGACACAATTATAAAAATAAAATACAGCAATATACGATGACACAGACACAATTATAAAAGTAACATACAGCAACATACGATGACACAGACACAATTATAATAGTAACATACAGCAATATACGATGACACAGACAATTATAAAAGTAACATACAGCAACAAACGATGACACAGACACAATTATAAAAGTAACATACAGCAACATACGATGACACAGACAATTATAAAAGTAACATACAGCAACATACGATGACACAGACACAATTATAATAGTAACATACAGCAATATACGATGACACAGACACAATTATAAAAGTAACATATAGCAATATACGATGACACAGACACAATTATAAAAGTAACATCCAGCAACATACGATGACAAAGACACAATTATAAAAGTAACATATAGCAACATACGATGACACAGACACAATTATAAAAGTAACATACTGCAACATACGATGACACAGACACAATTATTAAAATAAAATACAGCAATATACGATGACACAGACACAATTATAAAAGTAACATACAGCAATATACGATGACACAGACACAATTATAAAAGTAACATACAGCAACATACGATGACACAGACAATTATAAAAGTAACATACAGCAATATACGATGACACAGACACAATTATAAAAGTAACATACAGCAATATACGATGACACAGACACAATTGTAAAAGTAACATACAGCAATATACGATGACACAGACACAATTATAAAAGTAACATACAGCAATATACGATGACACAGACACAGTTATAAAAGTAACATACAGCAACATACGATGACACAGACACAATTATAAAAGTAACATACAGCAACATACGATGACACAGACAAAATTATAAAAGTAACATACAGCAATATACGATGACACAGACACAATTATAAAAGTAACATACAGCAACATATGATGACACAGACACAATTATAAAAGTAACATACAGCAACATACAATGACACAGACAATTATAAAAGTAACATACAGCAACATACGATGATACAGACACAATTATAAAAGTAACATACAGCAATATACGATGACACAGACACAATTATAAAAGTAACATACAGCAATATACGATGACACAGACACAATTATAAAAGTAACATACAGCAACATACGATGACACAGACACAATTATAAAAGTAAAATACAGCAATATATGATGACACAGACACAATTATAAAAGTAACATACAGCAACATACGATGACACAGACACAATTATAAAAGTAACATACAGCAATATACGATGACACAGACACAATTATAAAAGTAACATACAGCAATATACGATGACACAGACACAATTATAAAAGTAACATACAGCAATATACGATGACACAGACACAATTATAAAAGTAACATACAGCAACATACGATGACACAGACAATTATAAAAGTAACATACAGCAATATACGATGACACAGACACAGTTATAAAAGTAACATACAGAAATATACGATGACACAGACAATTATAAAAGAAACATACAGCAATATACGATGACACAGACACAATTATAAAAGTAACATACAGCAATATACGATGACACAGACACAATTATAAAAGTAACATACAGCAACATGCGATGACACAGACACAATTATAAAAGTAACATACAGCAATATACGATGACACAGACAATTATAAAAGTAACATACAGCAATATACGATGACACAGACACAATTATAAAAGTAACATACAGCAACATACGATGACACAGACACAGTTATAAAAGTAACATACAGCAACATACGATGACACAGACACAATTATAATAGTAACATACAGCAACATACGATGACACAGACAATTATAAAAGTAACATACAGCAATATACGATGACACAGACACAATTATAAAAGTAACATACAGCAATATACGATGACACAGACACAATTATAAAAGTTACATATAGCAATATACGATGACACAGACACAATTATAAAAGTAACATACAGCAACATACGATGACACAGACACAATTATAAAAGTAACATATAGCAATATACGATGACACAGACAATTATAAAAGTAACATACTGCAACATACGATGACACAGACACAATTATAAAAATAAAATACAGCAATATACGATGACACAGACACAATTATAAAAGTAACATACAGCAATATACGATGACACAGACGCAATTATAAAAGTAACATACAGCAACATACGATGACACAGACAATTATAAAAGTAACATACAGCAATATACGATAACACAGACACAATTATAAAAGTAACATACAGCAATATACGATGACACAGACACAATTATAAAAGTAACATACAGCAATATACGGTGACACAGACAATTATAAAAGTAACATACAGCAATATACGATGACACAGACACAGTTATAAAAGTAACATACAGCAACATACGATGACACAGACACAATTATAAAAGTAACATACAGCAACTTACGATGACACAGACAAAATTATAAAAGTAACATACAGCAACATACGATGACACAGACACAATTATAAAAGTAACATACAGCAACATACGATGACACAGACACAATTATAAATGTAACATACAGCAATATACGATGACACAGACAATTATAAAAGTAACATACAGCAACATACGATGACACAGACACAGTTATAAAAGTAACATACAGCAACATACGATGACACAGACTATTATAAAAATAACATACAGCAATATACGATGACACAGACAATTATAAAAGTAACATACAGCAATATACGATCACACAGACACAGTTATAAAAGTAACATACAGCAACATACGATGACACAGACACAATTATAAAAGTAACATACAGCAATATACGATGACACAGACACAATTATAAAAGTAACATACAGCAACATACGATGACACAGACACAATTATAGAAATAAAATACAGCAACATACGATGACACAGACACAATTATAAAAGTAACATATAGCAATATACGATGACACAGACAATTATAAAAGTAACATACAGCAACATACGATGACACAGACACAGTTTTAAAAGTAACATATAGCAATATACGATGACACAGACAATTATAAAAGTAACATACAGCAACATACGATGACACAGACAAAATTATAAAAGTAACATATAGCAATATACGATGACACAGACAATTATAAAAGTAACATACAGCAACATACGATGACACAGACACAGTTTTAAAAGTAACATATAGCAATATACGATGACACAGACAATTATAAAAGTAACATACAGCAACATACGATGACACAGACAAAATTATAAAAGTAACATACAGCAACATACGATGACACAGACAAAATTATAAAAGTAACATACAGCAACATACGATGACACAAACACAATTATAAAAGTAACATACAGCAATATACGATGACACAGACACAATTATAAAAGTAACATATAGCAACATACGATGACACAGATACAATTATAAAAGTAACATACAGCAATATACGATGACACAGACACAATTATAAAAGTAACATACAGCAACATTCGATGACACAGACACAATTATAAAAGTAACATACAGCAACATACGATGACACAGACACAATTATAAAAGTAACATACAGCAACATACAATGACACAGACACAATTATAAAAGTAACATACAGCAATATACGATGACACAGACACAATTATAAAAATAACATACAGCAATATACGATGAAACAGACACAATTATAAAAGTAACATACAGCAATATACTATGACACAGACAATTATAAAAGTAACATACAGCAACATACAATGACACAGACACAATTATAAAAGTAACATACAACAACATACGATGACACAGACAATTATAAAAGTAACATACAGCAACATACGATGACACAGATACAATTATAAAAGTAACCTACAGCAATATACGATGACACAGACAATTATAAAAGTAACATACAGCAATATACGATGACACAGACACAATTATAAAAGTAACATACAGCAATGTACGATGACACAGACAATTATAAAAGTAACATACAGCAATATACGATGACACAGACACAATTATAAAAGTAACATACAGCAATATACGATGACAAGGACACTTATAAAAGTAACATACAGCAACATACGATGACACAGACACAATTATAAAAGTAACATACAGCAACATACGATGACACAGACACAATTATAAAAGTAACATACAGCAACATACGATGACACAGACACAATTATAAAAGTAACATACAGCAACATACGATGACACAGACACAATTATAAAAGTAACATACAGCAATATACGATGACACAGACAATTATAAAAGTAACATACAGCAACATACGATGACACAGACACAATTATAATAGTAACATACAGCAATATACGATGACACAGACACAATTATAAAAGTAACATATAGCAATATACGATGACACAGACACAATTATAAAAGTAACATACAGCAACATACGATGACACAGACACAATTATAAAAGTAACATATAGCAATATACGATGACACAGACACAATTATAAAAGTAACATACTGCAACATACGATGACACAGACACAATTATAAAAATAAAATACAGCAATATACGATGACACAGACACAATTATAAAAGTAACATACAGCAATATACGATGACACAGACACAATTATAAAAGTAACATACGATGACACAGACAATTATAAAAGTAACATACAGCAATATACGATGACACAGACACAATTATAAAAGTAACATACAGCAATATACGATGACACAGACACAATTATAAAAGTAACATACAGCAATATACGATGACACAGACACAATTATAAAAGTAACATACAGCAATATACGATGACACAGACACAGTTATAAAAGTAACATACAGCAACATACGATGACACAGACAAAATTATAAAAGTAACATACAGCAACATACGATGACACAGACAAAATTATAAAAGTAACATACAGCAACATACGATGACACAGACAATTATAAAAGTAACATACAGCAACATACGATGACACAGACACAGTTATAAAAGTAACATACAGCAATATACGATGACACAGACAATTATAAAAGCAACATACAGCAATATACGATGACACAGACACAGCTATAAAAGTAACATACAGCAATATACGATGACACTGACACAATTATAAAAGTAACATACAGCAATATACGATGACACAGACACAATTATAAAAGTAACATACAGCAATATACGATGACACAGACACAATTATAAAAGTAACATACAGCAATATACGATGACACAGACACAATTATAAAAGTAACATACAGCAACATACGATGACACAGACACAATTATAAAAGTAACATACACCAATATACGATGACACAGACAATTATAAAAGTAACATACAGCAACATACGATGACACAGACACAATTATAAAAGTAACATACAGCAATATACGATGACACAGACACAGTTATAAAAGTAACATACAGCAATATACGATGACACAGACACAATTATAAAAGTAACATACAGCAACATACGATGACACAGACACAATTATAAAAGTAACATACAGCAATATACGATGACACAGACACAATTATAAAAGTAACATACAGCAATATACAATGACACAGACACAATTATAAAAGTAACATACAGCAACATACGATGACACAGACAATTATAAAAGTAACATACAGCAATATACGATGACACAGACACAGTTATAAAAGTAACATACAGAAATATACGATGACACAGACAATTATAAAAGAAACATACAGCAATATACGATGACACAGACACAATTATAAAAGTAACATACAGCAATATACGATGACACAGACACAATTATAAAAGTAACATATAGCAACATGGGATGACACAGACACAATTATAAAAGTAACATACAGCAATATACGATGACACAGACAATTATAAAAGTAACATACAGCAATATACGATGACACAGACACAATTATAAAAGTAACATACAGCAACATACGATGACACAGACACAGTTATAAAAGTAACATACAGCAACATACGATGACACAGACACAATTATAATAGTAACATACAGCAATATACGATGACACAGACACAATTATAAAAGTAACATATAGCAATATACGATGACACAGACACAATTATAAAAGTAACATACAGCAACATACGATGACACAGACACAATTATAAAAGTAACATATAGCAATATACGATGACACAGACACAATTATAAAAGTAACATACAGCAATATACGATGACACAGACACAATTATAAAAATAAAATACAGCAACATACGATGAAACAGACACAATTATAAAAGTAACATACAGCAATATACGATGACACAGACACAATTATAAAAGTAACATACAGCATTATACGATGACACAGACGCAATTATAAAAGTAACATACAGCAATATACGATGACACAGACGCAATTATAAAAGTAACATACAGCAACATACGATGACACAGACAATTATAAAAGTAACATACAGCAATATACGATAACACAGACACAATTATAAAAGTAACATACAGCAATATACGATGACACAGACACAATTATAAAAGTAACATACAGCAATATACGATGACACAGACTCAATTATAAAAGTAACCTACAGCAACATACGATGACACAGACAATTATAAAAGTAACATACAGCAATATACGATAACACAGACACAATTATAAAAGTAGCATACAGCAATATACGATGACACAGATACAATTATAAAAGTAACATACAGCAATATACGGTGACACAGACAATTATAAAAGTAACATACAGCAATATACGATGACACAGACACAGTTATAAAAGTAACATACAGCAACATACGATGACACAGACACAATTATAAAAGTAACATACAGCAATATACGATGACATAGACAATTATAAAAGTAACATACAGCAACATACGATGACACAGACACAATTATAAAAGTAACATACAGCAACATACGATGACACAGACACAATTATAAAAGTAACATACAGCAACATACGATGACACAGACACAATTATAAATGTAACATACAGCAATATACGATGACACAGACAATTATAAAAGTAACATACAGCAACATACGATGACACAGACACAGTTATAAAAGTAACATACAGCAACATACGATGACACAGACTATTATAAAAATACCATACAGCAACATACGATGACACAGAAACAATTATAAAAGTAACATACAGCAATATACGATGACACAGACAATTATAAAAGTAACATACAGCAATATACGATGACACAGACACAGTTATAAAAGTAACATACAGCAACATACGATGACACAGACACAATTATAAAAGTAACATACAGCAATATACGATGACACAGACACAATTATAAAAGTAACATACAGCAACATACGATGACACAGACACAATTATAAAAATAAAATACAGCAACATACGATGACACAGACACAATTATAAAAGTAACATATAGCAATATACGATGACACAGACAATTATAAAAGTAACATACAGCAACATACGATGACACAGACACAGTTTTAAAAGTAACATATAGCAACATACGATGACACAGACAATTATAAAAGTAACATACAGCAACATACAATGACACAGACACAGTTTTAAAAGTAACATATAGCAATATACGATGACACAGACAATTATAAAAGTAACATACAGCAACATACGATGACACAGACAAAATTATAAAAGTAACATACAGCAACATACGATGACACAGACAAAATTATAAAAGTAACATACAGCAACATACGATGACACAGACAAAATTATAAAAGTAACATACAGCAACATACGATGACACAGACACAATTATAAAAGTAACATACAACAATATACGATGACACAGACACAATTATAAAAGTAACATACAGCAACATACGATGACACAGACACAATTATAAAAGTAACATACAGCAATATACGATGACACAGACACAGTTATAAAAGTAACATACAGCAACATACGATGACACAGACACAATTATAAAAATAAAATACAGCAATATACGATGACACAGACACAATTATAAAAGTAACATACAGCAACATACGATGACACAGACACAATTATAAAAGTAACATACAGCAACATACGATGACACAGACACAATTATAAAAGTAACATACAGGAATATACGATGACACAGACACAATTATAAAAGTAACATACAGCAACATTCGATGACACAGACACAATTATAAAAGTAACATACAGCAATATACGATGAAACAGACACAATTATAAAAGTAACATACAGCAACATACGATGACACAGACACAATTATAAAAGTAACATACAGCAACATACAATGACACAGACACAATTATAAAAGTAACATACAGCAATATACGATGACACAGACACAATTATAAAAGTAACATACAGCAATATACGATGACACAGACACAATTATAAAAGTAACATACAGCAACATACGATGACACAGACACAATTATAAAAGTAACATACAGCAACATACGATGACACAGACACAATTATAAAAGTAACATACAGCAACATACGATGACACAGACACAATTATAAAAGTAACATACAGCAACATACGATGACACAGACACAATTACAAAAGTAACATACAGCAACATACGATGACACAGACACAATTATATAAGTAACATACAGCAACATACGAGGACACAGACACTATTATAAAAGTAACATACTGCAATATACGATGACACAGACACAATTATAAAAGTAACATACAGCAATATACGATGACACAGACACAATTATAAAAGTAACATACAGCAATATACGATGACACAGACACAATTATAAAAGTAACATACAGCAATATACGATGACACAGACACAATTATAAAAGTAACATACAGCAACATACGATGACACAGACAGAATTATAAAAGTAACATACAGCAACATACGACATATATGACACAGACACAATTATAAAAATAAAATACAGCAATATACGATGACACAGACACAATTATAAAAGTAACATACAGCAATATACGATGACACAGACACAATTATAAAAGTAACATACAGCAATATACGATGACACAGACACAGTTATAAAAGTAACATACAGCAATATACGATGACACAGACACAATTATAAAAGTAACATACAGCAACATACGATGACACAGACAAAATTATAAAAGTAACATACAGCAACATACGATGACACAGACACAATTATAAAAGTAACATACAACAATATACGATGACACAGACACAATTATAAAAGTAACATACAGCAACATACGATGACACAGACACAATTATAAAAGTAACATACAGCAATATACGATGACACAGACACAGTTATAAAAGTAACATACAGCAACATACGATGACACAGACACAATTATAAAAATAAAATACAGCAATATACGATGACACAGACACAATTATAAAAGTAACATACAGCAACATACGATGACACAGACACAATTATAAAAGTAACATACAGCAACATACGATGACACAGACACAATTATAAAAGTAACATACAGGAATATACGATGACACAGACACAATTATAAAAGTAACATTCAGCAACATTCGATGACACAGACACAATTATAAAAGTAACATACAGCAATATACGATGAAACAGACACAATTATAAAAGTAACATACAGCAACATACGATGACACAGACACAATTATAAAAGTAACATACAGCAACATACAATGACAGACACAATTATAAAAGTAACATACAGCAATATACGATGACACAGACACAATTATAAAAGTAACATACAGCAATATACGATGACACAGACACAATTATAAAAGTAACATACAGCAACATACGATGACACAGACACAATTATAAAAGTAACATACAGCAACATACGATGACACAGACACAATTATAAAAGTAACATACAGCAACATACGATGACAGAGACACAATTATAAAAGTAACATACAGCAACATACGATGACACAGACACAATTACAAAAGTAACATACAGCAACATACGATGACACAGACACAATTATATAAGTAACATACAGCAACATACGAGGACACAGACACTATTATAAAAGTAACATACTGCAATATACGATGACACAGACACAATTATAAAAGTAACATACAGCAATATACGATGCCACAGACACAATTATAAAAGTAACATACAGCAATATACGATGACACAGACACAATTATAAAAGTAACATACAGCAATATACGATGACACAGACACAATTATAAAAGTAACATACAGCAACATACGATGACACAGACAGAATTATAAAAGTAACATACAGCAACATACGACATATATGACACAGACACAATTATAAAAATAAAATACAGCAATATACGATGACACAGACACAATTATAAAAGTAACATACAGCAATATACGATGACACAGACACAATTATAAAAGTAACATACAGCAATATACGATGACACAGACACAGTTATTAAAGTAACATACAGCAATATACGATGACACAGACACAATTATAAAAGTAACATACAGCAACAAACGATGACACAGACACAATTATAAAAGTAACATACAGCAATATACGATGACACAGACACAATTATAGAAGTAACATACAGCAATATACGATGACACAGACACAATTATAAAAGTAACATACAGCAACATACGATGACACAGACACAATTATAAAAGTAACATACAGCAATATACGATGACACAGACACTTATAAAAGTAACATACAGCAACATACGATGACACAGACAATTATAAAAGTAACATACAGCAACATACGATGACACAGACACAATTATAAAAGTAACATACAGCAATATACGATGACACAGACACAATTATAAAAGTAACATACAGCAACATACGATGACACAGACAATTATAAAAGTAACATACAGCAATATACGATGACACAGACACAATTATAAAAGTAACATACAGCAATATAGGATGACACAGACACAATTATAAAAGTAACATACAGCAACATACGATGACACAGACAATTATAAAAGTAACATACAGCAACAAACGATGACACAGACACAATTATAAAAGTAACATACAGCAATATACGATGACACAGACACAATTATAGAAGTAACATACAGCAATATACGATGACACAGACACAATTATAAAAGTAACATACAGCAACATACGATGACACAGACACAATTATAAAAGTAACATACAGCAATATACGATGACACAGACACTTATAAAAGTAACATACAGCAACATACGATGACACAGACAATTATAAAAGTAACATACAGCAACATACGATGACACAGACACAATTATAAAAGTAACATACAGCAATATACGATGACACAGACACAATTATAAAAGTAACATACAGCAACATACGATGACACAGACAATTATAAAAGTAACATACAGCAATATACGATGACACAGACACAATTATAAAAGTAACATACAGCAATATAGGATGACACAGACACAATTATAAAAGTAACATACAGCAATATACGATGACACAGACAATTATAAAAGTAACATACAGCAACATACGATGACACAGACACAATTATAAAAGTAACATACAGCAATATACGATGACACAGACACAATTATAAAAGTAACATACAGCAATATACGATGACATAGACAATTATAAAAGTAACATACAGCAACATACGATGACACAGACACAATTATAAAAGTAACATACAGCAACATACGATGACACAGACACAATTATAAAAGTAACATACAGCAACATACGATGACACAGACACAATTATAAATGTAACATACAGCAATATACGATGACACAGACAATTATAAAAGTAACATACAGCAACATACGATGACACAGACACAGTTATAAAAGTAACATACAGCAACATACGATGACACAGACTATTATAAAAATACCATACAGCAACATACGATGACACAGAAACAATTATAAAAGTAAAATACAGCAATATACGATGACACAGACAATTATAAAAGTAACATACAGCAATATACGATGACACAGACACAGTTATAAAAGTAACATACAGCAACATACGATGACACAGACACAATTATAAAAGTAACATACAGCAATATACGATGACACAGACACAATTATAAAAGTAACATACAGCAACATACGATGACACAGACACAATTATAAAAATAAAATACAGCAACATACGATGACACAGACACAATTATAAAAGTAACATATAGCAATATACGATGACACAGACAATTATAAAAGTAACATACAGCAACATACGATGACACAGACACAGTTTTAAAAGTAACATATAGCAATATACGATGACACAGACAATTATAAAAGTAACATACAGCAACATACAATGACACAGACACAGTTTTAAAAGTAACATATAGCAATATACGATGACACAGACAATTATAAAAGTAACATACAGGAACATCCGATGACACAGACAAAATTATAAAAGTAACATACAGCAACATACGATGACACAGACAAAATTATAAAAGTAACATACAGCAACATACGATGACACAGACAAAATTATAAAAGTAACATACAGCAACATACGATGACACAGACACAATTATAAAAGTAACATACAACAATATACGATGACACAGACACAATTATAAAAGTAACATACAGCAACATACGATGACACAGACACAATTATAAAAGTAACATACAGCAATATACGATGACACAGACACAGTTATAAAAGTAACATACAGCAACATACGATGACACAGACACAATTATAAAAATAAAATACAGCAATATACGATGACACAGACACAATTATAAAAGTAACATACAGCAACATACGATGACACAGACACAATTATAAAAGTAACATACAGCAACATACGATGACACAGACACAATTATAAAAGTAACATACAGGAATATACGATGACACAGACAAAATTATAAAAGTAACATACAGCAACATACGATGACACAGACAAAATTATAAAAGTAACATACAGCAACATACGATGACACAGACAAAATTATAAAAGTAACATACAGCAACATACGATGACACAGACACAATTATAAAAGTAACATACAACAATATACGATGACACAGACACAATTATAAAAGTAACATACAGCAACATACGATGACACAGACACAATTATAAAAGTAACATACAGCAATATACGATGACACAGACACAGTTATAAAAGTAACATACAGCAACATACGATGACACAGACACAATTATAAAAATAAAATACAGCAATATACGATGACACAGACACAATTATAAAAGTAACATACAGCAACATACGATGACACAGACACAATTATAAAAGTAACATACAGCAACATACGATGACACAGACACAATTATAAAAGTAACATACAGGAATATACGATGACACAGACACAATTATAAAAGTAACATACAGCAACATTCGATGACACAGACACAATTATAAAAGTAACATACAGCAATATACGATGAAACAGACACAATTATAAAAGTAACATACAGCAACATACGATGACACAGACACAATTATAAAAGTAACATACAGCAACATACAATGACACAGACACAATTATAAAAGTAACATACAGCAATATACGATGACACAGACACAATTATAAAAGTAACATACAGCAATATACGATGACACAGACACAATTATAAAAGTAACATACAGCAACATACGATGACACAGACACAATTATAAAAGTAACATACAGCAACATACGATGACACAGACACAATTATAAAAGTAACATACAGCAACATACGATGACACAGACACAATTATAAAAGTAACATACAGCAACATACGATGACACAGACACAATTACAAAAGTAACATACAGCAACATACGATGACACAGACACAATTATATAAGTAACATACAGCAACATACGAGGACACAGACACTATTATAAAAGTAACATACTGCAATATACGATGACACAGACACAATTATAAAAGTAACATACAGCAATATACGATGACACAGACACAATTATAAAAGTAACATACAGCAATATACGATGACACAGACACAATTATAAAAGTAACATACAGCAATATACGATGACACAGACACAATTATAAAAGTAACATACAGCAACATACGATGACACAGACAGAATTATAAAAGTAACATACAGCAACATACGACATATATGACACAGACACAATTATAAAAATAAAATACAGCAATATACGATGACACAGACACAGTTATAAAAGTAACATACAGCAATATACGATGACACAGACACAATTATAAAAGTAACATACAGCAACAAACGATGACACAGACACAATTATAAAAGTAACATAGAGCAATATACGATGACACAGACACAATTATAGAAGTAACATACAGCAATATACGATGACACAGACACAATTATAAAAGTAACATACAGCAACATACGATGACACAGACACAATTATAAAAGTAACATACAGCAATATACGATGACACAGACACTTATAAAAGTAACATACAGCAACATACGATGACACAGACAATTATAAAAGTAACATACAGCAACATACGATGACACAGACACAATTATAAAAGTAACATACAGCAATATACGATGACACAGACACAATTATAAAAGTAACATACAGCAACATACGATGACACAGACAATTATAAAAGTAACATACAGCAATATACGATGACACAGACACAATTATAAAAGTAACATACAGCAATATAGGATGACACAGACCCAATTATAAAAGTAACATACAGCAACATACGATGACACAGACAATTATAAAAGTAACATACAGCAACAAACGATGACACAGACACAATTATAAAAGTAACATACAGCAATATACGATGACACAGACACAATTATAGAAGTAACATACAGCAATATACGATGACACAGACACAATTATAAAAGTAACATACAGCAATATACGATGACACAGACACAATTATAAAAATAACATACAGCAATATACGATGAAACAGACACAATTATAAAAGTAACATACAGCAATATACTATGACACAGACAATTATAAAAGTAACATACAGCAACATACAATGACACAGACACAATTATAAAAGTAACATACAACAACATACGATGACACAGACAATTATAAAAGTAACATACAGCAACATACGATGACACAGATACAATTATAAAAGTAACCTACAGCAATATACGATGACACAGACAATTATAAAAGTAACATACAGCAATATACGATGACACAGACACAATTATAAAAGTAACATACAGCAATGTACGATGACACAGACAATTATAAAAGTAACATACAGCAATATACGATGACACAGACACAATTATAAAAGTAACATACAGCAATATACGATGACAAGGACACTTATAAAAGTAACATACAGCAACATACGATGACACAGACACAATTATAAAAGTAACATACAGCAACATACGATGACACAGACACAATTATAAAAGTAACATACAGCAACATACGATGACACAGACACAATTATAAAAGTAACATACAGCAACATACGATGACACAGACACAAATATAAAAGTAACATACAGCAATATACGATGACACAGACAATTATAAAAGTAACATACAGCAACATACGATGACACAGACACAATTATAATAGTAACATACAGCAATATACGATGACACAGACACAATTATAAAAGTAACATATAGCAATATACGATGACACAGACACAATTATAAAAGTAACATACAGCAACATACGATGACACAGACACAATTATAAAAGTAACATATAGCAATATACGATGACACAGACACAATTATAAAAGTAACATACTGCAACATACGATGACACAGACACAATTATAAAAATAAAATACAGCAATATACGATGACACAGACACAATTATAAAAGTAACATACAGCAATATACGATGACACAGACACAATTATAAAAGTAACATACGATGACACAGACAATTATAAAAGTAACATACAGCAATATACGATGACACAGACACAATTATAAAAGTAACATACAGCAATATACGATGACACAGACACAATTATAAAAGTAACATACAGCAATATACGATGACACAGACACAATTATAAAAGTAACATACAGCAATATACGATGACACAGACACAGTTATAAAAGTAACATACAGCAACATACGATGACACAGACAAAATTATAAAAGTAACATACAGCAACATACGATGACACAGACAAAATTATAAAAGTAACATACAGCAACATACGATGACACAGACAATTATAAAAGTAACATACAGCAACATACGATGACACAGACACAGTTATAAAAGTAACATACAGCAATATACTATGACACAGACAATTATAAAAGCAACATACAGCAATATACGATGACACAGACACAGCTATAAAAGTAACATACAGCAATATACGATGACACTGACACAATTATAAAAGTAACATACAGCAATATACGATGACACAGACACAATTATAAAAGTAACATACAGCAATATACGATGACACAGACACAATTATAAAAGTAACATACAGCAATATACGATGACACAGACACAATTATAAAAGTAACATACAGCAACATACGATGACACAGACACAATTATAAAAGTAACATACACCAATATACGATGACACAGACAATTATAAAAGTAACATACAGCAACATACGATGACACAGACACAATTATAAAAGTAACATACAGCAATATACGATGACACAGACACAGTTATAAAAGTAACATACAGCAATATACGATGACACAGACACAATTATAAAAGTAACATACAGCAACATACGATGACACAGACACAATTATAAAAGTAACATACAGCAATATACGATGACACAGACACAATTATAAAAGTAACATACAGCAATATACAATGACACAGACACAATTATAAAAGTAACATACAGCAACATACGATGACACAGACAATTATAAAAGTAACATACAGCAATATACGATGACACAGACACAGTTATAAAAGTAACATACAGAAATATACGATGACACAGACAATTATAAAAGAAACATACAGCAATATACGATGACACAGACACAATTATAAAAGTTACATACAGCAATATACGATGACACAGACACAATTATAAAAGTAACATATAGCAACATGGGATGACACAGACACAATTATAAAAGTAACATACAGCAATATACGATGACACAGACAATTATAAAAGTAACATACAGCAATATACGATGACACAGACACAATTATAAAAGTAACATACAGCAACATACGATGACACAGACACAGTTATAAAAGTAACATACAGCAACATACGATGACACAGACACAATTATAATAGTAACATACAGCAATATACGATGACACAGACACAATTATAAAAGTAACATATAGCAATATACGATGACACAGACACAATTATAAAAGTAACATACAGCAACATACGATGACACAGACACAATTATAAAAGTAACATATAGCAATATACGATGACACAGACACAATTATAAAAGTAACATACAGCAATATACGATGACACAGACACAATTATAAAAATAAAATACAGCAACATACGATGAAACAGACACAATTATAAAAGTAACATACAGCAATATACGATGACACAGACACAATTATAAAAGTAACATACAGCATTATACGATGACACAGACGCAATTATAAAAGTAACATACAGCAATATACGATGACACAGACGCAATTATAAAAGTAACATACAGCAACATACGATGACACAGACAATTATAAAAGTAACATACAGCAATATACGATAACACAGACACAATTATAAAAGTAACATACAGCAATATACGATGACACAGACACAATTATAAAAGTAACATACAGCAATATACGATGACACAGACTCAATTATAAAAGTAACCTACAGCAACATACGATGACACAGACAATTATAAAAGTAACATACAGCAATATACGATAACACAGACACAATTATAAAAGTAGCATACAGCAATATACGATGACACAGATACAATTATAAAAGTAACATACAGCAATATACGGTGACACAGACAATTATAAAAGTAACATACAGCAATATACGATGACACAGACACAGTTATAAAAGTAACATACAGCAACATACGATGACACAGACACAATTATAAAAGTAACATACAGCAATATACGATGACATAGACAATTATAAAAGTAACATACAGCAACATACGATGACACAGACACAATTATAAAAGTAACATACAGCAACATACGATGACACAGACACAATTATAAAAGTAACATACAGCAACATACGATGACACAGACACAATTATAAATGTAACATACAGCAATATACGATGACACAGACAATTATAAAAGTAACATACAGCAACATACGATGACACAGACACAGTTATAAAAGTAACATACAGCAACATACGATGACACAGACTATTATAAAAATACCATACAGCAACATACGATGACACAGAAACAATTATAAAAGTAACATACAGCAATATACGATGACACAGACAATTATAAAAGTAACATACAGCAATATACGATGACACAGACACAGTTATAAAAGTAACATACAGCAACATACGATGACACAGACACAATTATAAAAGTAACATACAGCAATATACGATGACACAGACACAATTATAAAAGTAACATACAGCAACATACGATGACACAGACACAATTATAAAAATAAAATACAGCAACATGCGATGACACAGACACAATTATAAAAGTAACATATAGCAATATACGATGACACAGACAATTATAAAAGTAACATACAGCAACATACGATGACACAGACACAGTTTTAAAAGTAACATATAGCAACATACGATGACACAGACAATTATAAAAGTAACATACAGCAACATACAATGACACAGACACAGTTTTAAAAGTAACATATAGCAATATACGATGACACAGACAATTATAAAAGTAACATACAGCAACATACGATGACACAGACAAAATTATAAAAGTAACATACAGCAACATACGATGACACAGACAAAATTATAAAAGTAACATACAGCAACATACGATGACACAGACAAAATTATAAAAGTAACATACAGCAACATACGATGACACAGACACAATTATAAAAGTAACATACAACAATATACGATGACACAGACACAATTATAAAAGTAACATACAGCAACATACGATGACACAGACACAATTATAAAAGTAACATACAGCAATATACGATGACACAGACACAGTTATAAAAGTAACATACAGCAACATACGATGACACAGACACAATTATAAAAATAAAATACAGCAATATACGATGACACAGACACAATTATAAAAGTAACATACAGCAACATACGATGACACAGACACAATTATAAAAGTAACATACAGCAACATACGATGACACAGACACAATTATAAAAGTAACATACAGGAATATACGATGACACAGACACAATTATAAAAGTAACATACAGCAACATTCGATGACACAGACACAATTATAAAAGTAACATACAGCAATATACGATGAAACAGACACAATTATAAAAGTAACATACAGCAACATACGATGACACAGACACAATTATAAAAGTAACATACAGCAACATACAATGACACAGACACAATTATAAAAGTAACATACAGCAATATACGATGACACAGACACAATTATAAAAGTAACATACAGCAATATACGATGACACAGACACAATTATAAAAGTAACATACAGCAACATACGATGACACAGACACAATTATAAAAGTAACATACAGCAACATACGATGACACAGACACAATTATAAAAGTAACATACAGCAACATACGATGACACAGACACAATTATAAAAGTAACATACAGCAACATACGATGACACAGACACAATTACAAAAGTAACATACAGCAACATACGATGACACAGACACAATTATATAAGTAACATACAGCAACATACGAGGACACAGACACTATTATAAAAGTAACATACTGCAATATACGATGACACAGACACAATTATAAAAGTAACATACAGCAATATACGATGACACAGACACAATTATAAAAGTAACATACAGCAATATACGATGACACAGACACAATTATAAAAGTAACATACAGCAATATACGATGACACAGACACAATTATAAAAGTAACATACAGCAACATACGATGACACAGACAGAATTATAAAAGTAACATACAGCAACATACGACATATATGACACAGACACAATTATAAAAATAAAATACAGCAATATACGATGACACAGACACAATTATAAAAGTAACATACAGCAATATACGATGACACAGACACAATTATAAAAGTAACATACAGCAATATACGATGACACAGACACAGTTATAAAAGTAACATACAGCAATATACGATGACACAGACACAATTATAAAAGTAACATACAGCAACATACGATGACACAGACAAAATTATAAAAGTAACATACAGCAACATACGATGACACAGACACAATTATAAAAGTAACATACAACAATATACGATGACACAGACACAATTATAAAAGTAACATACAGCAACATACGATGACACAGACACAATTATAAAAGTAACATACAGCAATATACGATGACACAGACACAGTTATAAAAGTAACATACAGCAACATACGATGACACAGACACAATTATAAAAATAAAATACAGCAATATACGATGACACAGACACAATTATAAAAGTAACATACAGCAACATACGATGACACAGACACAATTATAAAAGTAACATACAGCAACATACGATGACACAGACACAATTATAAAAGTAACATACAGGAATATACGATGACACAGACACAATTATAAAAGTAACATACAGCAACATTCGATGACACAGACACAATTATAAAAGTAACATACAGCAATATACGATGAAACAGACACAATTATAAAAGTAACATACAGCAACATACGATGACACAGACACAATTATAAAAGTAACATACAGCAACATACAATGACACAGACACAATTATAAAAGTAACATACAGCAATATACGATGACACAGACACAATTATAAAAATAAAATACAGCAATATACGATGACACAGACACAATTATAAAAGTAACATACAGCAATATACGATGACACAGACACAATTATAAAAGTAACATACGATGACACAGACAATTATAAAAGTAACATACAGCAATATACGATGACACAGACACAATTATAAAAGTAGCATACAGCAATATACGATGACACAGATACAATTATAAAAGTAACATACAGCAATATACGGTGACACAGACAATTATAAAAGTAACATACAGCAATATACGATGACACAGACACAGTTATAAAAGTAACATACAGCAACATACGATGACACAGACACAATTATAAAAGTAACATACAGCAATATACGATGACATAGACAATTATAAAAGTAACATACAGCAACATACGATGACACAGACACAATTATAAAAGTAACATACAGCAACATACGATGACACAGACACAATTATAAAAGTAACATACAGCAACATACGATGACACAGACACAATTATAAATGTAACATACAGCAATATACGATGACACAGACAATTATAAAAGTAACATACAGCAACATACGATGACACAGACACAGTTATAAAAGTAACATACAGCAACATACGATGACACAGACTATTATAAAAATACCATACAGCAACATACGATGACACAGAAACAATTATAAAAGTAACATACAGCAATATACGATGACACAGACAATTATAAAAGTAACATACAGCAATATACGATGACACAGACACAGTTATAAAAGTAACATACAGCAACATACGATGACACAGACACAATTATAAAAGTAACATACAGCAATATACGATGACACAGACACAATTATAAAAGTAACATACAGCAACATACGATGACACAGACACAATTATAAAAATAAAATACAGCAACATGCGATGACACAGACACAATTATAAAAGTAACATATAGCAATATACGATGACACAGACAATTATAAAAGTAACATACAGCAACATACGATGACACAGACACAGTTTTAAAAGTAACATATAGCAACATACGATGACACAGACAATTATAAAAGTAACATACAGCAACATACAATGACACAGACACAGTTTTAAAAGTAACATATAGCAATATACGATGACACAGACAATTATAAAAGTAACATACAGCAACATACGATGACACAGACAAAATTATAAAAGTAACATACAGCAACATACGATGACACAGACAAAATTATAAAAGTAACATACAGCAACATACGATGACACAGACAAAATTATAAAAGTAACATACAGCAACATACGATGACACAGACACAATTATAAAAGTAACATACAACAATATACGATGACACAGACACAATTATAAAAGTAACATACAGCAACATACGATGACACAGACACAATTATAAAAGTAACATACAGCAATATACGATGACACAGACACAGTTATAAAAGTAACATACAGCAACATACGATGACACAGACACAATTATAAAAATAAAATACAGCAATATACGATGACACAGACACAATTATAAAAGTAACATACAGCAACATACGATGACACAGACACAATTATAAAAGTAACATACAGCAACATACGATGACACAGACACAATTATAAAAGTAACATACAGGAATATACGATGACACAGACACAATTATAAAAGTAACATACAGCAACATTCGATGACACAGACACAATTATAAAAGTAACATACAGCAATATACGATGAAACAGACACAATTATAAAAGTAACATACAGCAACATACGATGACACAGACACAATTATAAAAGTAACATACAGCAACATACAATGACACAGACACAATTATAAAAGTAACATACAGCAATATACGATGACACAGACACAATTATAAAAGTAACATACAGCAATATACGATGACACAGACACAATTATAAAAGTAACATACAGCAACATACGATGACACAGACACAATTATAAAAGTAACATACAGCAACATACGATGACACAGACACAATTATAAAAGTAACATACAGCAACATACGATGACACAGACACAATTATAAAAGTAACATACAGCAACATACGATGACACAGACACAATTACAAAAGTAACATACAGCAACATACGATGACACAGACACAATTATATAAGTAACATACAGCAACATACGAGGACACAGACACTATTATAAAAGTAACATACTGCAATATACGATGACACAGACACAATTATAAAAGTAACATACAGCAATATACGATGACACAGACACAATTATAAAAGTAACATACAGCAATATACGATGACACAGACACAATTATAAAAGTAACATACAGCAATATACGATGACACAGACACAATTATAAAAGTAACATACAGCAACATACGATGACACAGACAGAATTATAAAAGTAACATACAGCAACATACGACATATATGACACAGACACAATTATAAAAATAAAATACAGCAATATACGATGACACAGACACAATTATAAAAGTAACATACAGCAATATACGATGACACAGACACAATTATAAAAGTAACATACAGCAATATACGATGACACAGACACAGTTATAAAAGTAACATACAGCAATATACGATGACACAGACACAATTATAAAAGTAACATACAGCAACATACGATGACACAGACAAAATTATAAAAGTAACATACAGCAACATACGATGACACAGACACAATTATAAAAGTAACATACAACAATATACGATGACACAGACACAATTATAAAAGTAACATACAGCAACATACGATGACACAGACACAATTATAAAAGTAACATACAGCAATATACGATGACACAGACACAGTTATAAAAGTAACATACAGCAACATACGATGACACAGACACAATTATAAAAATAAAATACAGCAATATACGATGACACAGACACAATTATAAAAGTAACATACAGCAACATACGATGACACAGACACAATTATAAAAGTAACATACAGCAACATACGATGACACAGACACAATTATAAAAGTAACATACAGGAATATACGATGACACAGACACAATTATAAAAGTAACATACAGCAACATTCGATGACACAGACACAATTATAAAAGTAACATACAGCAATATACGATGAAACAGACACAATTATAAAAGTAACATACAGCAACATACGATGACACAGACACAATTATAAAAGTAACATACAGCAACATACAATGACACAGACACAATTATAAAAGTAACATACAGCAATATACGATGACACAGACACAATTATAAAAGTAACATACAGCAATATACGATGACACAGACACAATTATAAAAGTAACATACAGCAACATACGATGACACAGACACAATTATAAAAGTAACATACAGCAACATACGATGACACAGACACAATTATAAAAGTAACATACAGCAACATACGATGACACAGACACAATTATAAAAGTAACATACAGCAACATACGATGACACAGACACAATTACAAAAGTAACATACAGCAACATACGATGACACAGACACAATTATATAAGTAACATACAGCAACATACGAGGACACAGACACTATTATAAAAGTAACATACTGCAATATACGATGACACAGACACAATTATAAAAGTAACATACAGCAATATACGATGCCACAGACACAATTATAAAAGTAACATACAGCAATATACGATGACACAGACACAATTATAAAAGTAACATACAGCAATATACGATGACACAGACACAATTATAAAAGTAACATACAGCAACATACGATGACACAGACAGAATTATAAAAGTAACATACAGCAACATACGACATATATGACACAGACACAATTATAAAAATAAAATACAGCAATATACGATGACACAGACACAATTATAAAAGTAACATACAGCAATATACGATGACACAGACACAATTATAAAAGTAACATACAGCAATATACGATGACACAGACACAGTTATAAAAGTAACATACAGCAATATACGATGACACAGACACAATTATAAAAGTAACATACAGCAACAAACGATGACACAGACACAATTATAAAAGTAACATACAGCAATATACGATGACACAGACACAATTATAGAAGTAACATACAGCAATATACGATGACACAGACACAATTATAAAAGTAACATACAGCAACATACGATGACACAGACACAATTATAAAAGTAACATACAGCAATATACGATGACACAGACACTTATAAAAGTAACATACAGCAACATACGATGACACAGACAATTATAAAAGTAACATACAGCAACATACGATGACACAGACACAATTATAAAAGAAACATACAGCAATATACGATGACACAGACACAATTATAAAAGTAACATACAGCAACATACGATGACACAGACAATTATAAAAGTAACATACAGCAATATACGATGACACAGACACAATTATAAAAGTAACATACAGCAATATAGGATGACACAGACACAATTATAAAAGTAACATACAGCAACATACGATGACACAGACAATTATAAAAGTAACATACAGCAACAAACGATGACACAGACACAATTATAAAAGTAACATACAGCAATATACGATGACACAGACACAATTATAGAAGTAACATACAGCAATATACGATGACACAGACACAATTATAAAAGTAACATACAGCAACATACGATGACACAGACACAATTATAAAAGTAACATACAGCAATATACGATGACACAGACACTTATAAAAGTAACATACAGCAACATACGATGACACAGACAATTATAAAAGTAACATACAGCAACATACGATGACACAGACACAATTATAAAAGTAACATACAGCAATATACGATGACACAGACACAATTATAAAAGTAACATACAGCAACATACGATGACACAGACAATTATAAAAGTAACATACAGCAATATACGATGACACAGACACAATTATAAAAGTAACATACAGCAATATAGGATGACACAGACACAATTATAAAAGTAACATACAGCAATATACGATGACACAGACAATTATAAAAGTAACATACAGCAACATACGATGACACAGACACAATTATAAAAGTAACATACAGCAATATACGATGACACAGACACAATTATAAAAGTAACATACAGCAATATACGATGACATAGACAATTATAAAAGTAACATACAGCAACATACGATGACACAGACACAATTATAAAAGTAACATACAGCAACATACGATGACACAGACACAATTATAAAAGTAACATACAGCAACATACGATGACACAGACACAATTATAAATGTAACATACAGCAATATACGATGACACAGACAATTATAAAAGTAACATACAGCAACATACGATGACACAGACACAGTTATAAAAGTAACATACAGCAACATACGATGACACAGACTATTATAAAAATACCATACAGCAACATACGATGACACAGAAACAATTATAAAAGTAAAATACAGCAATATACGATGACACAGACAATTATAAAAGTAACATACAGCAATATACGATGACACAGACACAGTTATAAAAGTAACATACAGCAACATACGATGACACAGACACAATTATAAAAGTAACATACAGCAATATACGATGACACAGACACAATTATAAAAGTAACATACAGCAACATACGATGACACAGACACAATTATAAAAATAAAATACAGCAACATACGATGACACAGACACAATTATAAAAGTAACATATAGCAATATACGATGACACAGACAATTATAAAAGTAACATACAGCAACATACGATGACACAGACACAGTTTTAAAAGTAACATATAGCAATATACGATGACACAGACAATTATAAAAGTAACATACAGCAACATACAATGACACAGACACAGTTTTAAAAGTAACATATAGCAATATACGATGACACAGACAATTATAAAAGTAACATACAGCAACATCCGATGACACAGACAAAATTATAAAAGTAACATACAGCAACATACGATGACACAGACAAAATTATAAAAGTAACATACAGCAACATACGATGACAAATACAAAATTATAAAAGTAACATACAGCAACATACGATGACACAGACACAATTATAAAAGTAACATACAACAATATACGATGACACAGACACAATTATAAAAGTAACATACAGCAACATACGATGACACAGACACAATTATAAAAGTAACATACAGCAATATACGATGACACAGACACAGTTATAAAAGTAACATACAGCAACATACGATGACACAGACACAATTATAAAAATAAAATACAGCAATATACGATGACACAGACACAATTATAAAAGTAACATACAGCAACATACGATGACACAGACACAATTATAAAAGTAACATACAGCAACATACGATGACACAGACACAATTATAAAAGTAACATACAGGAATATACGATGACACAGACAAAATTATAAAAGTAACATACAGCAACATACGATGACACAGACAAAATTATAAAAGTAACATACAGCAATATACGATGACACAGACAAAATTATAAAAGTAACATACAGCAACATACGATGACACAGACACAATTATAAAAGTAACATACAACAATATACGATGACACAGACACAATTATAAAAGTAACATACAGCAACATACGATGACACAGACACAATTATAAAAGTAACATACAGCAATATACGATGACACAGACACAGTTATAAAAGTAACATACAGCAACATACGATGACACAGACACAATTATAAAAATAAAATACAGCAATATACGATGACACAGACACAATTATAAAAGTAACATACAGCAACATACGATGACACAGACACAATTATAAAAGTAACATACAGCAACATACGATGACACAGACACAATTATAAAAGTAACATACAGGAATATACGATGACACAGACACAATTATAAAAGTAACATACAGCAACATTCGATGACACAGACACAATTATAAAAGTAACATACAGCAATATACGATGAAACAGACACAATTATAAAAGTAACATACAGCAACATACGATGACACAGACACAATTATAAAAGTAACATACAGCAACATACAATGACACAGACACAATTATAAAAGTAACATACAGCTATATACGATGACACAGACACAATTATAAAAGTAACATACAGCAATATACGATGACACAGACACAATTATAAAAGTAACATACAGCAACATACGATGACACAGACACAATTATAAAAGTAACATACAGCAACATACGATGACACAGACACAATTATAAAAGTAACATACAGCAACATACGATGACACAGGCACAATTATAAAAGTAACATACAGCAACATACGATGACACAGACACAATTACAAAAGTAACATACAGCAACATACGATGACACAGACACAATTATATAAGTAACATACAGCAACATACGAGGACACAGACACTATTATAAAAGTAACATACTGCAATATACGATGACACAGACACAATTATAAAAGTAACATACAGCAATATACGATGACACAGACACAATTATAAAAGTAACATACAGCAATATACGATGACACAGACACAATTATAAAAGTAACATACAGCAATATACGATGACACAGACACAATTATAAAAGTAACATACAGCAACATACGATGACACAGACAGAATTATAAAAGTAACATACAGCAACATACGACATATATGACACAGACACAATTATAAAAATAAAATACAGCAATATACGATGACACAGACACAGTTATAAAAGTAACATACAGCAATATACGATGACACAGACACAATTATAAAAGTAACATACAGCAACAAACGATGACACAGACACAATTATAAAAGTAACATAGAGCAATATACGATGACACAGACACAATTATAGAAGTAACATACAGCAATATACGATGACACAGACACAATTATAAAAGTAACATACAGCAACATACGATGACACAGACACAATTATAAAAGTAACATACAGCAATATACGATGACACAGACACTTATAAAAGTAACATACAGCAACATACGATGACACAGACAATTATAAAAGTAACATACAGCAACATACGATGACACAGACACAATTATAAAAGTAACATACAGCAATATACGATGACACAGACACAATTATAAAAGTAACATACAGCAACATACGATGACACAGACAATTATAAAAGTAACATACAGCAATATACGATGACACAGACACAATTATAAAAGTAACATACAGCAATATAGGATGACACAGACCCAATTATAAAAGTAACATACAGCAACATACGATGACACAGACAATTATAAAAGTAACATACAGCAACAAACGATGACACAGACACAATTATAAAAGTAACATACAGCAATATACGATGACACAGACACAATTATAGAAGTAACATACAGCAATATACGATGACACAGACACAATTATAAAAGTAACATACAGCAACATACGATGACACAGACACAATTATAAAAGTAACATACAGCAATATACGATGACACAGACACTTATAAAAGTAACATACAGCAACATACGATGACACAGACAATTATAAAAGTAACATACAGCAACATACGATGACACAGACACAATTATAAAAGTAACATACAGCAATATACGATGACACAGACACAATTATAAAAATAACATACAGCAACATACGATGACACAGACAATTATAAAAGTAACATACAGCAATATACGATGACACAGACACAATTATAAAAGTAACATACAGCAATATAGGATGACACAGACACAATTATAAAAGTAACATACAGCAACATACAATGACACAGACAATTATAAAAGTAACATACAGCAATATACGATGACACAGACACAATTATAAAAGTAACATACAGCAATATACGATGACACAGACACAATTATAAAAGTAACATACAGCAATATACGATGACATAGACAATTATAAAAGTAACATACAGCAACATACGATGACACAGACACAATTATAAAAGTAACATACAGCAACATACGATGACACAGACACAATTATAAAAGTAACATACAGCAACATACGATGACACAGACACAATTATAAATGTAACATACAGCAATATACGATGACACAGACAATTATAAAAGTAACATACAGCAACATACGATGACACAGACACAGTTATAAAAGTAACATACAGCAACATACGATGACACAGACTATTATAAAAATACCATACAGCAACATACGATGACACAGAAACAATTATAAAAGTAACATACAGCAATATACGATGACACAGACAATTATAAAAGTAACATACAGCAATATACGATGACACAGACACAGTTATAAAAGTAACATACAGCAACATACGATGACACAGACACAATTATAAAAGTAACATACAGCAATATACGATGACACAGACACAATTATAAAAGTAACATACAGCAACATACGATGACACAGACACAATTATAAAAATAAAATACAGCAACATACGATGACACAGACACAATTATAAAAGTAACATATAGCAATATACGATGACACAGACAATTATAAAAGTAACATACAGCAACATACGATGACACAGACACAGTTTTAAAAGTAACATATAGCAATATACGATGACACAGACAATTATAAAAGTAACATACAGCAACATACAATGACACAGACACAGTTTTAAAAGTAACATATAGCAATATACGATGACACAGACAATTATAAAAGTAACATACAGCAACATACGATGACACAGACAAAATTATAAAAGTAACATACAGCAACATACGATGACACAGACAAAATTATAAAAGTAACATACAGCAACATACGATGACACAGACAAAATTATAAAAGTAACATACAGCAACATACGATGACACAGACACAATTATAAAAGTAACATACAAGAATATACGATGACACAGACACAATTATAAAAGTAACATACAGCAACATACGATGACACAGACACAATTATAAAAGTAACATACAGCAATATACGATGACACAGACACAGTTATAAAAGTAACATACAGCAACATACGATGACACAGACACAATTATAAAAATAAAATACAGCAATATACGATGACACAGACACAATTATAAAAGTAACATACAGCAACATACGATGACACAGACACAATTATAAAAGTAACATACAGCAACATACGATGACACAGACACAATTATAAAAGTAACATACAGGAATATACGATGACACAGACACAATTATAAAAGTAACATACAGCAACATTCGATGACACAGACACAATTATAAAAGTAACATACAGCAATATACGATGAAACAGACACAATTATAAAAGTAACATACAGCAACATACGATGACACAGACACAATTATAAAAGTAACATACAGCAACATACAATGACACAGACACAATTATAAAAGTAACATACAGCAATATACGATGACACAGACACAATTATAAAAGTAACATACAGCAATATACGATGACACAGACACAATTATAAAAGTAACATACAGCAACATACGATGACACAGACACAATTATAAAAGTAACATACAGCAACATACGATGACACAGACACAATTATAAAAGTAACATACAGCAACATACGATGACACAGACACAATTATAAAAGTAACATACAGCAACATACGATGACACAGACACAATTACAAAAGTAACATACAGCAACATACGATGACACAGACACAATTATATAAGTAACATACAGCAACATACGAGGACACAGACACTATTATAAAAGTAACATACTGCAATATACGATGACACAGACACAATTATAAAAGTAACATACAGCAATATACGATGACACAGACACAATTATAAAAGTAACATACAGCAATATACGATGACACAGACACAATTATAAAAGTAACATACAGCAATATACGATGACACAGACACAATTATAAAAGTAACATACAGCAACATACGATGACACAGACAGAATTATAAAAGTAACATACAGCAACATACGACATATATGACACAGACACAATTATAAAAATAAAATACAGCAATATACGATGACACAGACACAATTATAAAAGTAACATACAGCAATATACGATGACACAGACACAATTATAAAAGTAACATACAGCAATATACGATGACACAGACACAGTTATAAAAGTAACATACAGCAATATACGATGACACAGACACAATTATAAAAGTAACATACAGCAACAAACGATGACACAGACACAATTATAAAAGTAACATACAGCAATATACGATGACACAGACACAATTATAGAAGTAACATACAGCAATATACGATGACACAGACACAATTATAAAAGTAACATACAGCAACATACGATGACACAGACACAATTATAAAAGTAACATACAGCAATATACGATGACACAGACACTTATAAAAGTAACATACAGCAACATACGATGACACAGACAATTATAAAAGTAACATACAGCAACATACGATGACACAGACACAATTATAAAAGTAACATACAGCAATATACGATGACACAGACACAATTATAAAAGTAACATACAGCAACATACGATGACACAGACAATTATAAAAGTAACATACAGCAATATACGATGACACAGACAGAATTATAAAAGTAACATACAGCAACATACGATGACACAGACAATTATAAAAGTAACATACAGCAATATACGATGACACAGACACAATTATAAAAGTAACATACAGCAATATAGGATGACACAGACACAATTATAAAAGTAACATACAGCAACATACGATGACACAGACAATTATAAAAGTAACATACAGCAACATACGATGACACAGACACAATTATAAAAGTAACATACAGCAATATACGATGACACAGACACAATTATAAAAGTAACATACAGCAATATACGATGACACAGACACAATTATAAAAGTAACATACAGCAACATACGATGACACAGACACAATTATAAAAGTAACATACAGCAACATACGACATATATGACACAGACACAATTATAAAAAAAAATACAGCAATATACGATGACACAGACACAATTATAAAAGTAACATACAGCAATATACGATGACACAGACACAATTATAATAGTAACATACAGCAATATACGATGACACAGACACAGTTATAAAAGTAACATACAGCAATATACGATGACACAGACACAATTATAAAAGTAACATACAGCAACAAACGATGACACAGACACAATTATAAAAGTAACATACAGCAATATACGATGACACAGACACAATTATAGAAGTAACATACAGCAATATACGATGACACAGACACAATTATAAAAGTAACATACAGCAATATACGATGACACAGACACTTATAAAAGTAACATACAGCAACATACGATGACACAGACAATTATAAAAGTAACATACAGCAACATACGATGACACAGACACAATTATAAAAGTAACATACAGCAATATACGATGACACAGACACAATTATAAAAGTAACATACAGCAACATACGATGACACAGACAATTATAAAAGTAACATACAGCAATATACGATGACACAGACACAATTATAAAAGTAACATACAGCAACATACGATGACACAGACAATTATAAAAGTAACATACAGCAATATACGATGACACAGACACAATTATAAAAGTAACATACAGCAACATACAATGACACAGACACAATTATAAAAGTAACATACAGCAATATACGATGACACAGACACAATTATAAAAGTAACATACAGCAATATACGATGACACAGACACAATTATAAAAGTAATATACAGCAATATACGATGACACAGACACAATTATAAAAGTAACATCCCGCAATCTACGATGACACAGACAATTATAAAAATAACATACACCAACATACGATGACACAGACACAATTATAAAAGTAACATACAGCAACATACGATGACACAGACACAATTATAAAAGTAACATACAGCAACATACGATGACACAGACACAATTATAAAAGTAACATACAGCAACATACAATGACACAGACACAATTATAAAAGTAACATACAGCAACATACGATGACACAGACACAATTATAAAAGTAACATACAGCAACATACGATGACACAGACACAATTATAAAAGTAACATACAGCAATATACGATGACACAGACACAATTATAAAAGTAACATACAGCAACATACGATGACACAGACACAGTTATAAAAGTAACATAGAGCAATATACGATGACACAGACAATTATAAAAATAACATACAGCAATATACGATGACACAGACAATTATAAAAGTAACATACAGCAATATACGATGACACAGACACAGTTATAAAAGTAACATACAGAAATATACGATGACACAGACAATTATAAAAGTAACATACAGCAATATACGATGACACAGACACAATTATATAAGTAACATATAGCAACATACGGTGACACAGACACAATTATAAAAGTAACATACAGCAACATATGATGACACAGACACAATTATAAAAGTAACATACAGCAACATACGATGACACAGACACAATTATAAAAGTAACATACAGCAACATACGATGACACAGACACAATTATAAAAGTAACATACAGCAACATACGATGACACAGACACAATTATAAAAATAACACAGCAACATACGATGACACAGACACAATTATAAAAGTAACATACAGCAACATACGATGACACAGACACAATTATAAAAATAACACAGCAACATACGATGACACAGACACAATTATAAAAGTAACATACAGCAATATACGATGACACAGACACAATTATAAAAGTAACATACAGCAATATACGATGACACAGACACAATTATAAAAGTAACATACAGCAATATACGATGACACAGACACAATTATAAAAGTAACATACAGCAATATACGATGACACAGACACAATTGTAAAAGTAACATACAGCAATATACGATGACACAGACACAATTATAAAAGTAACATACAGCAATATACGATGACACAGAAACAATTATAAAAGTAACATCCCTCAATCTACGATGACACAGACAATTATAAAAATAACATACAGCAATATACGATGACACAGACACAATTATAAAAGTAACATACAGCAATATACGATGACACAGACAATTATAAAAGTAACATACAGCAATATACGATGACACAGACACAATTATAAAAGTAACATACAGCAATATACGATGACACAGACACAATTATAAAAGTAACATACAGCAATATACGATGACACAGACACAATTATAAAAGTAACATACAGCAATATACGATGACACAGACAATTATAAAAGTAACATACAGCAATATACGATGACACAGACACAATTATAAAAGTAACATACAGCAACATACGATGACACAGACACAATTATAAAAGTAACATACAGCAATATACGATGACACAGACAATTATAAAAGTAACATACAGCAACATACGATGACACAGACACAATTATAAAAGTAACATACAGCAACATACGATGACACAGACACAATTATAAAAGTAACATACAGCAACATACGATGACACAGACACAATTATAAAAGTAACATACAGCAACATACAATGACACAGACACAATTATAAAAGTAACATACAGCAATATACGATGACACAGACACAATTATAAAAGTAACATACAGCAACATACGATGACACAGACAATTATAAAAGTAACATACAGCAACATACGATGACACAGACACAATTATAAAAATAACATACAGCAAGATACGATGACACAGACACAATTATAAAAATAAAATACAGCAACATACGATGACACAGACACAATTATAAAAGTAACATACAGCAATATACGATGACACAGACACAATTATAAAAGTAACATACAGCAATATACGATGACACAGACACAATTATAAAAGTAACATACAGCAATATACGATGACACAGACACAATTATAAAAATAACATACAGCAACATACGATGACACAGACACAATTATAAAAATAAAATACAGCAACATACGATGACACAGACACAATTATATTAGTAACATACAGCAATATACGATGACACAGACACAGTTATAAAAGTAACATACAGCAACATACGATGACACAGACAATTATAAAAGTAACATACAGCAACATACGATGACACAGACACAATTATAAAAGTAACATACAGCAATATACGATGACACAGACACAATTATAAAAGTAACATCCCTCAATCTACGATGACACAGACAATTATAAAAATAACATACAGCAATATACGATGACACAGACACAATTATAAAAGTAACATACAGCAATATACGATGACACAGACAATTATAAAAGTAACATACAGCAATATACGATGACACAGACACAATTATAAAAGTAACATACAGCAATATACGATGACACAGACACAATTATAAAAGTAACATACAGCAATATACGATGACACAGACACAATTATAAAAGTAACATACAGCAATATACGATGACACAGACACAATTATAAAAGTAACATACAGCAATATACGATGACACAGACACAATTATAAAAGTAACATACAGCAATATACGATGACACAGACACAATTATAAAAGTAACATACAGCAATATACGATGACACAGACACAATTATAAAAATAACATACAGCAACATACGATGACACAGACACAATTATAAAAATAAAATACAGCAACATACGATGACACAGACACAATTATAAAAGTAACATACAGCAATATACGATGACACAGACACAGTTATAAAAGTAACATACAGCAACATACGATGACACAGACAATTATAAAAGTAACATACAGCAACATACGATGACACAGACACAATTATAAAAGTAACATACAGGAATATACGATGACACAGACACAATTATAAAAGTAACATACAGCAACATACGATGATACAGACACAATTATAAAAGTAACATACAGCAATATACGATGACACAGACACAATTATAAAAATAACATACAGCAATATACGATGACACAGACACAATTATAAAAGTAACATACAGCAACATACAATGACACAGACACAATTATAAAAGTAACATACAGCAACATACGATGACACAGACACAATTATAGAAGTAACATACAGCAATATACGATGACACAGACACAATTATAAAAGTAACATACAGCAACATACGATGACACAGAAACAATTATAAAAGTAACATACAGCAATATACGATGACACAGACACTTATAAAAGTAACATACAGCAACATACGATGACACAGACAATTATAAAAGTAACATACAGCAACATACGATGACACAGACACAATTATAAAAGTAACATACAGCAATATACGATGACACAGACACAATTATAAAAGTAACATACAGCAACATACGATGACACAGACAATTATAAAAGTAACATACAGCAATATACGATGACACAGACAGAATTATAAAAGTAACATACAGCAACATACGATGACACAGACAATTATAAAAGTAACATACAGCAATATACGATGACACAGACACAATTATAAAAGTAACATACAGCAATATAGGATGACACAGACACAATTATAAAAGTAACATACAGCAACATACGATGACACAGACAATTATAAAAGTAACATACAGCAACATACGATGACACAGACACAATTATAAAAGTAACATACAGCAATATACGATGACACAGACACAATTATAAAAGTAACATACAGCAATATACGATGACACAGACACAATTATAAAAGTAACATACAGCAACATACGATGACACAGACACAATTATAAAAGTAACATACAGCAACATACGACATATATGACACAGACACAATTATAAAAAAAAAATACAGCAATATACGATGTCACAGACACAATTATAAAAGTAACATACAGCAATATACGATGACACAGACACAATTATAATAGTAACATACAGCAATATACGATGACACAGACACAGTTATAAAAGTAACATACAGCAATATACGATGACACAGACACAATTATAAAAGTAACATACAGCAACAAACGATGACACAGACACAATTATAAAAGTAACATACAGCAATATACGATGACACAGACACAATTATAGAAGTAACATACAGCAATATACGATGACACAGACACAATTATAAAAGTAACATACAGCAATATACGATGACACAGACACTTATAAAAGTAACATACAGCAACATACGATGACACAGACAATTATAAAAGTAACATACAGCAACATACGATGACACAGACACAATTATAAAAGTAACATACAGCAATATACGATGACACAGACACAATTATAAAAGTAACATACAGCAACATACGATGACACAGACAATTATAAAAGTAACATACAGCAATATACGATGACACAGACAGAATTATAAAAGTAACATACAGCAACATACGATGACACAGACAATTATAAAAGTAACATACAGCAATATACGATGACACAGACACAATTATAAAAGTAACATACAGCAACATACAATGACACAGACACAATTATAAAAGTAACATACAGCAATATACGATGACACAGACACAATTATAAAAGTAAAATACAGCAATATACGATGACACAGACACAATTATAAAAGTAACATACAGCAATATACGATGACACAGACACAATTATAAAAGTAACATCCCGCAATCTACGATGACACAGACAATTATAAAAATAACATACACCAACATACGATGACACAGACACAATTATAAAAGTAACATACAGCAACATACGATGACACAGACACAATTATAAAAGTAACATACAGCAACATACGATGACACAGACACAATTATAAAAGTAACATACAGCAACATACGATGACACAGACACAATTATAAAAGTAACATACAGCAACATACGATGACACAGACACAATTATAAAAGTAACATACAGCAACATACGATGACACAGACACAATTATAAAAGTAACATACAGCAATATACGATGACACAGACACAATTTTAAAAGTAACATACAGCAACATACGATGACACAGACACAGTTATAAAAGTAACATAGAGCAATATACGATGACACAGACAATTATAAAAATAACATACAGCAATATACGATGACACAGACAATTATAAAAGTAACATACAGCAATATACGATGACACAGACACAGTTATAAAAGTAACATACAGAAATATACGATGACACAGACAATTATAAAAGTAACATACAGCAATATACGATGACACAGACACAATTATAAAAGTAACATATAGCAACATACGGTGACACAGACACAATTATAAAAGTAACATACAGCAACATATGATGACACAGACACAATTATAAAAGTAACATACAGCAACATACGATGACACAGACACAATTATAAAAGTAACATACAGCAACATACGATGACACAGACACAATTATAAAAGTAACATACAGCAACATACGATGACACAGACACAATTATAAAAATAACACAGCAACATACGATGACACAGACACAATTATAAAAGTAACATACAGCAACATACGATGACACAGACACAATTATAAAAATAACACAGCAACATACGATGACACAGACACAATTATAAAAGTAACATACAGCAATATACGATGACACAGACACAATTATAAAAGTAACATACAGCAATATACGATGACACAGACACAATTATAAAAGTAACATACAGCAATATACGATGACACAGACACAATTATAAAAGTAACATACAGCAATATACGATGACACAGACACAATTGTAAAAGTAACATACAGCAATATACGATGACACAGACACAATTATAAAAGTAACATACAGCAATATACGATGACACAGACACAATTATAAAAGTAACATCCCTCAATCTACGATGACACAGACAATTATAAAAATAACATACAGCAATATACGATGACACAGACACAATTATAAAAGTAACATACAGCAATATACGATGACACAGACAATTATAAAAGTAACATACAGCAATATACGATGACACAGACACAATTATAAAAGTAACATCCCTCAATCTACGATGACACAGACAATTATAAAAATAACATACAGCAATATACGATGACACAGACACAATTATAAAAGTAACATACAGCAATATACGATGACACAGACAATTATAAAAGTAACATACAGCAATATACGATGACACAGACACAATTATAAAAGTAACATACAGCAACATACGATGACACAGACACAATTATAAAAGTAACATACAGCAATATACGATGACACAGACAATTATAAAAGTAACATACAGCAACATACGATGACACAGACACAATTATAAAAGTAACATACAGCAACATACGATGACACAGACACAATTATAAAAGTAACATACAGCAACATACGATGACACAGACACAATTATAAAAGTAACATACAGCAACATACAATGACACAGACACAATTATAAAAGTAACATACAGCAATATACGATGACACAGACACAATTATAAAAGTAACATACAGCAACATACGATGACACAGACAATTATAAAAGTAACATACAGCAACATACGATGACACAGACACAATTATAAAAATAACATACAGCAAGATACGATGACACAGACACAATTATAAAAATAAAATACAGCAACATACGATGACACAGACACAATTATAAAAGTAACATACAGCAATATACGATGACACAGACACAATTATAAAAGTAACATACAGCAATATACGATGACACAGACACAATTATAAAAGTAACATACAGCAATATACGATGACACAGACACAATTATAAAAGTAACATACAGCAATATACGATGACACAGACACAATTATAAAAATAACATACAGCAACATACGATGACACAGACACAATTATAAAAATAAAATACAGCAACATACGATGACACAGACACAATTATAAAAGTAACATACAGCAATATACGATGACACAGACACAGTTATAAAAGTAACATACAGCAACATACGATGACACAGACAATTATAAAAGTAACATACAGCAACATACGATGACACAGACACAATTATAAAAGTAACATACAGCAATATACGATGACACAGACACAATTATAAAAGTAACATACAGCAACATACGATGACACAGACACAATTATAAAAGTAACATACAGCAATATACGATGACACAGACACAATTATAAAAATAACATACAACAATATACGATGACACAGACACAATTATAAAAGTAACATACAGCAACATACAATGACACAGACACAATTATAAAAATAACATACAGCAACATACGATGACACAGACACAATTATAGAAGTAACATACAGCAATATACGATGACACAGACACAATTATAAAAGTAACATACAGCAACATACGATGACACAGACACAATTATAAAAGTAACATACAGCAACATACGCTGACACAGACAATTATAAAAGTTACATACAGCAATATACGATGACACAGACAATTATAAAAGTAACATACAGCAATATACAATGACACAGACACAATTATAAAAGTAACATACAGCAACATACGATGACACAGACAATTATAAAAGTTACATACAGCAATATACGATGACACAGACACAATTATAAAAGTAACATACAGCAACATACGATGACACAGACAATTATAAAAGTAACATACAGCAACATACGATGACACAGACACAATTATAAAAGTAACATACAGCAACATACGATGACACAGACAATTATAAAAGTAACATACAGCAATATACGATGACACAGACACAATTATAAAAGTAACATACAGCAACATACAATGACACAGACACAATTATAAAAGTTACATACAGCAATATACGATGACACAGACACAATTATAAAAGTAACATACAGCAATATACGATGACACAGACACAATTATAAAAGTAACATACAGCAATATACGATGACACAGACACAATTATAAAAGTAACATACAGCAATATACGATGACACAGACACAATTATAAAAGTAACATACCGCAATCTACGATGACACAGACAATTATAAAAATAACATACAGCAACATACGATGACACAGACAATTATAAAAATAACATACAGCAGCATACGATGACACAGACACAATTATAAAAGTAACATACAGCAACATACGATGACACAGACACAATTATAAAAGTAACATACAGCAATGTACGATGACACAGACAATTATAAAAGTAACATACAGCAATATACGATGACACAGACACAATTATAAAAGTAACATACAGCAATATACGATGACACAGACACAATTATAAAAGTAACATACAGCAATATACGATGACACAGACACAATTATAAAAGTAACATACAGCAATATACGATGACACAGACAATTATAAAAGTAACATACAGCAATATACGATGACACAGACACAATTATAAAAGTAACATACAGCAACATACGATGACACAGACACAATTATAAAAGTAACATACAGCAATATACGATGACACAGACAATTATAAAAGTAACATACAGCAACATACGATGACACAGACACAATTATAAAAGTAACATACAGCAACATACGATGACACAGACACAATTATAAAAGTAACATACAGCAACATACGATGACACAGACACAATTATAAAAGTAACATACAGCAACATACGATGACACAGACACAATTATAAAAGTAACATACAGCAACATACGATGACACAGACACAATTATAAAAGTAACATACAGCAACATACAATGACACAGACACAATTATAAAAGTAACATACACCAACATACGATGACACAGACACAATTATAAAAGTAACATACAGCAACATACGATGACACAGACACAATTATAAAAGTAACATACAGCAATATACGATGACACAGACACAATTATAAAAGTAACATACAGCAATATACGATGACACAGACACAATTATAAAAGTAACATACAGCAACATACGATGACACAGACACAATTATAAAAGTAACATACAGCAATATACGATGACACAGACACAATTATAAAAGTAAAATCCAGCAATATACGATGACACAGACACAGTTATAAAAGTAACATACAGCAACATACGATGACACAGACAATTATAAAAGTAACATACAGCAACATACGATGACACAGACACAATTATAAAAGTAACATACAGCAATATACGATGACACAGACACAATTATAAAAGTAACATCCCTCAATCTACGATGACACAGACAATTATAAAAATAACATACAGCAATATACGATGACACAGACACAATTATAAAAGTAACATACAGCAATATACGATGACACAGACAATTATAAAAGTAACATACAGCAATATACGATGACACAGACACAATTATAAAAGTAACATACAGCAATATACGATGACACAGACACAATTATAAAAGTAACATACAGCAATATACGATGACACAGACACAATTATAAAAGTAACATACAGCAATATACGATGACACAGACACAATTATAAAAGTAACATACAGCAATATACGATGACACAGACACAATTATAAAAGTAACATACAGCAATATACGATGACACAGACACAATTATAAAAGTAACATACAGCAATATACGATGACACAGACACAATTATAAAAATAACATACAGCAACATACGATGACACAGACACAATTATAAAAATAAAATACAGCAACATACGATGACACAGACACAATTATAAAAGTAACATACAGCAATATACGATGACACAGACACAGTTATAAAAGTAACATACAGCAACATACGATGACACAGACAATTATAAAAGTAACGCACAGCAACATACGATGACACAGACACAATTATAAAAGTAACATACAGCAATATACGATGACACAGACACAATTATAAAAGTAACATACAGCAACATACGATGACACAGACACAATTATAAAAGTAACATACAGCAATATACGATGACACAGACACAATTATAAAAATAACATACAGCAATATACGATGACACAGACACAATTATAAAAGTAACATACAGCAACATACAATGACACAGACACAATTATAAAAGTAACATACAGCAACATACGATGACACAGACACAATTATAGAAGTAACATACAGCAATATACGATGACACAGACACAATTATAAAAGTAACATACAGCAACATACGATGACACAGACACAATTATAAAAGTAACATACAGCAATATACGATGACACAGACACTTATAAAAGTAACATACAGCAACATACGATGACACAGACAATTATAAAAGTAACATACAGCAACATACGATGACACAGACACAATTATAAAAGTAACATACAGCAATATACGATGACACAGACACAATTATAAAAGTAACATACAGCAACATACGATGACACAGACAATTATAAAAGTAACATACAGCAATATACGATGACACAGACAGAATTATAAAAGTAACATACAGCAACATACGATGACACAGACAATTATAAAAGTAACATACAGCAATATACGATGACACAGACACAATTATAAAAGTAACATACAGCAATATAGGATGACACAGACACAATTATAAAAGTAACATACAGCAACATACGATGACACAGACAATTATAAAAGTAACATACAGCAACATACGATGACACAGACACAATTATAAAAGTAACATACAGCAATATACGATGACACAGACACAATTATAAAAGTAACATACAGCAATATACGATGACACAGACACAATTATAAAAGTAACATACAGCAACATACGATGACACAGACACAATTATAAAAGTAACATACAGCAACATACGACATATATGACACAGACACAATTATAAAAAAAAAATACAGCAATATACGATGACACAGACACAATTATAAAAGTAACATACAGCAATATACGATGACACAGACACAATTATAATAGTAACATACAGCAATATACGATGACACAGACACAGTTATAAAAGTAACATACAGCAATATACGATGACACAGACACAATTATAAAAGTAACATACAGCAACAAACGATGACACAGACACAATTATAAAAGTAACATACAGCAATATACGATGACACAGACACAATTATAGAAGTAACATACAGCAATATACGATGACACAGACACAATTATAAAAGTAACATACAGCAATATACGATGACACAGACACTTATAAAAGTAACATACAGCAACATACGATGACACAGACAATTATAAAAGTAACATACAGCAACATACGATGACACAGACACAATTATAAAAGTAACATACAGCAATATACGATGACACAGACACAATTATAAAAGTAACATACAGCAACATACGATGACACAGACAATTATAAAAGTAACATACAGCAATATACGATGACACAGACACAATTATAAAAGTAACATACAGCAACATACGATGACACAGACAATTATAAAAGTAACATACAGCAATATACGATGACAGACACAATTATAAAAGTAACATACAGCAACATACAATGACACAGACATAATTATAAAAGTAACATACAGCAATATACGATGACACAGACACAATTATAAAAGTAAAATACAGCAATATACGATGACACAGACACAATTATAAAAGTAACATACAGCAATATACGATGACACAGACACAATTATAAAAGTAACATCCCGCAATCTACGATGACACAGACAATTATAAAAATAACATACACCAACATACGATGACACAGACACAATTATAAAAGTAACATACAGCAACATACGATGACACAGACACAATTATAAAAGTAACATACAACAACATACGATGACACAGACACAATTATAAAAGTAACATACAGCAACATACGATGACACAGACACAATTATAAAAGTAACATACAGCAACATACGATGACACAGACACAATTATAAAAGTAACATACAGCAACATACGATGACACAGACACAATTATAAAAGTAACATACAGCAATATATGATGACACAGACACAATTATAAAAGTAACATACAGCAACATACGATGACACAGACACAGTTATAAAAGTAACATAGAGCAATATACGATGACACAGACAATTATAAAAATAACATACAGCAATATACGATGACACAGACAATTATAAAAGTAACATACAGCAATATACGATGACACAGACACAGTTATAAAAGTAACATACAGAAATATACGATGAAACAGACAATTATAAAAGTAACATACAGCAATATACAATGACACAGACACAATTATAAAAGTAACATATAGCAACATACGGTGACACAGACACAATTATAAAAGTAACATACAGCAACATATGATGACACAGACACAATTATAAAAGTAACATACAGCAACATACGATGACACAGACACAATTATAAAAGTAACATACAGCAACATACGATGACACAGACACAATTATAAAAGTAACATACAGCAACATACGATGACACAGACACAATTATAAAAATAACACAGCAACATACGATGACACAGACACAATTATAAAAGTAACATACAGCAACATACGATGACACAGACACAATTATAAAAATAACACAGCAACATACGATGACACAGACACAATTATAAAAGTAACATACAGCAATATACGATGACACAGACACAATTATAAAAGTAACATACAGCAATATACGATGACACAGACACAATTATAAAAGTAACATACAGCAATATACGATGACACAGACACAATTATAAAAGTAACATACAGCAATATACGATGACACAGACACAATTGTAAAAGTAACATACAGCAATATACGATGACACAGACACAATTATAAAAGTAACATACAGCAATATACGATGACACAGACACAATTATAAAAGTAACATCCCTCAATCTACGATGACACAGACAATTATAAAAATAACATACAGCAATATACGATGACACAGACACAATTATAAAAGTAACATACAGCAATATACGATGACACAGACAATTATAAAAGTAACATACAGCAATATACGATGACACAGACACAATTATAAAAGTAACATACAGCAATATACGATGACACAGACACAATTATAAAAGTAACATACAGCAATATACGATGACACAGACACAATTATAAAAGTAACATACAGCAATATACGATGACACAGACAATTATAAAAGTAACATACAGCAATATACGATGACACAGACACAATTATAAAAGTAACATACAGCAACATACGATGACACAGACACAATTATAAAAGTAACATACAGCAATATACGATGACACAGACAATTATAAAAGTAACATACAGCAACATACGATGACAGAGACACAATTATAAAAGTAACATACAGCAACATACGATGACACAGACACAATTATAAAAGTAACATACAGCAACATACGATGACACAGACACAATTATAAAAGTAACATACAGCAACATACAATGACACAGACACAATTATAAAAGTAACATACAGCAATATACGATGACACAGACACAATTATAAAAGTAACATACAGCAACATACGATGACACAGACAATTATAAAAGTAACATACAGCAACATACGATGACACAGACACAATTATAAAAATAACATACAGCAAGATACGATGACACAGACACAATTATAAAAATAAAATACAGCAACATACGATGACACAGACACAATTATAAAAGTAACATACAGCAATATACGATGACACAGACACAATTATAAAAGTAACATACAGCAATATACGATGACACAGACACAATTATAAAAGTAACATACAGCAATATACGATGACACAGACACAATTATAAAAGTAACATACAGCAATATACGATGACACAGACACAATTATAAAAATAACATACAGCAACATACGATGACACAGACACAATTATAAAAATAAAATACAGCAACATACGATGACACAGACACAATTATAAAAGTAACATACAGCAATATACGATGACACAGACACAGTTATAAAAGTAACATACAGCAACATACGATGACACAGACAATTATAAAAGTAACATACAGCAACATACGATGACACAGACACAATTATAAAAGTAACATACAGCAATATACGATGACACAGACACAATTATAAAAGTAACATACAGCAACATACGATGACACAGACACAATTATAAAAGTAACATACAGCAATATACGATGACACAGACACAATTATAAAAATAACATACAGCAATATACGATGACACAGACACAATTATAAAAGTAACATACAGCAACATACAATGACACAGACACAATTATAAAAGTAACATACAGCAACATACGATGACACAGACACAATTATAGAAGTAACATACAGCAATATACGATGACACAGACACAATTATAAAAGTAACATACAGCAACATACGATGACACAGACACAATTATAAAAGTAACATACAGCAACATACGATGACACAGACAATTATAAAAGTTACATACAGCAATATACGATGACACAGACAATTATAAAAGTAACATACAGCAATATACAATGACACAGACACAATTATAAAAGTAACATACAGCAACATACGATGACACAGACAATTATAAAAGTTACATACAGCAATATACGATGACACAGACACAATTATAAAAGTAACATACAGCAACATACGATGACACAGACAATTATAAAAGTAACATACAGCAACATACGATGACACAGACACAATTATAAAAGTAACATACAGCAACATACGATGACACAGACAATTATAAAAGTAACCTACAGCAATATACGATGACACAGACACAATTATAAAAGTAACATACAGCAACATACAATGACACAGACACAATTATAAAAGTTACATACAGCAATATACGATGACACAGACACAATTATAAAAGTAACATACAGCAATATACGATGACACAGACACAATTATAAAAGTAACATACAGCAATATACGATGACACAGACACAATTATAAAAGTAACATACAGCAATATACGATGACACAGACACAATTATAAAAGTAACATACCACAATCTACGATGACACAGACAATTATAAAAATAACATACAGCAACATACGATGACACAGACAATTATAAAAATAACATACAGCAGCATACGATGACACAGACACAATTATAAAAGTAACATACAGCAACATACGATGACACAGACACAATTATAAAAGTAACATACAGCAATGTACGATGACACAGACAATTATAAAAGTAACATACAGCAATATACGATGACACAGACACAATTATAAAAGTAACATACAGCAATATACGATGACACAGACACAATTATAAAAGTAACATACAGCAATATACGATGACACAGACACAATTATAAAAGTAACATACAGCAATATACGATGACACAGACAATTATAAAAGTAACATACAGCAATATACGATGACACAGACACAATTATAAAAGTAACATACAGCAACATACGATGACACAGACACAATTATAAAAGTAACATACAGCAATATACGATGACACAGACAATTATAAAAGTAACATACAGCAACATACAATGACACAGACACAATTATAAAAGTAACATACAGCAACATACGATGACACAGACACAATTATAAAAGTAACATACAGCAACATACGATGACACAGACACAATTATAAAAGTAACATACAGCAACATACGATGACACAGACACAATTATAAAAGTAACATACAGCAACATACGATGACACAGACACAATTATAAAAGTAACATACAGCAACATACAATGACACAGACACAATTATAAAAGTAACATACACCAACATACGATGACACAGACACAATTATAAAAGTAACATACAGCAACATACGATGACACAGACACAATTATAAAAGTAACATACAGCAATATACGATGACACAGACACAATTATAAAAGTAACATACAGCAATATACGATGACACAGACACAATTATAAAAGTAACATACAGCAACATACGATGACACAGACACAATTATAAAAGTAACATACAGCAATATACGATGACACAGACACAATTATAAAAGTAAAATCCAGCAATATACGATGACATAGACACAATTATAAAAGTAAAATACAGCAATATACGATGACACAGACACAATTATAAAAGTAACATACAGCAACATACGATGACACAGACACAATTATAGAAGTAACATACAGCAATATACGATGACACAGACACAATTATAAAAGTAACATACAGCAACATACGATGACACAGACACAATTATAAAAGTAACATACAGCAATATACGATGACATAGACACAATTATAAAAGTAAAATACAGCAACATACGATGACACAGACACAATTATAAAAGTAACATACAGCAACATACGATGACACAGACACAATTATAAAAGAAACATACAGCAATATACGATGACACAGACACTTATAAAAGTAACATACAGCAACATACGATGACACAGACAATTATAAAAGTAACATACAGCAATATACGATGACACAGACACAATTATAAAAGTAACATACAGCAACATATGATGACACAGACAATTATAAAAGTAACATACAGCAATATACGATGACACAGACACAATTATAAAAGTAACATACAGCAACATACGATGACACAGACAATTATAAAAGTAACATACAGCAATATACGATGACACAGACACAATTATAAAAGTAACATACAGCAACATACGATGACACAGACACAATGATAAAAGTAACATACAGCAATATACGATGACACAGACACAATTATAAAAGTAACACACAGCAACATACGATGACACAGACACAATTATAAAAGTAACATACAGCAATATACGATGACACAGTCACAATTATAAAAGTAACATACAGCAACATACGATGACACAGACACAATTATAAAAGTAACATACAGCAACATACGATGACATAGACACAATTATAAAAGTAACACACAGCAACATACGATGACACAGACACAATTATAAAAGTAACATACAGCAATATACGATGACACAGTCACAATTATAAAAGTAACATACAGCAACATACGATGACACAGACACAATTATAAAAGTAACATACAGCAACATACGATGACATAGACACAATTATAAAAGTAACATACAGCAACATACGATGACACAGACAATTATAAAAGTAACATACAGCAATATACAATGACACAGACACAATTATAAAAGTAACATACAGCAACATATGATGACACAGACAATTATAAAAGTAACATACAGCAATATACGATGACACAGACACAATTATAAAAGTAACATACAGCAACATACGATGACACAGACAATTATAAAAGTAACATACAGCAATATACGATGACACAGACACAATTATAAAAGTAACATACAGCAACATACGATGACACAGACACAATGATAAAAGTAACATACAGCAATATACGATGACACAGACACAATTATAAAAGTAACACACAGCAACATACGATGACACAGACACAATTATAAAAGTAACATACAGCAATATACGATGACACAGTCACAATTATAAAAGTAACATACAGCAACATACGATGACACAGACACAATTATAAAAGTAACATACAGCAACATACGATGACATAGACACAATTATAAAAGTAACATACAGCAATATACGATGACACAGACACAATTATAAAAGTAACATACAGCAACATACGATGACACAGACACAATTATAAAAGTAACATACAGCAACATACGATGACACAGACAATTATAAAAGTTACATACAGCAATATACGATGACACAGACAATTATAAAAGTAACATACAGCAATATACAATGACACAGACACAATTATAAAAGTAACATACAGCAACATACGATGACACAGACAATTATAAAAGTTACATACAGCAACATACGATGACACAGACACAATTATAAAAGTAACATACAGCAACATACGATGACACAGACAATTATAAAAGTAACATACAGCAACATACGATGACACAGACACAATTATAAAAGTAACATACAGCAACATACGATGACACAGACAATTATAAAAGTAACATACAGCAATATACGATGACACAGACACAATTATAAAAGTAACATACAGCAACATACAATGACACAGACACAATTATAAAAGTTACATACAGCAATATACGATGACACAGACACAATTATAAAAGTAACATACAGCAATATACGATGACACAGACACAATTATAAAAGTAACATACAGCAATATACGATGACACAGACACAATTATAAAAGTAACATACAGCAATATACGATGACACAGACACAATTATAAAAGTAACATACAGCAACATATGATGACACAGACACAATTATAAAAGTAACATACTGCAATATACGATGACACAGACACAATTATAAAAGTAACATACAGCAATATACGATGACACAGACACAATTATAAAAGTAACATACAGCAATATACGATGACACAGACACAATTATAAAAGTAACATACAGCAATATACGATGACACAGACACAATTAGAAAAGTAACATACAGCAACATACGATGACACAGACAGAATTATAAAAGTAACATACAGCAACATACGACATATATGACACAGACACAATTATAAAAATAAAATACAGCAATATACGATGACACAGACACAATTATAAAAGTAACATACAGCAATATACGATGACACAGACACAATTATAAAAGTAACATACAGCAATATACGATGACACAGACACAGTTATAAAAGTAACATACAGCAATATACGATGACACAGACACAATTATAAAAGTAACATACAGCAACAAACGATGACACAGACACAATTATAAAAGTAACATACAGCAATATACGATGACACAGACACAATTAAAAAAGTAACATACAGCAATATACGATGACACAGACACAATTATAAAAGTAACATACCGCAATCTACGATGACACAGACAATTATAAAAATAACATACAGCAACATACGATGACACAGACAATTATAAAAATAACATACAGCAGCATACGATGACACAGACACAATTATAAAAGTAACATACAGCAACATACGATGACACAGACACAATTATAAAAGTAACATACAGCAATGTACGATGACACAGACAATTATAAAAGTAACATACAGCAATATACGATGACACAGACACAATTATAAAAGTAACATACAGCAATATAGGATGACACAGACACAATTATAAAAGTAACATACAGCAATATACGATGACACAGACACAATTATAAAAGTAACATACAGCAATATACGATGACACAGACAATTATAAAAGTAACATACAGCAATATACGATGACACAGACACAATTATAAAAGTAACATACAGCAACATACGAAGACACAGACACAATTATAAAAGTAACATACAGCAATATACGATGACACAGACAATTATAAAAGTAACATACAGCAACATACGATGACACAGACACAATTATAAAAGTAACATACAGCAACATACGATGACACAGACACAATTATAAAAGTAACATACAGCAACATACGATGACACAGACACAATTATAAAAGTAACATACAGCAACATACGATGACACAGACACAATTATAAAAGTAACATACAGCAACATACGATGACACAGACACAATTATAAAAGTAACATACAGCAACATACAATGACACAGACACAATTATAAAAGTAACATACACCAACATACGATGACACAGACACAATTATAAAAGTAACATACAGCAACATACGATGACACAGACACAATTATAAAAGTAACATACAGCAATATACGATGACACAGACACAATTATAAAAGTAACATACAGCAATATACGATGACACAGACACAATTATAAAAGTAACATACAGCAACATACGATGACACAGACACAATTATAAAAGTAATTTACAGCAATATACGATGACACAGACACAATTATAAAAGTAAAATCCAGCAATATACGATGACATAGACACAATTATAAAAGTAAAATACAGCAATATACGATGACACAGACACAATTATAAAAGTAACATACAGCAACATACGATGACACAGACACAATTATAAAAGTAACATACAGCAATATACGATGACACAGACACAATTATAAAAGTAACATACAGCAACATACGATGACACAGACACAATTATAGAAGTAACATACAGCAATATACGATGACACAGACACAATTATAAAAGTAACATACAGCAACATACGATGACACAGACACAATTATAAAAGTAACATACAGCAATATACGATGACATAGACACAATTATAAAAGTAAAATACAGCAACATACGATGACACAGACACAATTATAAAAGTAACATACAGCAACATACGATGACACAGACACAATTATAAAAGAAACATACAGCAATATACGATGACACAGACACTTATAAAAGTAACATACAGCAACATACGATGACACAGACAATTATAAAAGTAACATACAGCAATATACGATGACACAGACACAATTATAAAAGTAAAATACAGCAACATATGATGACACAGACAATTATAAAAGTAACATACAGCAATATACGATGACACAGACACAATTATAAAAGTAACATACAGCAACATACGATGACACAGACAATTATAAAAGTAACATACAGCAATATACGATGACACAGACACAATTATAAAAGTAACATACAGCAACATACGATGACACAGACACAATGATAAAAGTAACATACAGCAATATACGATGACACAGACACAATTATAAAAGTAACACACAGCAACATACGATGACACAGACACAATTATAAAAGTAACATACAGCAATATACGATGACACAGTCACAATTATAAAAGTAACATACAGCAACATACGATGACACAGACACAATTATAAAAGTAACATACAGCAACATACGATGACATAGACACAATTATAAAAGTAACACACAGCAACATACGATGACACAGACACAATTATAAAAGTAACATACAGCAATATACGATGACACAGTCACAATTATAAAAGTAACATACAGCAACATACGATGACACAGACACAATTATAAAAGTAACATACAGCAACATACGATGACATAGACACAATTATAAAAGTAACATACAGCAACATACGATGACACAGACAATTATAAAAGTAACATACAGCAATATACAATGACACAGACACAATTATAAAAGTAACATACAGCAACATATGATGACACAGACAATTATAAAAGTAACATACAGCAATATACGATGACACAGACACAATTATAAAAGTAACATACAGCAACATACGATGACACAGACAATTATAAAAGTAACATACAGCAATATACGATGACACAGACACAATTATAAAAGTAACATACAGCAACATACGATGACACAGACACAATGATAAAAGTAACATACAGCAATATACGATGACACAGACACAATTATAAAAGTAACACACAGCAACATACGATGACACAGACACAATTATAAAAGTAACATACAGCAATATACGATGACACAGTCACAATTATAAAAGTAACATACAGCAACATACGATGACACAGACACAATTATAAAAGTAACATACAGCAACATACGATGACATAGACACAATTATAAAAGTAACATACAGCAATATACGATGACACAGACACAATTATAAAAGTAACATACAGCAACATACGATGACACAGACACAATTATAAAAGTAACATACAGCAACATACGATGACACAGACAATTATAAAAGTTACATACAGCAATATACGATGACACAGACAATTATAAAAGTAACATACAGCAATATACAATGACACAGACACAATTATAAAAGTAACATACAGCAATATACGATGACACAGACAATTATAAAAGTAACATACAGCAATATACAATGACACAGACACAATTATAAAAGTAACATACAGCAACATACGATGACACAGACAATTATAAAAGTTACATACAGCAATATACGATGACACAGACACAATTATAAAAGTAACATACAGCAACATACGATGACACAGACAATTATAAAAGTAACATACAGCAACATACGATGACACAGACACAATTATAAAAGTAACATACAGCAACATACGATGACATAGACACAATTATAAAAGTAACATACAGCAATATACGATGACACAGACACAATTATAAAAGTAACATACAGCAACATACAATGACACAGACACAATTATAAAAGTTACATACAGCAATATACGATGACACAGACACAATTATAAAAGTAACATACAGCAATATACGATGACACAGACACAATTATAAAAGTAACATACAGCAATATACGATGACACAGACACAATTATAAAAGTAACATACAGCAATATACGATGACACAGACACAATTATAAAAGTAACATACAGCAACATATGATGACACAGACACAATTATAAAAGTAACATACTGCAATATACGATGACACAGACACAATTATAAAAGTAACATACAGCAATATACGATGACACAGACACAATTATAAAAGTAACATACAGCAATTTACGATGACACAGACACAATTATAAAAGTAACATACAGCAATATACGATGACACAGACACAATTATAAAAGTAACATACAGCAACATACGATGACACAGACAGAATTATAAAAGTAACATACAGCAACATACGACATATATGACACAGACACAATTATAAAAATAAAATACAGCAATATACGATGACACAGACACAATTATAAAAGTAACATACAGCAATATACGATGACACAGACACAATTATAAAAGTAACATACAGCAATATACGATGACACAGACACAGTTATAAAAGTAACATACAGCAATATACGATGACACAGACACAATTATAAAAGTAACATACAGCAACAAACGATGACACAGACACAATTATAAAAGTAACATACAGCAATATACGATGACACAGACACAATTATAGAAGTAACATACAGCAATATACGATGACACAGACACAATTATAAAAGTAACATACAGCAACATACGATGACACAGACACAATTATAAAAGTAACATACAGCAATATACGATGACACAGACACTTATAAAAGTAACATACAGCAACATACGATGACACAGACAATTATAAAAGTAACATACAGCAACATACGATGACACAGACACAATTATAAAAGTAACATACAGCAATATACGATGACACAGACACAATTATAAAAGTAACATACAGCAACATACGATGACACAGACAATTATAAAAGTAACATACAGCAATATACGATGACACAGACAGAATTATAAAAGTAACATACAGCAACATACGATGACACAGACAATTATAAAAGTAACATACAGCAATATACGATGACACAGACACAATTATAAAAGTAACATACAGCAATATACGATGACACAGACACAATTATAAAAGTAACATACAGCAACATACGATGACACAGACAATTATAAAAGTAACATACAGCAACATACGATGACACAGACACAATTATAAAAGTAACATACAGCAATATACGATGACACAGACACAATTATAAAAGTAACATACAGCAATATACGATGACACAGACACAATTATAAAAGTAACATACAGCAACATACGATGACACAGACACAATTATAAAAGTAACATACAGCAACATACGACATATATGACACAGACACAATTATAAAAAAAAAATACAGCAATATACGATGACACAGACACAATTATAAAAGTAACATACAGCAATATACGATGACACAGACACAATTATAATAGTAACATACAGCAATATACGATGACACAGACACAGTTATAAAAGTAACATACAGCAATATACGATGACACAGACACAATTATAAAAGTAACATACAGCAACAAACGATGACACAGACACAATTATAAAAGTAACATACAGCAATATACGATGACACAGACACAATTATAGAAGTAACATACAGCAATATACGATGACACAGACACAATTATAAAAGTAACATACAGCAATATACGATGACACAGACACTTATAAAAGTAACATACAGCAACATACGATGACACAGACAATTATAAAAGTAACATACAGCAACATACGATGACACAGACACAATTATAAAAGTAACATACAGCAATATACGATGACACAGACACAATTATAAAAGTAACATACAGCAACATACGATGACACAGACAATTATAAAAGTAACATACAGCAATATACGATGACACAGACACAATTATAAAAGTAACATACAGCAACATACGATGACACAGACAATTATAAAAGTAACATACAGCAATATACGATGACACAGACACAATTATAAAAGTAACATACAGCAACATACAATGACACAGACACAATTATAAAAGTAACATACAGCAATATACGATGACACAGACACAATTATAAAAGTAACATACAGCAATATACGATGACACAGACACAATTATAAAAGTAACATACAGCAATATACGATGACACAGACACAATTATAAAAGTAACATCCCGCAATCTACGATGACACATACAATTATAAAAATAACATACACCAACATACGATGACACAGACACAATTATAAAAGTAACATACAGCAACATACGATGACACAGACACAATTATAAAAGTAACATACAGCAACATACGATGACACAGACACAATTATAAAAGTAACATACAGCAACATACGATGACACAGACACAATTATAAAAGTAACATACAGCAACATACGATGACACAGACACAATTATAAAAGTAACATACAGCAACATACGATGACACAGACACAATTATAAAAGTAACATACAGCAATATACGATGACACAGACACAATTATAAAAGTAACATACAGCAACATACGATGACACAGACACAGTTATAAAAGTAACATAGAGCAATATACGATGACACAGACAATTATAAAAATAACATACAGCAATATACGATGACACAGACAATTATAAAAGTAACATACAGCAATATACGATGACACAGACACAGTTATAAAAGTAACATACAGAAATATACGATGACACAGACAATTATAAAAGTAACATACAGCAATATACGATGACACAGACACAATTATAAAAGTAACATATAGCAACATACGGTGACACAGACACAATTATAAAAGTAACATACAGCAACATATGATGACACAGACACAATTATAAAAGTAACATACAGCAACATACGATGACACAGACACAATTATAAAAGTAACATACAGCAACATACGATGACACAGACACAATTATAAAAGTAACATACAGCAACATACGATGACACAGACACAATTATAAAAATAACACAGCAACATACGATGACACAGACACAATTATAAAAGTAACATACAGCAACATACGATGACACAGACACAATTATAAAAATAACACAGCAACATACGATGACACAGACACAATTATAAAAGTAACATACAGCAATATACGATGACACAGACACAATTATAAAAGTAACATACAGCAATATACGATGACACAGACACAATTATAAAAGTAACATACAGCAATATACGATGACACAGACACAATTATAAAAGTAACATACAGCAATATACGATGACACAGACACAATTATAAAAGTAACATACAGCAATATACGATGACACAGACACAATTATAAAAGTAACATACAGCAATATACGATGACACAGACACAATTATAAAAGTAACATCCCTCAATCTACGATGACACAGACAATTATAAAAATAACATACAGCAATATACGATGACACAGACACAATTATAAAAGTAACATACAGCAATATACGATGACACAGACAATTATAAAAGTAACATACAGCAATATACGATGACACAGACACAATTATAAAAGTAACATACAGCAATATACGATGACACAGACACAATTATAAAAGTAACATACAGCAATATACGATGACACAGACAATTATAAAAGTAACATACAGCAATATACGATGACACAGACACAATTATAAAAGTAACATACAGCAATATACGATGACACAGACACAATTATAAAAGTAACATCCCTCAATCTACGATGACACAGACAATTATAAAAATAACATACAGCAATATACGATGACACAGACACAATTATAAAAGTAACATACAGCAATATACGATGACACAGACAATTATAAAAGTAACATACAGCAATATACGATGACACAGACACAATTATAAAAGTAACATACAGCAATATACGATGACACAGACACAATTATAAAAGTAACATACAGCAATATACGATGACACAGACACAATTATAAAAGTAACATACAGCAATATACGATGACACAGACAATTATAAAAGTAACATACAGCAATATACGATGACACAGACACAATTATAAAAGTAACATACAGCAACATACGATGACACAGACACAATTATAAAAGTAACAAACAGCAATATACGATGACACAGACAATTATAAAAGTAACATACAGCAATATACGATGACACAGACACAATTATAAAAGTAACATATAGCAACATACGGTGACACAGACACAATTATAAAAGTAACATACAGCAACATATGATGACACAGACACAATTATAAAAGTAACATACAGCAACATACGATGACACAGACACAATTATAAAAGTAACATACAGCAACATACGATGACACAGACACAATTATAAAAGTAACATACAGCAACATACGATGACACAGACACAATTATAAAAATAACACAGCAACATACGATGACACAGACACAATTATAAAAGTAACATACAGCAACATACGATGACACAGACACAATTATAAAAATAACACAGCAACATACGATGACACAGACACAATTATAAAAGTAACATACAGCAATATACGATGACACAGACACAATTATAAAAGTAACATACAGCAATATACGATGACACAGACACAATTATAAAAGTAACATACAGCAATATACGATGACACAGACACAATTATAAAAGTAACATACAGCAATATACGATGACACAGACACAATTATAAAAGTAACATACAGCAATATACGATGACACAGACACAATTATAAAAGTAACATACAGCAATATACGATGACACAGACACAATTATAAAAGTAACATCCCTCAATCTACGATGACACAGACAATTATAAAAATAACATACAGCAATATACGATGACACAGACACAATTATAAAAGTAACATACAGCAATATACGATGACACAGACAATTATAAAAGTAACATACAGCAATATACGATGACACAGACACAATTATAAAAGTAACATACAGCAATATACGATGACACAGACACAATTATAAAAGTAACATACAGCAATATACGATGACACAGACACAATTATAAAAGTAACATACAGCAATATACGATGACACAGACAATTATAAAAGTAACATACAGCAATATACGATGACACAGACACAATTATAAAAGTAACATACAGCAACATACGATGACACAGACACAATTATAAAAGTAACAAACAGCAATATACGATGACAAAGACAATTATAAAAGTAACATACAGCAACATACGATGACACAGACACAATTATAAAAGTAACATACAGCAACATACAATGACACAGACACAATTATAAAAGTAACATACAGCAACATACGATGACACAGACACAATTATAAAAGTAACATACAGCAACATACAATGACACAGACACAATTATAAAAGTAACATACAGCAATATACGATGACACAGACACAATTATAAAAGTAACATACAGCAACATATGATGACACAGACAATTATAAAAGTAACATACAGCAATATACGATGACACAGACACAATTATAAAAGTAACATACAGCAACATACGATGACACAGACAATTATAAAAGTAACATACAGCAATATACGATGACACAGACACAATTATAAAAGTAACATACAGCAACATACGATGACACAGACACAATGATAAAAGTAACATACAGCAATATACGATGACACAGACACAATTATAAAAGTAACACACAGCAACATACGATGACACAGACACAATTATAAAAGTAACATACAGCAATATACGATGACACAGTCACAATTATAAAAGTAACATACAGCAACATACGATGACACAGACACAATTATAAAAGTAACATACAGCAACATACGATGACATAGACACAATTATAAAAGTAACACACAGCAACATACGATGACACAGACACAATTATAAAAGTAACATACAGCAATATACGATGACACAGTCACAATTATAAAAGTAACATACAGCAACATACGATGACACAGACACAATTATAAAAGTAACATACAGCAACATACGATGACATAGACACAATTATAAAAGTAACATACAGCAACATACGATGACACAGACAATTATAAAAGTAACATACAGCAATATACAATGACACAGACACAATTATAAAAGTAACATACAGCAACATATGATGACACAGACAATTATAAAAGTAACATACAGCAATATACGATGACACAGACACAATTATAAAAGTAACATACAGCAACATACGATGACACAGACAATTATAAAAGTAACATACAGCAATATACGATGACACAGACACAATTATAAAAGTAACATACAGCAACATACGATGACACAGACACAATGATAAAAGTAACATACAGCAATATACGATGACACAGACACAATTATAAAAGTAACACACAGCAACATACGATGACACAGACACAATTATAAAAGTAACATACAGCAATATACGATGACACAGTCACAATTATAAAAGTAACATACAGCAACATACGATGACACAGACACAATTATAAAAGTAACATACAGCAACATACGATGACATAGACACAATTATAAAAGTAACATACAGCAATATACGATGACACAGACACAATTATAAAAGTAACATACAGCAACATACGATGACACAGACACAATTATAAAAGTAACATACAGCAACATACGATGACACAGACAATTATAAAAGTTACATACAGCAATATACGATGACACAGACAATTATAAAAGTAACATACAGCAATATACAATGACACAGACACAATTATAAAAGTAACATACAGCAACATACGATGACACAGACAATTATAAAAGTTACATACAGCAATATACGATGACACAGACACAATTATAAAAGTAACATACAGCAACATACGATGACACAGACAATTATAAAAGTAACATACAGCAACATACGATGACACAGACACAATTATAAAAGTAACATACAGCAACATACGATGACACAGACAATTATAAAAGTAACATACAGCAATATACGATGACACAGACACAATTATAAAAGTAACATACAGCAACATACAATGACACAGACACAATTATAAAAGTTACATACAGCAATATACGATGACACAGACACAATTATAAAAGTAACATACAGCAATATACGATGACACAGACACAATTATAAAAGTAACATACAGCAATATACGATGACACAGACACAATTATAAAAGTAACATACAGCAATATATACGATGACACAGACACAATTATAAAAGTAACATACAGCAACATATGATGACACAGACACAATTATAAAAGTAACATACTGCAATATACGATGACACAGACACAATTATAAAAGTAACATACAGCAATATACGATGACACAGACACAATTATAAAAGTAACATACAGCAATTTACGATGACACAGACACAATTATAAAAGTAACATACAGCAATATACGATGACACAGACACAATTATAAAAGTAACATACAGCAACATACGATGACACAGACAGAATTATAAAAGTAACATACAGCAACATACGACATATATGACACAGACACAATTATAAAAATAAAATACAGCAATATACGATGACACAGACACAATTATAAAAGTAACATACAGCAATATACGATGACACAGACACAATTATAAAAGTAACATACAGCAATATACGATGACACAGACACAGTTATAAAAGTAACATACAGCAATATACGATGACACAGACACAATTATAAAAGTAACATACAGCAACAAACGATGACACAGACACAATTATAAAAGTAACATACAGCAATATACGATGACACAGACACAATTATAGAAGTAACATACAGCAATATACGATGACACAGACACAATTATAAAAGTAACATACAGCAATATACGATGACACAGACACTTATAAAAGTAACATACAGCAACATACGATGACACAGACAATTATAAAAGTAACATACAGCAACATACGATGACACAGACACAATTATAAAAGTAACATACAGCAATATACGATGACACAGACACAATTATAAAAGTAACATACAGCAACATACGATGACACAGACAATTATAAAAGTAACATACAGCAATATACGATGACACAGACAGAATTATAAAAGTAACATACAGCAACATACAATGACACAGACACAATTATAAAAGTAACATACAGCAATATACGATGACACAGACACAATTATAAAAGTAACATACAGCAACATATGATGACACAGACAATTATAAAAGTAACATACAGCAATATACGATGACACAGACACAATTATAAAAGTAACATACAGCAACATACGATGACACAGACAATTATAAAAGTAACATACAGCAATATACGATGACACAGACACAATTATAAAAGTAACATACAGCAACATACGATGACACAGACACAATGATAAAAGTAACATACAGCAATATACGATGACACAGACACAATTATAAAAGTAACACACAGCAACATACGATGACACAGACACAATTATAAAAGTAACATACAGCAATATACGATGACACAGTCACAATTATAAAAGTAACATACAGCAACATACGATGACACAGACACAATTATAAAAGTAACATACAGCAACATACGATGACATAGACACAATTATAAAAGTAACACACAGCAACATACGATGACACAGACACAATTATAAAAGTAACATACAGCAATATACGATGACACAGTCACAATTATAAAAGTAACATACAGCAACATACGATGACACAGACACAATGATAAAAGTAACATACAGCAACATACGATGACATAGACACAATTATAAAAGTAACATACAGCAACATACGATGACACAGACAATTATAAAAGTAACATACAGCAATATACAATGACACAGACACAATTATAAAAGTAACATACAGCAACATATGATGACACAGACAATTATAAAAGTAACATACAGCAATATACGATGACACAGACACAATTATAAAAGTAACATACAGCAACATACGATGACACAGACAATTATAAAAGTAACATACAGCAATATACGATGACACAGACACAATTATAAAAGTAACATACAGCAACATACGATGACACAGACACAATGATAAAAGTAACATACAGCAATATACGATGACACAGACACAATTATAAAAGTAACACACAGCAACATACGATGACACAGACACAATTATAAAAGTAACATACAGCAATATACGATGACACAGTCACAATTATAAAAGTAACATACAGCAACATACGATGACACAGACACAATTATAAAAGTAACATACAGCAACATACGATGACATAGACACAATTATAAAAGTAACATACAGCAATATACGATGACACAGACACAATTATAAAAGTAACATACAGCAACATACGATGACACAGACACAATTATAAAAGTAACATACAGCAACATACGATGACACAGACAATTATAAAAGTTACATACAGCAATATACGATGACACAGACAATTATAAAAGTAACATACAGCAATATACAATGACACAGACACAATTATAAAAGTAACATACAGCAACATACGATGACACAGACAATTATAAAAGTTACATACAGCAATATACGATGACACAGACACAATTATAAAAGTAACATACAGCAACATACGATGACACAGACAATTATAAAAGTAACATACAGCAACATACGATGACACAGACACAATTATAAAAGTAACATACAGCAACATACGATGACACAGACAATTATAAAAGTAACATACAGCAATATACGATGACACAGACACAATTATAAAAGTAACATACAGCAACATACAATGACACAGACACAATTATAAAAGTTACATACAGCAATATACGATGACACAGACACAATTATAAAAGTAACATACAGCAATATACGATGACACAGACACAATTATAAAAGTAACATACAGCAATATACGATGACACAGACACAATTATAAAAGTAACATACAGCAATATACGATGACACAGACACAATTATAAAAGTAACATACAGCAACATATGATGACACAGACACAATTATAAAAGTAACATACTGCAATATACGATGACACAGACACAATTATAAAAGTAACATACAGCAATATACGATGACACAGACACAATTATAAAAGTAACATACAGCAATTTACGATGACACAGACACAATTATAAAAGTAACATACAGCAATATACGATGACACAGACACAATTATAAAAGTAACATACAGCAACATACGATGACACAGACAGAATTATAAAAGTAACATACAGCAACATACGACATATATGACACAGACACAATTATAAAAATAAAATACAGCAATATACGATGACACAGACACAATTATAAAAGTAACATACAGCAATATACGATGACACAGACACAATTATAAAAGTAACATACAGCAATATACGATGACACAGACACAGTTATAAAAGTAACATACAGCAATATACGATGACACAGACACAATTATAAAAGTAACATACAGCAACAAACGATGACACAGACACAATTATAAAAGTAACATACAGCAATATACGATGACACAGACACAATTATAGAAGTAACATACAGCAATATACGATGACACAGACACAATTATAAAAGTAACATACAGCAACATACGATGACACAGACACAATTATAAAAGTAACATACAGCAATATACGATGACACAGACACTTATAAAAGTAACATACAGCAACATACGATGACACAGACAATTATAAAAGTAACATACAGCAACATACGATGACACAGACACAATTATAAAAGTAACATACAGCAATATACGATGACACAGACACAATTATAAAAGTAACATACAGCAACATACGATGACACAGACAATTATAAAAGTAACATACAGCAATATACGATGACACAGACAGAATTATAAAAGTAACATACAGCAACATACGATGACACAGACAATTATAAAAGTAACATACAGCAATATACGATGACAAAGACACAATTATAAAAGTAACATACAGCAATATACGATGACACAGACACAATTATAAAAGTAACATACAGCAACATACGATGACACAGACAATTATAAAAGTAACATACAGCAACATACGATGACACAGACACAATTATAAAAGTAACATACAGCAATATACGATGACACAGACACAATTATAAAAGTAACATACAGCAATATACGATGACACAGACACAATTATAAAAGTAACATACAGCAACATACGATGACACAGACACAATTATAAAAGTAACATACAGCAACATACGACATATATGACACAGACACAATTATAAAAAAAAAATACAGCAATATACGATGACACAGACACAATTATAAAAGTAACATACAGCAATATACGATGACACAGACACAATTATAATAGTAACATACAGCAATATACGATGACACAGACACAGTTATAAAAGTAACATACAGCAATATACGATGACACAGACACAATTATAAAAGTAACATACAGCAACAAACGATGACACAGACACAATTATAAAAGTAACATACAGCAATATACGATGACACAGACACAATTATAGAAGTAACATACAGCAATATACGATGACACAGACACAATTATAAAAGTAACATACAGCAATATACGATGACACAGACACTTATAAAAGTAACATACAGCAACATACGATGACACAGACAATTATAAAAGTAACATACAGCAACATACGATGACACAGACACAATTATAAAAGTAACATACAGCAATATACGATGACACAGACACAATTATAAAAGTAACATAAAGCAACATACGATGACACAGACAATTATAAAAGTAACATACAGCAATATACGATGACACAGACACAATTATAAAATTAACATACAGCAACATACGATGACACAGACAATTATAAAAGTAACATACAGCAATATACGATGACACAGACACAATTATAAAAGTAACATACAGCAACATACAATGACACAGACACAATTATAAAAGTAACATACAGCAATATACGATGACACAGACACAATTATAAAAGTAACATACAGCAATATACGATGACACAGACACAATTATAAAAGTAACATACAGCAATATACGATGACACAGACACAATTATAAAAGTAACATCCCGCAATCTACGATGACACAGACAATTATAAAAATAACATACACCAACATACGATGACACAGACACAATTATAAAAGTAACATACAGCAACATACGATGACACAGACACAATTATAAAAGTAACATACAGCAACATACGATGACACAGACACAATTATAAAAGTAACATACAGCAACATACGATGACACAGACACAATTATAAAAGTAACATACAGCAACATACGATGACACAGACACAATTATAAAAGTAACATACAGCAACATACGATGACACAGACACAATTATAAAAGTAACATACAGCAATATACGATGACACAGACACAATTATAAAAGTAACATACAGCAACATACGATGACACAGACACAGTTATAAAAGTAACATAGAGCAATATACGATGACACAGACAATTATAAAAATAACATACAGCAATATACGATGACACAGACAATTATAAAAGTAACATACAGCAATATACGATGACACAGACACAGTTATAAAAGTAACATACAGAAATATACGATGACACAGACAATTATAAAAGTAACATACAGCAATATATGATGACACAGACACAATTATAAAAGTAACATATAGCAACATACGGTGACACAGACACAATTATAAAAGTAACATACAGCAACATATGATGACACAGACACAATTATAAAAGTAACATACAGCAACATACGATGACACAGACACAATTATAAAAGTAACATACAGCAACATACGATGACACAGACACAATTATAAAAGTAACATACAGCAACATACGATGACACAGACACAATTATAAAAATAACACAGCAACATACGATGACACAGACACAATTATAAAAGTAACATACAGCAACATACGATGACACAGACACAATTATAAAAATAACACAGCAACATACGATGACACAGACACAATTATAAAAGTAACATACAGCAATATACGATGACACAGACACAATTATAAAAGTAACATACAGCAATATACGATGACACAGACACAATTATAAAAGTAACATACAGCAATATACGATGACACAGACACAATTATAAAAGTAACATACAGCAATATACGATGACACAGACACAATTATAAAAGTAACATACAGCAATATACGATGACACAGACACAATTATAAAAGTAACATACAGCAATATACGATGACACAGACACAATTATAAAAGTAACATCCCTCAATCTACGATGACACAGACAATTATAAAAATAACATACAGCAATATACGATGACACAGACACAATTATAAAAGTAACATACAGCAATATACGATGACACAGACACAATTATAAAAGTAACATACAGCAACATATGATGACACAGACACAATTATAAAAGTAACATACTGCAATATACGATGACACAGACACAATTATAAAAGTAACATACAGCAATATACGATGACACAGACACAATTATAAAAGTAACATACAGCAATATACGATGACACAGACACAATTATAAAAGTAACATACAGCAATATACGATGACACAGACACAATTATAAAAGTAACATACAGCAACATATGATGACACAGACACAATTATAAAAGTAACATACTGCAATATACGATGACACAGACACAATTATAAAAGTAACATACAGCAATATACGATGACACAGACACAATTATAAAAGTAACATACAGCAATTTACGATGACACAGACACAATTATAAAAGTAACATACAGCAATATACGATGACACAGACACAATTATAAAAGTAACATACAGCAACATACGATGACACAGACAGAATTATAAAAGTAACATACAGCAACATACGACATATATCACACAGACACAATTATAAAAATAAAATACAGCAATATACGATGACACAGACACAATTATAAAAGTAACATACAGCAATATACGATGACACAGACACAATTATAAAAGTAACATACAGCAATATACGATGACACAGACACAGTTATAAAAGTAACATACAGCAATATACGATGACACAGACACAATTATAAAAGTAACATACAGCAACAAACGATGACACAGACACAATTATAAAAGTAACATACAGCAATATACGATGACACAGACACAATTATAGAAGTAACATACAGCAATATACGATGACACAGACACAATTATAAAAGTAACATACAGCAACATACGATGACACAGACACAATTATAAAAGTAACATACAGCAATATACGATGACACAGACACTTATAAAAGTAACATACAGCAACATACGATGACACAGACAATTATAAAAGTAACATACAGCAACATACGATGACACAGACACAATTATAAAAGTAACATACAGCAATATACGATGACACAGACACAATTATAAAAGTAACATACAGCAACATACGATGACACAGACAATTATAAAAGTAACATACAGCAATATACGATGACACAGACAGAATTATAAAAGTAACATACAGCAACATACGATGACACAGACAATTATAAAAGTAACATACAGCAATATACGATGACACAGACACAATTATAAAAGTAACATACAGCAATATACGATGACACAGACACAATTATAAAAGTAACATACAGCAACATACGATGACACAGACAATTATAAAAGTAACATACAGCAACATACGATGACACAGACACAATTATAAAAGTAACATACAGCAATATACGATGACACAGACACAATTATAAAAGTAACATACAGCAATATACGATGACACAGACACAATTATAAAAGTAACATACAGCAACATACGATGACACAGACACAATTATAAAAGTAACATACAGCAACATACGACATATATGACACAGACACAATTATAAAAAAAAAATACAGCAATATACGATGACACAGACACAATTATAAAAGTAACATACAGCAATATACGATGACACAGACACAATTATAATAGTAACATACAGCAATATACGATGACACAGACACAGTTATAAAAGTAACATACAGCAATATACGATGACACAGACACAATTATAAAAGTAACATACAGCAACAAACGATGACACAGACACAATTATAAAAGTAACATACAGCAATATACGATGACACAGACACAATTATAGAAGTAACATACAGCAATATACGATGACACAGACACAATTATAAAAGTAACATACAGCAATATACGATGACACAGACACTTATAAAAGTAACATACAGCAACATACGATGACACAGACAATTATAAAAGTAACATACAGCAACATACGATGACACAGACACAATTATAAAAGTAACATACAGCAATATACGATGACACAGACACAATTATAAAAGTAACATACAGCAACATACGATGACACAGACAATTATAAAAGTAACATACAGCAATATACGATGACACAGACACAATTATAAAAGTAACATACAGCAACATACGATGACACAGACAATTATAAAAGTAACATACAGCAATATACGATGACACAGACACAATTATAAAAGTAACATACAGCAACATACAATGACACAGACACAATTATAAAAGTAACATACAGCAATATACGATGACACAGACACAATTATAAAAGTAACATACAGCAATATACGATGACACAGACACAATTATAAAAGTAACATACAGCAATATACGATGACACAGACACAATTATAAAAGTAACATCCCGCAATCTACGATGACACAGACAATTATAAAAATAACATACACCAACATACGATGACACAGACACAATTATAAAAGTAACATACAGCAACATACGATGACACAGACACAATTATAAAAGTAACATACAGCAACATACGATGACACAGACACAATTATAAAAGTAACATACAGCAACATACGATGACACAGACACAATTATAAAAGTAACATACAGCAACATACGATGACACAGACACAATTATAAAAGTAACATACAGCAACATACGATGACACAGACACAATTATAAAAGTAACATACAGCAATATACGATGACACAGACACAATTATAAAAGTAACATACAGCAACATACGATGACACAGACACAGTTATAAAAGTAACATAGAGCAATATACGATGACACAGACAATTATAAAAATAACATACAGCAATATACGATGACACAGACAATTATAAAAGTAACATACAGCAATATACGATGACACAGACACAGTTATAAAAGTAACATACAGAAATATACGATGACACAGACAATTATAAAAGTAACATACAGCAATATACGATGACACAGACACAATTATAAAAGTAACATATAGCAACATACGGTGACACAGACACAATTATAAAAGTAACATACAGCAACATATGATGACACAGACACAATTATAAAAGTAACATACAGCAACATACGATGACACAGACACAATTATAAAAGTAACATACAGCAACATACGATGACACAGACACAATTATAAAAGTAACATACAGCAACATACGATGACACAGACACAATTATAAAAATAACACAGCAACATACGATGACACAGACACAATTATAAAAGTAACATACAGCAACATACGATGACACAGACACAATTATAAAAATAACACAGCAACATACGATGACACAGACACAATTATAAAAGTAACATACAGCAATATACGATGACACAGACACAATTATAAAAGTAACATACAGCAATATACGATGACACAGACACAATTATAAAAGTAACATACAGCAATATACGATGACACAGACACAATTATAAAAGTAACATACAGCAATATACGATGACACAGACACAATTATAAAAGTAACATACAGCAATATACGATGACACAGACACAATTATAAAAGTAACATACAGCAATATACGATGACACAGACACAATTATAAAAGTAACATCCCTCAATCTACGATGACACAGACAATTATAAAAATAACATACAGCAATATACGATGACACAGACACAATTATAAAAGTAACATACAGCAATATACGATGACACAGACAATTATAAAAGTAACATACAGCAATATACGATGACACAGACACAATTATAAAAGTAACATACAGCAATATACGATGACACAGACACAATTATAAAAGTAACATACAGCAATATACGATGACACAGACACAATTATAAAAGTAACATACAGCAATATACGATGACACAGACAATTATAAAAGTAACATACAGCAATATACGATGACACAGACACAATTATAAAAGTAACATACAGCAATATACGATGACACAGACACAATTATAAAAGTAACATCCCTCAATCTACGATGACACAGACAATTATAAAAATAACATACAGCAATATACGATGACACAGACACAATTATAAAAGTAACATACAGCAATATACGATGACACAGACAATTATAAAAGTAACATACAGCAATATACGATGACACAGACACAATTATAAAAGTAACATACAGCAATATACGATGACACAGACACAATTATAAAAGTAACATACAGCAATATACGATGACACAGACACAATTATAAAAGTAACATACAGCAATATACGATGACACAGACAATTATAAAAGTAACATACAGCAATATACGATGACACAGACACAATTATAAAAGTAACATACAGCAACATACGATGACACAGACACAATTATAAAAGTAACAAACAGCAATATACGATGACACAGACAATTATAAAAGTAACATACAGCAATATACGATGACACAGACACAATTATAAAAGTAACATATAGCAACATACGGTGACACAGACACAATTATAAAAGTAACATACAGCAACATATGATGACACAGACACAATTATAAAAGTAACATACAGCAACATACGATGACACAGACACAATTATAAAAGTAACATACAGCAACATACGATGACACAGACACAATTATAAAAGTAACATACAGCAACATACGATGACACAGACACAATTATAAAAATAACACAGCAACATACGATGACACAGACACAATTATAAAAGTAACATACAGCAACATACGATGACACAGACACAATTATAAAAATAACACAGCAACATACGATGACACAGACACAATTATAAAAGTAACATACAGCAATATACGATGACACAGACACAATTATAAAAGTAACATACAGCAATATACGATGACACAGACACAATTATAAAAGTAACATACAGCAATATACGATGACACAGACACAATTATAAAAGTAACATACAGCAATATACGATGACACAGACACAATTATAAAAGTAACATACAGCAATATACGATGACACAGACACAATTATAAAAGTAACATACAGCAATATACGATGACACAGACACAATTATAAAAGTAACATCCCTCAATCTACGATGACACAGACAATTATAAAAATAACATACAGCAATATACGATGACACAGACACAATTATAAAAGTAACATACAGCAATATACGATGACACAGACAATTATAAAAGTAACATACAGCAATATACGATGACACAGACACAATTATAAAAGTAACATACAGCAATATACGATGACACAGACACAATTATAAAAGTAACATACAGCAATATACGATGACACAGACACAATTATAAAAGTAACATACAGCAATATACGATGACACAGACAATTATAAAAGTAACATACAGCAATATACGATGACACAGACACAATTATAAAAGTAACATACAGCAACATACGATGACACAGACACAATTATAAAAGTAACAAACAGCAATATACGATGACAAAGACAATTATAAAAGTAACATACAGCAACATACGATGACACAGACACAATTATAAAAGTAACATACAGCAACATACAATGACACAGACACAATTATAAAAGTAACATACAGCAACATACGATGACACAGACACAATTATAAAAGTAACATACAGCAACATACAATGACACAGACACAATTATAAAAGTAACATACAGCAATATACGATGACACAGACACAATTATAAAAGTAACATACAGCAACATATGATGACACAGACAATTATAAAAGTAACATACAGCAATATACGATGACACAGACACAATTATAAAAGTAACATACAGCAACATACGATGACACAGACAATTATAAAAGTAACATACAGCAATATACGATGACACAGACACAATTATAAAAGTAACATACAGCAACATACGATGACACAGACACAATGATAAAAGTAACATACAGCAATATACGATGACACAGACACAATTATAAAAGTAACACACAGCAACATACGATGACACAGACACAATTATAAAAGTAACATACAGCAATATACGATGACACAGTCACAATTATAAAAGTAACATACAGCAACATACGATGACACAGACACAATTATAAAAGTAACATACAGCAACATACGATGACATAGACACAATTATAAAAGTAACACACAGCAACATACGATGACACAGACACAATTATAAAAGTAACATACAGCAATATACGATGACACAGTCACAATTATAAAAGTAACATACAGCAACATACGATGACACAGACACAATTATAAAAGTAACATACAGCAACATACGATGACATAGACACAATTATAAAAGTAACATACAGCAACATACGATGACACAGACAATTATAAAAGTAACATACAGCAATATACAATGACACAGACACAATTATAAAAGTAACATACAGCAACATATGATGACACAGACAATTATAAAAGTAACATACAGCAATATACGATGACACAGACACAATTATAAAAGTAACATACAGCAACATACGATGACACAGACAATTATAAAAGTAACATACAGCAATATACGATGACACAGACACAATTATAAAAGTAACATACAGCAACATACGATGACACAGACACAATGATAAAAGTAACATACAGCAATATACGATGACACAGACACAATTATAAAAGTAACACACAGCAACATACGATGACACAGACACAATTATAAAAGTAACATACAGCAATATACGATGACACAGTCACAATTATAAAAGTAACATACAGCAACATACGATGACACAGACACAATTATAAAAGTAACATACAGCAACATACGATGACATAGACACAATTATAAAAGTAACATACAGCAATATACGATGACACAGACACAATTATAAAAGTAACATACAGCAACATACGATGACACAGACACAATTATAAAAGTAACATACAGCAACATACGATGACACAGACAATTATAAAAGTTACATACAGCAATATACGATGACACAGACAATTATAAAAGTAACATACAGCAATATACAATGACACAGACACAATTATAAAAGTAACATACAGCAACATACGATGACACAGACAATTATAAAAGTTACATACAGCAATATACGATGACACAGACACAATTATAAAAGTAACATACAGCAACATACGATGACACAGACAATTATAAAAGTAACATACAGCAACATACGATGACACAGACACAATTATAAAAGTAACATACAGCAACATACGATGACACAGACAATTATAAAAGTAACATACAGCAATATACGATGACACAGACACAATTATAAAAGTAACATACAGCAACATACAATGACACAGACACAATTATAAAAGTTACATACAGCAATATACGATGACACAGACACAATTATAAAAGTAACATACAGCAATATACGATGACACAGACACAATTATAAAAGTAACATACAGCAATATACGATGACACAGACACAATTATAAAAGTAACATACAGCAATATACGATGACACAGACACAATTATAAAAGTAACATACAGCAACATATGATGACACAGACACAATTATAAAAGTAACATACTGCAATATACGATGACACAGACACAATTATAAAAGTAACATACAGCAATATACGATGACACAGACACAATTATAAAAGTAACATACAGCAATTTACGATGACACAGACACAATTATAAAAGTAACATACAGCAATATACGATGACACAGACACAATTATAAAAGTAACATACAGCAACATACGATGACACAGACAGAATTATAAAAGTAACATACAGCAACATACGACATATATGACACAGACACAATTATAAAAATAAAATACAGCAATATACGATGACACAGACACAATTATAAAAGTAACATACAGCAATATACGATGACACAGACACAATTATAAAAGTAACATACAGCAATATACGATGACACAGACACAGTTATAAAAGTAACATACAGCAATATACGATGACACAGACACAATTATAAAAGTAACATACAGCAACAAACGATGACACAGACACAATTATAAAAGTAACATACAGCAATATACGATGACACAGACACAATTATAGAAGTAACATACAGCAATATACGATGACACAGACACAATTATAAAAGTAACATACAGCAACATACGATGACACAGACACAATTATAAAAGTAACATACAGCAATATACGATGACACAGACACTTATAAAAGTAACATACAGCAACATACGATGACACAGACAATTATAAAAGTAACATACAGCAACATACGATGACACAGACACAATTATAAAAGTAACATACAGCAATATACGATGACACAGACACAATTATAAAAGTAACATACAGCAACATACGATGACACAGACAATTATAAAAGTAACATACAGCAATATACGATGACACAGACAGAATTATAAAAGTAACATACAGCAACATACGATGACACAGACAATTATAAAAGTAACATACAGCAATATACGATGACAAAGACACAATTATAAAAGTAACATACAGCAATATACGATGACACAGACACAATTATAAAAGTAACATACAGCAACATACGATGACACAGACAATTATAAAAGTAACATACAGCAACATACGATGACACAGACACAATTATAAAAGTAACATACAGCAATATACGATGACACAGACACAATTATAAAAGTAACATACAGCAATATACGATGACACAGACACAATTATAAAAGTAACATACAGCAACATACGATGACACAGACACAATTATAAAAGTAACATACAGCAACATACGACATATATGACACAGACACAATTATAAAAAAAAAATACAGCAATATACGATGACACAGACACAATTATAAAAGTAACATACAGCAATATACGATGACACAGACACAATTATAATAGTAACATACAGCAATATACGATGACACAGACACAGTTATAAAAGTAACATACAGCAATATACGATGACACAGACACAATTATAAAAGTAACATACAGCAACAAACGATGACACAGACACAATTATAAAAGTAACATACAGCAATATACGATGACACAGACACAATTATAGAAGTAACATACAGCAATATACGATGACACAGACACAATTATAAAAGTAACATACAGCAATATACGATGACACAGACACTTATAAAAGTAACATACAGCAACATACGATGACACAGACAATTATAAAAGTAACATACAGCAACATACGATGACACAGACACAATTATAAAAGTAACATACAGCAATATACGATGACACAGACACAATTATAAAAGTAACATACAGCAACATACGATGACACAGACAATTATAAAAGTAACATACAGCAATATACGATGACACAGACACAATTATAAAAGTAACATACAGCAACATACGATGACACAGACAATTATAAAAGTAACATACAGCAATATACGATGACACAGACACAATTATAAAAGTAACATACAGCAACATACAATGACACAGACACAATTATAAAAGTAACATACAGCAATATACGATGACACAGACACAATTATAAAAGTAACATACAGCAATATACGATGACACAGACACAATTATAAAAGTAACATACAGCAATATACGATGACACAGACACAATTATAAAAGTAACATCCCGCAATCTACGATGACACAGACAATTATAAAAATAACATACACCAACATACGATGACACAGACACAATTATAAAAGTAACATACAGCAACATACGATGACACAGACACAATTATAAAAGTAACATACAGCAACATACGATGACACAGACACAATTATAAAAGTAACATACAGCAACATACGATGACACAGACACAATTATAAAAGTAACATACAGCAACATACGATGACACAGACACAATTATAAAAGTAACATACAGCAACATACGATGACACAGACACAATTATAAAAGTAACATACAGCAATATACGATGACACAGACACAATTATAAAAGTAACATACAGCAACATACGATGACACAGACACAGTTATAAAAGTAACATAGAGCAATATACGATGACACAGACAATTATAAAAATAACATACAGCAATATACGATGACACAGACAATTATAAAAGTAACATACAGCAATATACGATGACACAGACACAGTTATAAAAGTAACATACAGAAATATACGATGACACAGACAATTATAAAAGTAACATACAGCAATATACGATGACACAGACACAATTATAAAAGTAACATACAGCAACATACGATGACACAGACACAATTATAAAAGTAACATACAGCAACATACGATGACACAGACACAATTATAAAAATAACACAGCAACATACGATGACACAGACACAATTATAAAAGTAACATACAGCAACATACGATGACACAGACACAATTATAAAAATAACACAGCAACATACGATGACACAGACACAATTATAAAAGTAACATACAGCAATATACGATGACACAGACACAATTATAAAAGTAACATACAGCAATATACGATGACACAGACACAATTATAAAAGTAACATACAGCAATATACGATGACACAGACACAATTATAAAAGTAACATACAGCAATATACGATGACACAGACACAATTATAAAAGTAATATACAGCAATATACGATGACACAGACACAATTATAAAAGTAACATACAGCAATATACGATGACACAGACACAATTATAAAAGTAACATCCCTCAATCTACGATGACACAGACAATTATAAAAATAACATACAGCAATATACGATGACACAGACACAATTATAAAAGTAACATACAGCAATATACGATGACACAGACAATTATAAAAGTAACATACAGCAATATACGATGACACAGACACAATTATAAAAGTAACATACAGCAATATACGATGACACAGACACAATTATAAAAGTAACATACAGCAATATACGATGACACAGACACAATTATAAAAGTAACATACAGCAATATACGATGACACAGACAATTATAAAAGTAACATACAGCAATATACGATGACACAGACACAATTATAAAAGTAACATACAGCAATATACGATGACACAGACACAATTATAAAAGTAACATCCCTCAATCTACGATGACACAGACAATTATAAAAATAACATACAGCAATATACGATGACACAGACACAATTATAAAAGTAACATACAGCAATATACGATGACACAGACAATTATAAAAGTAACATACAGCAATATACGATGACACAGACACAATTATAAAAGTAACATACAGCAATATACGATGACACAGACACAATTATAAAAGTAACATACAGCAATATACGATGACACAGACACAATTATAAAAGTAACATACAGCAATATACGATGACACAGACAATTATAAAAGTAACATACAGCAATATACGATGACACAGACACAATTATAAAAGTAACATACAGCAACATACGATGACACAGACACAATTATAAAAGTAACAAACAGCAATATACGATGACACAGACAATTATAAAAGTAACATACAGCAATATACGATGACACAGACACAATTATAAAAGTAACATATAGCAACATACGGTGACACAGACACAATTATAAAAGTAACATACAGCAACATATGATGACACAGACACAATTATAAAAGTAACATACAGCAACATACGATGACACAGACACAATTATAAAAGTAACATACAGCAACATACGATGACACAGACACAATTATAAAAGTAACATACAGCAACATACGATGACACAGACACAATTATAAAAATAACACAGCAACATACGATGACACAGACACAATTATAAAAGTAACATACAGCAACATACGATGACACAGACACAATTATAAAAATAACACAGCAACATACGATGACACAGACACAATTATAAAAGTAACATACAGCAATATACGATGACACAGACACAATTATAAAAGTAACATACAGCAATATACGATGACACAGACACAATTATAAAAGTAACATACAGCAATATACGATGACACAGACACAATTATAAAAGTAACATACAGCAATATACGATGACACAGACACAATTATAAAAGTAACATACAGCAATATACGATGACACAGACACAATTATAAAAGTAACATACAGCAATATACGATGACACAGACACAATTATAAAAGTAACATCCCTCAATCTACGATGACACAGACAATTATAAAAATAACATACAGCAATATACGATGACACAGACACAATTATAAAAGTAACATACAGCAATATACGATGACACAGACAATTATAAAAGTAACATACAGCAATATACGATGACACAGACACAATTATAAAAGTAACATACAGCAATATACGATGACACAGACACAATTATAAAAGTAACATACAGCAATATACGATGACACAGACACAATTATAAAAGTAACATACAGCAATATACGATGACACAGACAATTATAAAAGTAACATACAGCAATATACGATGACACAGACACAATTATAAAAGTAACATACAGCAACATACGATGACACAGACACAATTATAAAAGTAACAAACAGCAATATACGATGACAAAGACAATTATAAAAGTAACATACAGCAACATACGATGACACAGACACAATTATAAAAGTAACATACAGCAACATACAATGACACAGACACAATTATAAAAGTAACATACAGCAACATACGATGACACAGACACAATTATAAAAGTAACATACAGCAACATACAATGACACAGACACAATTATAAAAGTAACATACAGCAATATACGATGACACAGACACAATTATAAAAGTAACATACAGCAAAATACGATGACACAGACAATTATAAAAGTAACATACAGCAACATACGATGACACAGACACAATTATAAAAATAACATACAGCAAGATACGATGACACAGACACAATTATAAAAATAAAATACAGCAACATACGATGACACAGACACAATTATAAAAGTAACATACAGCAATATACGATGACACAGACACAATTATAAAAGTAACATACAGCAATATACGATGACACAGACACAATTATAAAAGTAACATACAGCAATATACGATGACACAGACACAATTATAAAAGTAACATACAGCAATATACGATGACACAGACACAATTATAAAAATAACATACAGCAACATACGATGACACAGACACAATTATAAAAATAAAATACAGCAACATACGATGACACAGACACAATTATAAAAGTAACATACAGCAATATACGATGACACAGACACAGTTATAAAAGTAACATACAGCAACATACGATGACACAGACAATTATAAAAGTAACATACAGCAACATACGATGACACAGACACAATTATAAAAGTAACATACAGCAATATACGATGACACAGACACAATTATAAAAGTAACATACAGCAACATACGATGACACAGACACAATTATAAAAGTAACATACAGCAATATACGATGACACAGACACAATTATAAAAATAACATACAGCAATATACGATGACACAGACACAATTATAAAAGTAACATACAGCAACATACAATGACACAGACACAATTATAAAAGTAACATACAGCAACATACGATGACACAGACACAATTATAGAAGTAACATACAGCAATATACGATGACACAGACACAATTATAAAAGTAACATACAGCAACATACGATGACACAGACACAATTATAAAAGTAACATACAGCAACATACGATGACACAGACAATTATAAAAGTTACATACAGCAATATACGATGACACAGACAATTATAAAAGTAACATACAGCAATATACAATGACACAGACACAATTATAAAAGTAACATACAGCAACATACGATGACACAGACAATTATAAAAGTTACATACAGCAATATACGATGACACAGACACAATTATAAAAGTAACATACAGCAACATACGATGACACAGACAATTATAAAAGTAACATACAGCAACATACGATGACACAGACACAATTATAAAAGTAACATACAGCAACATACGATGACACAGACAATTATAAAAGTAACATACAGCAATATACGATGACACAGACACAATTATAAAAGTAACATACAGCAACATACAATGACACAGACACAATTATAAAAGTTACATACAGCAATATACGATGACACAGACACAATTATAAAAGTAACATACAGCAATATACGATGACACAGACACAATTATAAAAGTAACATACAGCAATATACGATGACACAGACACAATTATAAAAGTAACATACAGCAATATACGATGACACAGACACAATTATAAAAGTAACATACCGCAATCTACGATGACACAGACAATTATAAAAATAACATACAGCAACATACGATGACACAGACAATTATAAAAATAACATACAGCAGCATACGATGACACAGACACAATTATAAAAGTAACATACAGCAACATACGATGACACAGACACAATTATAAAAGTAACATACAGCAATGTACGATGACACAGACAATTATAAAAGTAACATACAGCAATATACGATGACACAGACACAATTATAAAAGTAACATACAGCAATATACGATGACACAGACACAATTATAAAAGTAACATACAGCAATATACGATGACACAGACACAATTATAAAAGTAACATACAGCAATATACGATGACACAGACAATTATAAAAGTAACATACAGCAATATACGATGACACAGACACAATTATAAAAGTAACATACAGCAACATACGATGACACAGACACAATTATAAAAGTAACATACAGCAATATACGATGACACAGACAATTATAAAAGTAACATACAGCAACATACGATGACACAGACACAATTATAAAAGTAACATACAGCAACATACGATGACACAGACACAATTATAAAAGTAACATACAGCAACATACGATGACACAGACACAATTATAAAAGTAACATACAGCAACATACGATGACACAGACACAATTATAAAAGTAACATACAGCAACATACGATGACACAGACACAATTATAAAAGTAACATACAGCAACATACAATGACACAGACACAATTATAAAAGTAACATACAGCAACATACGATGACACAGACACAATTATAAAAGTAACATACAGCAACATACGATGACACAGACACAATTATAAAAGTAACATACAGCAATATACGATGACACAGACACAATTATAAAAGTAACATACAGCAATATACGATGACACAGACACAATTATAAAAGTAACATACAGCAACATACGATGACACAGACACAATTATAAAAGTAACATACAGCAATATACGATGACACAGACACAATTATAAAAGTAAAATCCAGCAATATACGATGACATAGACACAATTATAAAAGTAAAATACAGCAATATACGATGACACAGACACAATTATAAAAGTAACATACAGCAACAAACGATGACACAGACACAATTATAAAAGTAACATACAGCAATATACGATGACACAGACACAATTATAAAAGTAACATACAGCAATATTCGATGACACAGACACAATTATAAAAGTAACATACAGCAATATACGATGACACAGACACAATTATAGAAGTAACATACAGCAATATACGATGACACAGACACAATTATAAAAGTAACATACAGCAACATGCGATGACACAGACACAATTATAAAAGTAACATACAGCAATATACGATGACACAGACACAATTATAAAAGTAACATACAGCAATATACGATGACACAGACACAATTATAAAAGTAACATACAGCAACATACGATGACACAGACACAATTATAAAAGTAACATACAGCAATATACGATGACACAGACACAATTATAAAAGAAACATACAGCAATATACGATGACACAGACACTTATAAAAGTAACATACAGCAACATACGATGACACAGACAATTATAAAAGTAACATACAGCAATATACGATGACACAGACACAATTATAAAAGTAACATACAGCAACATATGATGACACAGACAATTATAAAAGTAACATACAGCAATATACGATGACACAGACACAATTATAAAAGTAACATACAGCAACATACGATGACACAGACAATTATAAAAGTAACATACAGCAATATACGATGACACAGACACAATTATAAAAGTAACATACAGCAACATACGATGACACAGACACAATGATAAAAGTAACATACAGCAATATACGATGACACAGACACAATTATAAAAGTAACACACAGCAACATACGATGACACAGACACAATTATAAAAGTAACATACAGCAATATACGATGACACAGTCACAATTATAAAAGTAACATACAGCAACATACGATGACACAGACACAATTATAAAAGTAACATACAGCAACATACGATGACATAGACACAATTATAAAAGTAAAATACAGCAATATACGATGACACAGACACAATTATAAAAGTAACATACAGCAATATACGATGACACAGACACAATTATAAAAGTAACATACAGCAATATACGATGACACAGACACAATTATAAAAGTAACATACAGCAACATACGATGACACAGACACAATTATAAAAGTAACATACAGCAACATACGATGACACAGACAATTATAAAAGTTACATACAGCAATATACGATGACACAGACAATTTTAAAAGTAACATACAGCAATATACAATGACACAGACACAATTATAAAAGTAACATACAGCAACATACGATGACACAGACAATTATAAAAGTTACATACAGCAATATACGATGACACAGACACAATTATAAAAGTAACATACAGCAACATACGATGACACAGACACAATTATAAAAGTAACATACAGCAACATACGATGACACAGACAATTATAAAAGTAACATACAGCAATATACGATGACACAGACACAATTATAAAAGTAACATACAGCAATATACGATGACACAGACACAATTATAAAAGTAACATACAGCAACATACGATGACACAGACACAATTATAAAAGTAACATACAGCAACATACAATGACACAGACACAATTATAAAAGTAACATACAGCAACATACGATGACACAGACACAATTATAAAAGTAACATACAGCAACATACGATGACACAGACACAATTATAAAAGTAACATACAGCAATATACGATGACACAGACACAATTATAAAAGTAACATACAGCAATATACGATGACACAGACACAATTATAAAAGTAACATACAGCAACATACGATGACACAGACACAATTATAAAAGTAACATACAGCAATATACGATGACACAGACACAATTATAAAAGTAAAATCCAGCAATATACGATGACATAGACACAATTATAAAAGTAAAATACAGCAATATACGATGACACAGACACAATTATAAAAGTAACATACAGCAACATACGATGACACAGACACAATTATAAAAGTAACATACAGCAATATACGATGACACAGACACAATTATAAAAGTAACATACAGCAATATACGATGACACAGACACAATTATAAAAGTAACATACAGCAACATACGATGACACAGACACAATTATAGAAGTAACATACAGCAATATACGATGACACAGACACAATTATAAAAGTAACATACAGCAACATACGATGACACAGACACAATTATAAAAGTAACATACAGCAATATACGATGACACAGACACAATTATAAAAGTAACATACAGCAATATACGATGACACAGACACAATTATAAAAGTAACATACAGCAACATACGATGACACAGACACAATTATAAAAGTAACATACAGCAATATACGATGACACAGACACAATTATAAAAGAAACATACAGCAATATACGATGACACAGACACTTATAAAAGTAACATACAGCTACATACGATGACACAGACAATTATAAAAGTAACATACAGCAATATACGATGACACAGACACAATTATAAAAGTAACATACAGCAACATATGATGACACAGACAATTATAAAAGTAACATACAGCAATATACGATGACACAGACACAATTATAAAAGTAACATACAGCAACATACGATGACACAGACAATTATAAAAGTAACATACAGCAATATACGATGACACAGACACAATTATAAAAGTAACATACAGCAACATACGATGACACAGACACAATGATAAAAGTAACAGACAGCAATATACGATGACACAGACACAATTATAAAAGTAACACACAGCAACATACGATGACACAGACACAATTATAAAAGTAACATACAGCAATATACGATGACACAGTCACAATTATAAAAGTAACATACAGCAACATACGATGACACAGACACAATTATAAAAGTAACATACAGCAACATACGATGACATAGACACAATTATAAAAGTAAAATACAGCAATATACGATGACACAGACACAATTATAAAAGTAACATACAGCAATATACGATGACACAGACACAATTATAAAAGTAACATACAGCAATATACGATGACACAGACACAATTATAAAAGTAACATACAGCAACATACGATGACACAGACACAATTATAAAAGTAACATACAGCAACATACGATGACACAGACAATTATAAAAGTTACATACAGCAATATACGATGACACAGACAATTATAAAAGTAACATACAGCAATATACAATGACACAGACACAATTATAAAAGTAACATACAGCAACATACGATGACACAGACAATTATAAAAGTTACATACAGCAATATACGATGACACAGACACAATTATAAAAGTAACATACAGCAACATACGATGACACAGACACAATTATAAAAGTAACATACAGCAACATACGATGACACAGACAATTATAAAAGTAACATACAGCAATATACGATGACACAGACACAATTATAAAAGTAACATACAGCAACATACAATGACACAGACACAATTATAAAAGTTACATACAGCAATATACGATGACACAGACACAATTATAAAAGTAACATACAGCAATATACGATGACACAGACACAATTATAAAAGTAACATACAGCAATATACGATGACACAGACACAATTATAAAAGTAACATACAGCAATATACGATGACACAGACACAATTATAAAAGTAACATACAGCAACATACGATGACACAGACACAATTATAAAAGTAACATACAGCAATATACGATGACACAGACAATTATAAAAGTAACATACAGCAACATACGATGACACAGACACAATTATAAAAGTAACATACAGCAACATACGATGACACAGACACAATTATAAAAGTAACATACAGCAACATACGATGACACAGACACAATTATAAAAGTAACATACAGCAACATACGATGACACAGACACAATTATAAAAGTAACATACAGCAACATACGATGACACAGACACAATTATAAAAGTAACATACAGCAACATACAATGACACAGACACAATTATAAAAGTAACATACAGCAACATACGATGACACAGACACAATTATAAAAGTAACATACAGCAACATACGATGACACAGACACAATTATAAAAGTAACATACAGCAATATACGATGACACAGACACAATTATAAAAGTAACATACAGCAATATACGATGACACAGACACAATTATAAAAGTAACATACAGCAACATACGATGACACAGACACAATTATAAAAGTAACATACAGCAATATACGATGACACAGACACAATTATAAAAGTAAAATCCAGCAATATACGATGACATAGACACAATTATAAAAGTAAAATACAGCAATATACGATGACACAGACACAATTATAAAAGTAACATACAGCAACATACGATGACACAGACACAATTATAAAAGTAACATACAGCAATATACGATGACACAGACACAATTATAAAAGTAACATACAGCAATATACGATGACACAGACACAATTATAAAAGTAACATACAGCAATATACGATGACACAGACACAATTATAAAAGTAACATACAGCAATATACGATGACACAGACACAATTATAGAAGTAACATACAGCAATATACGATGACACAGACACAATTATAAAAGTAACATACAGCAACATACGATGACACAGACACAATTATAAAAGTAACATACAGCAATATACGATGACACAGACACAATTATAAAAGTAACATACAGCAATATACGATGACACAGACACAATTATAAAAGTAACATACAGCAACATACGATGACACAGACACAATTATAAAAGTAACATACAGCAATATACGATGACACAGACACAATTATAAAAGAAACATACAGCAATATACGATGACACAGACACTTATAAAAGTAACATACAGCAACATACGATGACACAGACAATTATAAAAGTAACATACAGCAATATACGATGACACAGACACAATTATAAAAGTAACATACAGCAACATATGATGACACAGACAATTATAAAAGTAACATACAGCAATTTACGATGACACAGACACAATTATAAAAGTAACATACAGCAACATACGATGACACAGACAATTATAAAAGTAACATACAGCAATATACGATGACACAGACACAATTATAAAAGTAACATACAGCAACATACGATGACACAGACACAATGATAAAAGTAACATACAGCAATATACGATGACACAGACACAATTATAAAAGTAACACACAGCAACATACGATGACACAGACACAATTATAAAAGTAACATACAGCAATATACGATGACACAGTCACAATTATAAAAGTAACATACAGCAACATACGATGACACAGACACAATTATAAAAGTAACATACAGCAACATACGATGACATAGACACAATTATAAAAGTAAAATACAGCAATATACGATGACACAGACACAATTATAAAAGTAACATACAGCAATATACGATGACACAGACACAATTATAAAAGTAACATACAGCAATATACGATGACACAGACACAATTATAAAAGTAACATACAGCAACATACGATGACACAGACACAATTATAAAAGTAACATACAGCAACATACGATGACACAGACAATTATAAAAGTTACATACAGCAATATACGATGACACAGACAATTATAAAAGTAACATACAGCAATATACAATGACACAGACACAATTATAAAAGTAACATACAGCAACATACGATGACACAGACAATTATAAAAGTTACATACAGCAATATACGATGACACAGACACAATTATAAAAGTAACATACAGCAACATACGATGACACAGACACAATTATAAAAGTAACATACAGCAACATACGATGACACAGACAATTATAAAAGTAACATACAGCAATATACGATGACACAGACACAATTATAAAAGTAACATACAGCAATATACGATGACACAGACACAATTATAAAAGTAACATACAGCAACATACGATGACACAGACACAATTATAAAAGTAACATACAGCAACATACGATGACACAGACACAATTATAAAAGTAACATACAGCAACATACGATGACACAGACACAATTATAAAAGTAACATACAGCAACATACGATGACACAGACACAATTATAAAAGTAACATACAGCAATATACGATGACACAGACACAATTATAAAAGTAACATACAGCAATATACGATGACACAGACACAATTATAAAAGTAACATACAGCAACATACGATGACACAGACACAATTATAAAAGTAACATACAGCAATATACGATGACACAGACACAATTATAAAAGTAAAATCCAGCAATATACGATGACATAGACACAATTATAAAAGTAAAAAACAGCAATATACGATGACACAGACACAATTATAAAAGTAACATACAGCAACATACGATGACACAGACACAATTATAAAAGTAACATACAGCAATATACGATGACACAGACACAATTATAAAAGTAACATACAGCAATATACGATGACACAGACACAATTATAAAAGTAACATACAGCAACATACGATGACACAGACACAATTATAAAAGTAACATACAGCAATATACGATGACACAGACACAATTATAAAAGTAACATACAGCAACATACGATGACACAGACACAATTATAAAAGTAACATACAGCAATATACGATGACACAGACACAATTATAAAAGTAACATACAGCAATATACGATGACACAGACACAATTATAAAAGTAACATACAGCAACATACGATGACACAGACACAATTATAAAAGTAACATACAGCAATATACGATGACACAGACACAATTATAAAAGAAACATACAGCAATATACGATGACACAGACACTTATAAAAGTAACATACAGCAACATACGATGACACAGACAATTATAAAAGTAACATACAGCAATATACGATGACACAGACACAATTATAAAAGTAACATACAGCAACATATGATGACACAGACAATTATAAAAGTAACATACAGCAATATACGATGACACAGACACAATTATAAAAGTAACATACAGCAACATACGATGACACAGACAATTATAAAAGTAACATACAGCAATATACGATGACACAGACACAATTATAAAAGTAACATACAGCAACATACGATGACACAGACACAATGATAAAAGTAACATACAGCAATATACGATGACACAGACACAATTATAAAAGTAACACACAGCAACATACGATGACACAGACACAATTATAAAAGTAACATACAGCAATATACGATGACACAGTCACAATTATAAAAGTAACATACAGCAACATACGATGACACAGACACAATTATAAAAGTAACATACAGCAACATACGATGACATAGACACAATTATAAAAGTAAAATACAGCAATATACGATGACACAGACACAATTATAAAAGTAACATACAGCAATATACGATGACACAGACACAATTATAAAAGTAACATACAGCAATATACGATGACACAGACACAATTATAAAAGTAACATACAGCAACATACGATGACACAGACACAATTATAAAAGTAACATACAGCAACATACGATGACACAGACAATTATAAAAGTTACATACAGCAATATACGATGACACAGACAATTATAAAAGTAACATACAGCAATATACAATGACACAGACACAATTATAAAAGTAACATACAGCAACATACGATGACACAGACAATTATAAAAGTTACATACAGCAATATACGATGACACAGACACAATTATAAAAGTAACATACAGCAACATACGATGACACAGACACAATTATAAAAGTAACATACAGCAACATACGATGACACAGACAATTATAAAAGTAACATACAGCAATATACGATGACACAGACACAATTATAAAAGTAACATACAGCAACATACAATGACACAGACACAATTATAAAAGTTACATACAGCAATATACAATGACACAGACACAATTATAAAAGTAACATACAGCAATATACGATGACACAGACACAATTATAAAAGTAACATACAGCAATATACGATGACACAGACACAATTATAAAAGTAACATACAGCAATATACGATGACACAGACACAATTATAAAAGTAACATACCGCAATCTACGATGACACAGACAATTATAAAAATAACATACAGCAAACATACGATGACACAGACAATTATAAAAATAACATACAGCAGCATACGATGACACAGACACAATTATAAAAGTAACATACAGCAACATACGATGACACAGACACAATTATAAAAGTAACATACAGCAATATACGATGACACAGACAATTATAAAAGTAACATACAGCAATATACGATGACACAGACACAATTATAAAAGTAACATACAGCAATATACGATGACACAGACACAATTATAAAAGTAACATACAGCAATATACGATGACACAGACACAATTATAAAAGTAACATACAGCAATATACGATGACACAGACAATTATAAAAGTAACATACAGCAATATACGATGACACAGACACAATTATAAAAGTAACATACAGCAACATACGATGACACAGACACAATTATAAAAGTAACATACAGCAATATACGATGACACAGACAATTATAAAAGTAACATACAGCAACATACGATGACACAGACACAATTATAAAAGTAACATACAGCAACATACGATGACACAGACACAATTATAAAAGTAACATACAGCAACATACGATGACACAGACACAATTATAAAAGTAACATACAGCAACATACGATGACACAGACACAATTATAAAAGTAACATACAGCAACATACGATGACACAGACACAATTATAAAAGTAACATACAGCAACATACAATGACACAGACACAATTATAAATGTAACATACAGCAACATACGATGACACAGACACAATTATAAAAGTAACATACAGCAATATACGATGACACAGACACAATTATAAAAGTAACATACAGCAATATACGATGACACAGACAATTATAAAAGTAACATACAGCAATATACGATGACACAGACACAATTATAAAAGTAACATACAGCAATATACGATGACACAGACACAATTATAAAAGCAACATACAGCAACATACGATGACACAGACAATTATAAAAGTAACATACAGCAATATACGATGACACAGACACAATTATAAAAGTAACATACAGCAACATACGATGACACAGACACAATGATAAAAGTAACATACAGCAATATACGATGACACAGACACAATTATAAAAGTAACACACAGCAACATACGATGACACAGACACAATTATAAAAGTAACATACAGCAATATACGATGACACAGACACAATTATAAAAGTAACATACAGCAATATACGATGACACAGACACAATTATAAAAGTAACATACAGCAACATACAATTACACAGACACAATTAGAAAAGTAACATACAGCAATATACGATGACACAGACACAATTATAAAAGTAACATACAGCAATATACGATGACACAGACACAATTATAAAAGTAACATACAGCAATATTCGATGACACAGACACAATTATAAAAGTAACATACCGCAATCTACGATGACACAGACAATTATAAAAATAACATACAGCAACATACGATGACACAGACACAATTATAAAAGTAACATACAGCAACATACGATGACACAGACACAATTATAAAAGTAACATACAGCAACATACGATGACACAGACACAATTATAAAAGTAACATACAGCAACATACGATGACACAGACACAATTATAAAAGTAACATACAGCAATATACGATGACAGACACAATTATAAAAGTAACATACAGCAATATACGATGACACAGACACAATTATAAAAGTAACATACAGCAATATACGATGACACAGACACAATTATAAAAGTAACATACCGCAATCTACGATGACACAGACAATTATAAAAATAACATACAGCAACATACGATGACACAGACACAATTATAAAAGTAACATACAGCAACATACGATGACACAGACACAATTATAAAAGTAACATACAGCAACATACGATGACACAGACACAAAAGTAGCATACAGCAACATACGATGACACAGACACAATTATAAAAGTAACATACAGCAACATACAATGACACAGACACAATTATAAAAGTAACATACAGCAATATACGATGACACAGACACAATTATAAAAGTAACATACAGCAACATACGATGACACAGACACAATTATAAAAGTAACATACAGCAACATACGATGACACAGACACAATTATAAAAGTAACATACAGCAATATACGATGACACAGACAATTATAAAAGTAACATACAGCAATATACGATGACACAGACACAATTATAAAAGTAACATACAGCAACATACGATGACACAGACACAATTATAAAAGTAACATACAGCAACATACGATGACACAGACACAATTATAAAAGTAACATACAGCAACATACGATGACACAGACACAATTATAAAAGTAAAATACAGCAATATACGATGACACAGACAATTATAAAAGTAACATACAGCAACATACGATGACACAGACACAATTATAAAAGTAACATACAGCAACATACGATGACACAGACACAATTATAAAAGTAACATACAGCAACATACGATGACACAGACACAATTATAAAAGTAACATACAGCAATATACGATGACACAGACAATTATAAAAGTAACATACAGCAACATACGATGACACAGACACAATTATAAAAGTAACATACAGCAATATACGATGACACAGACACAGTTATAAAAGTAACATACAGCAATATACGATGACACAGACACAATTATAAAAGTAACATACAGCAATATACGATGACACAGACAATTATAAAAGTAACATACAGCAATATACGATGACACAGACACAATTATAAAAGTAACATACAGCAATATACGATGACACAGACACAATTATAAAAGTAACATACAGCGATATACGATGACACAGACAATTATAAAAGTAACATACAGCAATATACGGTGACACAGACACAATTATAAAAGTAACATACAGCAACATACGATGACACAGGCACAATTATAAAAGTAACATACAGCAACATACGATGACACAGGCACAATTATAAAAGTAACATACAGCAACAATAATACAGATCCAATAAAAGGGGAAAAGATGAGAATAAATTATTATATGTCCGTTGTTTTAAATTCACAGTTATTAGGGTGGTAACTATTGATGTAATAATAAATGGGTGCACGATCTATATGAGAACAGGGGGGGGCAGGCAGAAGTTTTGCCTTGGATAGCTAGAAGCCCCTGGACATATATCAGAATACATATCCTACTGCACACACACCACAACCTAACCTGATGTGTAGCCTGTGGGCGGGTCCTTAGCTGGGAGTGGTCTGTGTGAGATTATCCTTTAGATGGGAAGTCACCTGACCAGGTCACATAGCTGACAGAGAGCCTGACTGAGAGGTGTAGGCTGGTGCACTCGCGTCTGACCCCGGAGTGGCGTCTGCGATAATATGCAAATGAGCACCACTGAGACACCCACTTTCAGCGTCGGTGACCAGAGAAACGCCACCATGGCGTGACCATCCACACTTGCACCAGCCCTCTGGCAGGTGCACTTTCTCTGTCTGAATATAGCCTCATGTTCACAGAGTGGGCGTGGGTGTGTTATGGGAGTGTCCTGGGTGTGTTATGGGGTCGTGGGTGTCTTATGGGAGTGTCCTGGGTGTGTTATGGGAGTGTCCTGGGTGTGTTATGGGGGTCGTAGGCGTCTTATGGGAGTGTCCTGGGTGTGTTATGGGAGTGTCCTGGTTGTGTTATGGGGTCGTGGGTGTCTTATGGGAGTGTCCTGGGTGTGTTATGAGGGTCGTGGGTGTGTTATGGGAGTGTCCTGGGTGTGTTATGGGGTCGTGGGCATGTTATGGGAGTGTCCTGGTTGTGTTATGTGGGTCGTGGGCGTGTTATGGGAGTCGTGGGTGTGTTATGGGAGTGTCCTGGGTCTGTTATGGGAGTGTCCTGGGTGTGTTATGGGGTCGTGGGCATGTTATGGGAGTGTCCTGGGTGTGTTATGGGAGTGCCCTGGGTGTGTTATGGGAGTGTCCTGGGTGTGTTATGGAAGTGCCCTGGACGTGTTGTGGGGGTCGTGGGCATGTTATGGGAGTGTCCTGGGTGTGTTATGGGAGTGTCCTGGGTGTGTTATGGGAGTGCCCTGGGCATGTTATGGGATTGTCCTGTGTGTGTTATGGGAGTGTCCGGGGTGTGTTATGGGGTCGTGGGCATGTTATGGGAGTGTCCTGGGTGTGTTATGGGAGTGTCCTGGGTGTGTTATGGGAGTGTCCTGGGCGTGTTATGGGAGTGTCCTGGGTGTGTTATGGGGGTCGTGGGCATGTTATGGGAGTGTCCTGGGTGTGTTATGGGAGTGCCCTGGGCGTGTTATGGGAGTGTCTTGGGTGTGTTATGGGGGTATGGGCATGTTATCGGAGTGTCCTGGGTTTGTTATGGGAGTGTCCTGGATTTGTTATGGGGTCATGGGCATGTTATGGGAGTGTCCTGGGCATGTTATGGGAGTGCCCTGGGCATGTTATGGGAGTGTCCTGGGTGTGTTATTGGGTCGTGGGCATGTTATGGGAATGTCCTCGGTGTGTTATGGGAGTGTCCTGGGTGTGTTATGGGAGTGTCCTGGGTGTGTTATGGGGGTCGTGGGCATGTTATGGGAGTGTCCTCGGTGTGTTATGGGAGTGTCCTGGGTGTGTTATGGGAGTGCCTTGGGCGTGTTATGGGGGTCATGGGCATGTTATGGGAGTGTCCTGGGTGTGTTATGGGAGTGTCCTGGGTGTGTTATGGGGGTCGTGGGCATGTTATGGGAGTGTCCTGGGTGTGTTATGGGAGTGTCCTGGGTGTGTTATGGGAGTGTCTTGGGTGTGTTATGGGGTCGTGGGCATGTTATGGGAGTGTCCTGGGTTTGTTATGGGAGTGTCCGGGGTGTGTTATGGGGTCGTGGGCATGTTATGGGAGTGTCCTGGGTGTGTTATGGGAGTGTCCTGTGTGTGTTATGGGAGTGTCTTGGGTGTGTTATGGGGGTCGTGGGCATGTTATGGGAGTGTCCTGGGTGTGTTATGGGAGTGTCCTGGGCGTGTTATGGGAGTGTCCTGGGTGTGTTATGGGGGTCGTGGGCATGTTATGGGAGTGTCCTGGGTGTGTTATGGGAGTGTCCTGGGTGTGTTATGGGAGTTCTCTGGGTGTGTTATGGGAGTGTCCTGGGTGTGTTATGGGGGTCATGGGCATGTTATGGGAGTGTCCTGGGTGTGTTATGGGGGTCGTGGGCATGTTATGGGAGTGTCCTGGGTCTGTTATGGGAGTGTCCTGGGTCTGTTATGGGAGTGTCCTGGGTGTGTTATGGGAGTATCCTGAGTGTGTTATGGGAGTGCCCTGGGCGTGTTATGGGAGTGTCCTGGGTGTGTTATGGGGGTCATGGGCATGTTATGGGAGTGTCCTGGGCGTGTTATGGGAGTGCCCTGGACATGTTATGGGAGTCATGGGCGTGTTTTGGGGTCGTGGGCGCTTTATGGGGGTCGTGGACGTGCAACATTCCTATTACACCCCTGTGAGACAGATTTTATTTTTACTTGCAGTCACTTCAGGCCCCCTCGCAGTCACCGTCCAGGAATGTCCGTCACTTTACCGCCCGTTTCTGATACCGTCTGTCCTGTTCGCAGCAGCATCTTTCAGCGTACACTGTGTGACACATGCGCCGTAGGGGTTTTCAGGCCTTTTTGCACATGCGCAGTTGCAAATAATCGCTTAACTACGTGACCATGGGCATTGCGTGCGGATTGCGTGTGGCTCTGTATCAGGCCCAAAGATCTCATCAATGATCCTGTCAGGATTGTCTCGTGTGCGCAGCCAAACTTTTACGGAAAATGCTTATACACCGAGACTGGGCCCATGGACACCACCGGGATCCCGTACGCAGTATAGGTGCTAACATATACAAATGTAGCGCCAACCAGGACTTTTTGTGAGACACCCACAGTCGGCATCTCAGATCCGCCACTTGTGCACAAAGACGCAATCATTGGACGCACATCCGTCAACTTCTGAGCAAGCCTATGGTGGTGCACAATGGCCATCGGAACGCCATTCAGTTCACAGTTGCATGCTGTGCTCCCAAAACGGTTGCGACACGCCTGTATTTGAGTCACCACCGCCCCAATTACCGTCCACAGACGGTCTCTGCCTGTCAATCGCTTATAAATAAATCCTCTCTGCAACCGCCGTAGTAAGACCGTCATGGCACATGCTCGGTGCGACATATATACGCTTGCGCAGTTGAACCATTTGTGAAACCATCGGCATGGCTAGCGTCTCTGTATCGGGCCCTTGGTCCAGAACTGAATAGTTTTCTTTCCTGGCCTATAGCATCACCTTATCTTACTCCAATAAACAATGTGTGTGAACCAGGCTCTGGTCAGCCCATTCCCCAGTGCTCAGGATCAGCCAAGAACATGGAGTTCTGGCCAAAACGTCCTCCCAATCTGTGATATCTGATGCTCTGTCACGTCTGGCCATAACGTCCTCCCAATCTGTGATATCTGATGCTCTGTCACGTCTGGCCATAACTTCCTCCCAATCTGTGATATCTGGTGCTCTGTCACGTCTGGCCATAACGTCCTCCCAATCTGTGATATCTGGTGCTCTGTCACATCTGGCCATAACGTCCTCCCAATCTGTGATATCTGATGCTCTGTCACGTCTGGCCATAACGTCCTCCCAATCTGTGATATCTGGTGCTCTGTCACGTCTGGCCATAACGTCCTCCCAATCTGTGATATCTGATGCTCTGTCACGTCTGGCCATAATGTCCTCCCAATCTGTGATATCTGATGCTCTGTCACGTTTGGCCAAAACGTCCTCCCAATCTGTGATATCTGATCCTCTGTCACGTCTGGCCATAACGTCCTCCCAATCTGTGATATCTGATGCTCTGTCACGTCTGGCCAGTCTGTGAATTCATCATTAATATGATTATCTCATACATGCCAACATCACTAATGACTCTTCTCTGGAAGAATCCGGGAGATTTAGCCAACAGCTTTGGAGGGGGTTAAATTATGTCATTCTTGTCATTTAAGCCCCATACCTACATATACACCAACAAACTACCTGTATACTCTCCCCTTCCTGTGGGGCGGGATGAGGAAGATCCATCTTCTTTTCAAGGGGTGCCGGGGACTATCTGAGAAATCGGAAGCCTCCCGCACCTCCCAGGATAGTAAGTATGGATTAACCCCTTGCTGGATATACAGTATTGTTGTTCTGGCTGATACGTACATACACAGGCAGGGCTTATATTGGTCCTAGAGAGGTGGTGGAACTCACACACCCCCGTCCCCATCCTCGGGACCTACCCCCCCCTGCAGACTATAAATATATAAATTTGCACCCTCCATTTTTTCAATAAAGCGACAGGGCGCCGCAAAAAGAGGCGTGGTCTCAAAAGAAAGGGGCGTGGTCACACAGTATCCCCAATTCAAATTAAGCCACATAGTAGCACAATCTTATTCACATTACACTGCACCATACTTCCCGACCTTTAGCAGATCCTCCCTGGGACAAGCAGGTGGGTTGTGATGGGGGCGGGGCCTGAGGGGTAACGTAATTAAGCCCCACCCCCACCACGGTAAATTGCAATGATTGACTTAAATTTAAATAATGGGCGGGGCTAAATGACACGATTCAAGGAGAATCGTGTCATTAAGCCCCGCCCCCTACACAGGGAACTGTGATCACCGCAGAAATTCTCCCCATTTTGCCCACTTCACTAGGAACTATGCAAAATACGGGAGAAGTGCCTACCCTTCCGGGGGTGGGGGGTTACCAGAAAAATCGGGAGCCTCCCGCGAAAACCGGGAGGGTAGGCAAGTATGCACCGCACACAGGGCCTGATTCAGACCCTGAGCGCTAGCAAGCGGTCGTAATGGGTCTCGCACCAAAGAGGGCGTGCTGTCGATGGTGATTCACAGTGCCGGCCCCACTGATAGAGCCAAAAGCACTCCAGGGCTTGCGGCAGCGAAACCCTACCACAAGACTCAAGTCGCAAGCCCGATGGTCACGATGGTCTTGACCATCGTGAACATCATTTTGGCCACTCGATATAGCTGTGGGAGGTCACCTTATTCACATTACACCGCATACAGCGCCCCTTATTCACATTACACCGCACACAGCGCCCCTTATTCACATTACAGCGCACACACTGTCCCTTATTCACATTACACTGCACACAGCGCCCCTTATTCACATTACAGCGCACACACTGTCCCTTATTCACATTACACTGCACACAGCGCCCCTTATTCACATTACACCGCACACAGTGCACCATATTCACATTACACCGCACACAGCGCCCCTTATTCACATTACACCGCACACAGCGCCCCTTATTCACATTACACCGCACACAGTGCCCCGTATTCACATTACACCGCACACAGCGCTCCTTATTCACATTACACAGCACACAGCATCCCATATTCACATTACACCGCACACAGCGCCCCTTATTCACATTACACCGCACACAGCGCCCCTTATTCACGTTACAGCGCACACACTGTCCCTTATTCACATTACACTGCACACAGCGCCCCTTATTCACATTACACCGCACACAGCGCCCCTTATTCACATTACACCGCACACAGCGCCCCTTATTCACATTACACCACACACAGCGCCCCTTATTCACATTACACCACCCAACCGCCCCTTATTCACATTACACCGCACACTGCGCCCCTTATTCACATTAAACCGCACACACTGTCCCTTATTCACATTACACTACACACAGCCCCTCTTATTCAGATTACACCGCACACAGCGCCCCTTATTCACATTACACCACACACAGCGCCCCTTATTCACATTACACCGCACACAGCGCCCCTTATTCACATTACACCACCCAACCGCCCCTTATTCACATTACACCGCACACAGTGCCCATTATTCACATTACACCGCACACAGTGCCCCTTATTCACATTACAACGCACAAAGTGCCCCTTATTCACATTACACCACACACAGTGCCCCTTATTCACATTACACCGCACACAGCGCCCCTTATTCACATTACACCACACACAGCGCCCCTTATTCACATTACACAACACACAGCACAATTATTCACATTACACAACACACAGCGCCACTTATTCACATTACACTGCACACAGCGCCCCTTATTCACATTACACCACACACTGCGCCCCTTACTCACATTACACCACACACTGCGCCCCTAATTCACATTACACCCACACACTGCGCCCCTTATTCACATTACACCACACACAGCGCCCCTTATTCACATTACACCACATATAGCGTTCCTTATTCACATTACACCGCACACAGTTCCCCTTATTCACATTATACCGCACACAGCGCCCCTTATTCAAATTACAAAGCACACAGCGCCCCTTATTCACATTACACCGCACACAGCGCCCCTTATTCACATTAAACCGCACACTGCGCCTCCTTTTGACATTACATCGCACACTGCGCCCCTTATTCACATTACACAGCACACAGCGCCCCTTATTCACATTACACTGCACACAGCACCCCTTATTCACATGACACAGCGCCCCTTATTCACATTACACGGCACACAGCACCCCTTATTCACATTACACAGCACACAGCGCCCCTTATTCACATTACACCGCACACAGCGCCCCTTATTCACATTACACTGCACACAGCGCCCCGTATTCACATTACACCGCACACAGTGCCCCTTATTCACATTACACCACACACAGCGCCCATTATTCACATTACACCGCACACAGCGCCCCTTATTCACATTATTCACAGTGCCCCTTATTCACATTACACCGCAAACAGCACCCCTTATTCACATTACACCGCACATAGCGCCCCTTATTCACATTACACTGCACACAGCACCCCTTATTCACATTACACCGCACACAGCTCCCCGTATTCACATTACACCGCACACAGTGCCCCGTATTCACATTACACCACACACAGCGCCCCTTATTCACATTACACCACACAGAGCTCCCCGTATTCACATTACACCACACACAGTGCCCCATATTCACATTACACTGCACACAGTACCCTTATTCACATTACACCGCTCAAAGCGCCTCTTATTCACATTACACTGCACACAGCACCCCTTATTCACATTACACCGCACACAGTGCCCCTTATTCACATTAAACTGCACACAGCGCCACTTATTCATATTACACTGCAAACAACGCCCCTTATTCACATTACACCACACACAGCTCCTCTTATTCACATTACACCACACACAGCACCCCTTATTCACATTACACCGCACACACTGTCCCTTAATCAGATTACACTGCGCCCCTTATTCACATTACACCGCACACAGCTCACCTTATTCACATTACAGCGCACACTGCGCCTCTTATTGACATTACATCGCACACTGCACCCCTTATTCACATTACACCGCACACAGTGCCTCTTATTCACATTACACGGCACACAGCACCCCTTATTCACATTACACAGCACACAGCGCCCCTTATTCACATTACACCGCACACAGCGCCCCTTATTCACATTACACCGCACACTGCGCCCCTTATTCACATTACACCGCACACAGTGCCCCTTATTCACATTACACTGCACACAGCACCCCGTATTCACATTACACCGCACACAGTGCTCCTTATTCACATTACACCGCACACAGCGCCCCTTATTCACGTTACACCGCACACAGCGCCCCTTATTCACATTACACCGCACATAGCGCCCCTTATTCACATTACACTGCACACAGTGCCCCTTTTTCACATTACACTGCACACAGCGCCCCTTATTCACATTACACCGCACACAGCTCCCTGTATTCACATTACACCGCACACAGTGCCCCGTATTCACATTACACCACACACAGCGCCCCTTATTCACATTACACCGCACACTGCGCCCCTTATTCACATTACACCACACACTGCGCCCCTTACTCACATTACACCACACACTGCGCCCCTAATTCACATTACACCCACACACTGCGCCCCTTATTCACATTACACCACACACAGCGCCCCTTATTCACATTACACCACATATAGCGTTCCTTATTCACATTACACCGCACACAGTTCCCCTTATTCACATTATACCGCACACAGCGCCCCTTATTCAAATTACAAAGCACACAGCGCCCCTTATTCACATTACACCGCACACAGCGCCCCTTATTCACATTAAACCGCACACTGCGCCTCCTTTTGACATTACATCGCACACAGCGCCCCTTATTCACATTACACAGCACACAGCGCCCCTTATTCACATTACACTGCACACAGCACCCCTTATTCACATGACACAGCGCCCCTTATTCACATTACACGGCACACAGCACCCCTTATTCACATTACACAGCACACAGCGCCCCTTATTCACATTACACCGCACACAGCGCCCCTTATTCACATTACACTGCACACAGCGCCCCGTATTCACATTACACCGCACACAGTGCCCCTTATTCACATTACACCACACACAGCGCCCATTATTCACATTACACCGCACACAGCGCCCCTTATTCACATTATTCACAGTGCCCCTTATTCACATTACACCGCAAACAGCGCCCCTTATTCACATTACACCGCACATAGCGCCCCTTATTCACATTACACTGCACACAGCACCCCTTATTCACATTACACCGCACACAGCTCCCCGTATTCACATTACACCGCACACAGTGCCCCGTATTCACATTACACCACACACAGCGCCCCTTATTCACATTACACCACACAGAGCTCCCCGTATTCACATTACACCACACACAGTGCCCCATATTCACATTACACTGCACACAGTACCCTTATTCACATTACACCGCTCAAAGCGCCTCTTATTCACATTACACTGCACACAGCACCCCTTATTCACATTACACCGCACACAGTGCCCCTTATTCACATTAAACTGCACACAGCGCCACTTATTCATATTACACTGCAAACAACGCCCCTTATTCACATTACACCACACACAGCTCCTCTTATTCACATTACACCACACACAGCACCCCTTATTCACATTACACCGCACACACTGTCCCTTAATCAGATTACACTGCGCCCCTTATTCACATTACACCGCACACAGCTCACCTTATTCACATTACAGCGCACACTGCGCCTCTTATTGACATTACATCGCACACTGCACCCCTTATTCACATTACACCGCACACAGTGCCTCTTATTCACATTACACGGCACACAGCACCCCTTATTCACATTACACAGCACACAGCGCCCCTTATTCACATTACACCGCACACAGCGCCCCTTATTCACATTACACCGCACACTGCGCCCCTTATTCACATTACACCGCACACAGTGCCCCTTATTCACATTACACTGCACACAGCACCCCGTATTCACATTACACCGCACACAGTGCTCCTTATTCACATTACACCGCACACAGCGCCCCTTATTCACGTTACACCGCACACAGCGCCCCTTATTCACATTACACCGCACATAGCGCCCCTTATTCACATTACACTGCACACAGCGCCCCTTTTTCACATTACACTGCACACAGCGCCCCTTATTCACATTACACCGCACACAGCTCCCTGTATTCACATTACACCGCACACAGTGCCCCGTATTCACATTACACCACACACAGCGCCCCTTATTCACATTACACCGCACACTGCGCCCCTTTTTCACATTACCCCGCACACAGTGCCCCTTCTTCACATTACACTGCACACAGCACCCCGTATTCACATTACACCGCACACAGTGCCCCTTATTCACATTACACCGCACACAGCGCCCCTTATTCACATTATTCACAGTGCCCCTTATTCACATTACACCGCAAACAGCGCCCCTTATTCACATTACACCGCACACAGCGCCCCTTATTCACATTACACTGCACACAGCGCCCCTTATTCACATTACACTGCACACAGCGCCCCTTATTCACATTACACCGCACACAGCTCCCTGTATTCACATTACACCGCACACAGTGCCCCGTATTCACATTACACCACACACAGCGCCCCTTATTCACATTACACCACACACAGTGCCCCTTATTCACATTACACTGCACACAGTGCCCCGTATTCACATTACACCGCACACAGTACCCTTATTCACATTACACCGCTCAAAGCGCCACTTATTCACATTACACTGGACACTGCGCCCCTTATTCACATTACACCGCACACAGCACCCCTTATTCACATTAAACTGCACACAGCACCACTTATTCATATTACACTGCAAACAGCACCCCTTATTCACATTACACCACACACAGCGCCTCTTATTCACATTACACCACACACAGCACCCCTTATTCACATTACACTGCACACACTGTCCCTTAATCAGATTACACTGCGCCCCTTATTCACATTACACCGCACACAGCTCACCTTATTCACATTACACCGCACACTGCGCCTCTTATTGACATTACATCGCACACTGCGCCCCTTATTCACATTACACCGCACACAGCACCCCTAATTCACATTACACCGCACACAGCGCCCCTTATTCACATTACACCGCACACAGCGCCTCTTATTCACATTACACCGCACACTGCGCCCCTTATTCACATTACACCGCACACAGTGCCCCTTATTCACATTACACTGCACACAGCGCCCCGTATTCACATTACACCGCACACAGTGCCCCTTATTCACATTACACCGCACACAGCGCCCCTTATTCACGTTACACCGCACACAGCGCCCCTTATTCACATTATTCACAGTGCCCCTTATTCACATTACACCGCAAACAGCGCCCCTTATTCACATTACACCGCACACAGCGCCCCTTATTCACATTACACTGCACACAGCGTCCCTTATTCACATTACACTGCACACAGCACCCCTTATTCACATTACACCGCACACAGCTCCCTGTATTCACATTACACCGCACACAGTGCCCATTATTCACATTACACCACACACAGTGCCTCTTATTCACATTACACCACACACAGCGCCCCTTATTCACATTACACCACACAGAGCTCCCCGTATTCACATTACACCACACACAGCGCCCCTTATTCACATTACACCGCACACAGCGCCCCTTAGTCACATTACACCGCACACAGCTCCACGTTTTCACATTACACCGCACACAGCGCCCCTAATTCACATTTCACCACACACAGCGCCCTTTATTCACATTACACCGCACACAGTGCCCCGTATTCACATTACACCGCACACAGTACCCTTAATCACATTACACCACTCAAAGCGCCACTTATTCACATTACACCGCACACAGCGCCCCTTATTCACATTACACCGCACACAGCGCCCCTTATTCACATTAAACTGCACACAGCGCCACTTATTCATATTACACTGCAAACAGCGCCCCTTATTCACATTACACCGCGCACAGCGCCTCTTATTCACATAACACCACACACAGCACCCCTTATTCACATTACACCGCACACACTGTCCCTTAATCAGATTACACTGCGCCCCTTATTCACATTACACCGCACACAGCTCACCTTATTCACATTACACCGCACACAGCCCCCCTTATTCACATTACATGCACACAGCCCCCCTTATTCACATTACACCGCACTCAGCGCCCCTTATTCACATTACATCGCACACAGCGCCACTTATTCACATTACACCGCACACAGTGCCCCTTATTCACATTACACCACACACACTGCCCCTTATTCACATTACACCCCACACAGCGCCCCTTATTCATATTACACCTCACACAGCGCCCCTTATTCACATTACACCGCACACAGCGCCTCTTATTCACATTACACCACACACTGCACCCCTTATTCACATTACAATGCACACACTGTCCCTTAATCAGATTACACTGCGCCCCTTATTCACATTACACCGCACACAGCTCACCTTATTCACATTACACCGCACACAGCCCCCCTTATTCACATTACATGCACACAGCCCCCCTTATTCACATTACACCGCACTCAGCGCCCCTTATTCACATTACATCACACACAGCGCCACTTATTCACATTACACCCGCACACTGCGCCCCTTATTCACATTACACCGCACACAGTGCCCCTTATTCACATTACACCACACACACATTACACAGCACACAGCGCCCCTTATTCACATTACACTGCACACAGTGCCTCTTATTCACATTACACCACACACTGCGCCCCTTATTCACATTTCACCGCACACAGCACCCCTTATTCACATTACACAGCACACAGCGCCCCTTATTCACATTACACTGCACACAGCACCCCTTTTTCACATTACACCGCACACAGCGCCTCTTATTCACATTATACCGCACACTGCGCCCATTATTCACATTACACCGCACACAGTGCCCCTTATTCACATTACACTGCACACAGCGCCCTGTATTCACATTACACCACACACAGTGCCCCTTATTCACATTACACCGCACACAGCGCCCCTTATTCACGTTACACCGCACACAGCGCCCCTTATTCACATTAAACCGCACACAGTGCCCCGTATTCAAATTACACCGCACACAGTACCCTTATTCACATTACACCGCACAAAGCGCTTCTTATTCACAATACACCGCACACAGCGCTCCTTATTCACATTACACCGCACACAGTGCCCCTTTTTCACATTACACGGCACACAGTGCCCCTTATTCACATTACACCCCACACAGTGCCCCTTATTCACATTACACCCAACACAGCGCCCCTTATTCACATTACACCTCACACAGCGCCCCTTATTCACATTACACAACACACAGCGCCCCTTATTCACATTACACAAAACACAGCGACCCTTATTCACATTACACCACACACCGTGCCCCGTATTCACATTACACCGCACACAGTGCCCCGTATTCACATTACACCGCACACAGCGCCCCTTATGCACATTACACCACACAGAGCTCCCCGAATTCACATTACACCGCACACAGTGCCCCGTATTCATATTACACCGCACACAGTACCCTTATTCACATTACACCGCTCAAAGCGCCTCTTATTCACATTACACTGCACACAGCGCCCCTTATTCACATTACACTGCACACAGCGCCCCTTATTCACATTAAACTGCACACAGCGCCACTTATTCATATTACACTGCAAACAGCGCCCCTTATTCACATTACACCGCACACAACGCCTCTTATTCACTTTACACCACACACAGCACCCCTTATTCACATTACACCACACACACTGTCCCTTAATCAGATTACACTGCGCCCCTTATTCACATTACACCACACACAGCTCACCTTATTCACATTACACCGCACACAGCCCCCCTCATTCACATTACACCGCACACAGCCCCCCTTATTCACATTACACCGCACACAGCGCCTCTTATTCACATTACACCGCACACAGTGCCCCTTATTCACATTACACCACACACAGCGCCCCTTATTCACATTACACCGCACACATCGCCCCTTATTCACATTACACCGCACACAGCGCCCCTTATTCACATTACACCGCACACACTGCCCCATATACACATTACACCGCACACTGCGCCCCTTATTCACATTACACCGCACACAGCGCCCCTTATTCACATTACACCGCACACAGCCCCCTTATTCACATTTCACCGCAAACAACAACCTTTATTCACATTACACCGCACACAGCGGCCCTTATTCACATTACACGGCACACAGTGCCCCTTATTCACATTACACCCCACACAGTGCCCCTTATTCACATTACACCCAACACAGCGCCCCTTATTCACATTACACCTCACACAGCGCCCCTTATTCACATTACACAACACACAGCGCCCCTTATTCACATTACACAAAACACAGCGACCCTTATTCACATTACACCACACACCGTGCCCCGTATTCACATTACACCGCACACAGTGCCCCGTATTCACATTACACCGCACACAGCGCCCCTTATGCACATTACACCACACAGAGCTCCCCGAATTCACATTACACCGCACACAGTGCCCCGTATTCATATTACACCGCACACAGTACCCTTATTCACATTACACCGCTCAATGCGCCTCTTATTCACATTACACTGCACACAGCGCCCCTTATTCACATTACACTGCACACAGCGCCCCTTATTCACATTAAACTGCACACAGCGCCACTTATTCATATTACACTGCAAACAGCGCCCCTTATTCACATTACACCGCACACAACGCCTCTTATTCACTTTACACCACACACAGCACCCCTTATTCACATTACACCACACACACTGTCCCTTAATCAGATTACACTGCGCCCCTTATTCACATTACACCACACACAGCTCACCTTATTCACATTACACCGCACACAGCCCCCCTCATTCACATTACACCGCACACAGCCCCCCTTATTCACATTACACCGCACACAGCGCCTCTTATTCACATTACACCGCACACAGTGCCCCTTATTCACATTACACCACACACAGCGCCCCTTATTCACATTACACCGCACACATCGCCCCTTATTCACATTACACCGCACACAGCGCCCCTTATTCACATTACACCGCACACACTGCCCCATATACACATTACACCGCACACTGCGCCCCTTATTCACATTACACCGCACACAGCGCCCCTTATTCACATTACACCGCACACAGCCCCCTTATTCACATTTCACCGCAAACAACAACCTTTATTCACATTACACCGCACACAGCGGCCCTTATTCACATTACACCGCACACTGCGCCCCTTATTCACATTACACTGCACACAGCGCCCCTTATTCACATTACACCGCACACTGCGCCCCTTATTCACATTACACCACACACAGCTCACCTTATTCACATTACACCGCACACAGCCCCCCTTATTCACATTACACCGCACACAGCCCCCCTTATTCACATTACACCGCACACAGCGCCTCTTATTCACATTACACCGCACACAGTGCCCCTTATTCACATTACACCACACACAGTGCCCCTTATTCACATTACACCCCACACAGTGCCTCTTATTCATATTACACCTCACACAGCGCCCCTTATTCACATTACACCGCACACATCGCCCCTTATTCACATTACACCGCACACAGCGCCCCTTATTCACAGTACTCCGCACACTGCGCCCCTTATTCACATTACACTGCACACAGCTCCCCTAATTCACAATACACCTGCACACTGCGCCCCTTATTCATATTACACCGCACACAGTGCCCCTTATTCACATTACACCACACACACATTACACAGCACACAGCGCCCTTTATTCACATTACACTGCATACAGCACCCCTTTTTCACACTACACTGCACACAGCACCCCTTATTCACATTACACAGCACACAGCGCCCCTTATTCACATTACACCGCACACAGCTCCCCTTATTTACATTACACCGCACACAGAACCTCTTATTCACATTACACCGCACACTGCGCCCATTATTCACATTACACCGCACACAGTGCCCCTTATTCACATTACACTGCACACTGCGCCCCCTATTCACATTACACCGCACACAGTGCCCCTTATTCACATTACACCGCACACAGCGCCCCTTATTCATGTTACACCGCACACAGCGCCCCTTATTCACATTATTCATAGTGCCCCTTATTCACATTACACCGCAAACAGCGCCCGTTATTCACATTACACCGCACATAGCGCCGCTTATTCACATTACATCGCACACAGCGCCCCTTATTCACATTACAATGCACACAGCTCCCCGTAATTCACATTACACCGCACACAGCACGCGTATTCAGATTACACCGCACACAGTACCCTTATTCACATTACACCGCACAAAGCGCCTCTTATTCACATTACACCGCACACAGCGCCACTTATTCACATTACACCGCACACAGTGCCCCTTATTCACATTACACCGCACACAGTGCCCCTTATTCACATTACACCGCACACAGTGCCCCTTATTCACATTACACCCAACACACAGTGCCCCTTATTCACATTACACCCCACACAGCGCCCCTTATTCACATTACACCTCACACAGCGCCCCTTATTCACATTACACAACACACAGCGCCCCTTATTCACATTACACAACACACAGCGCCCCTTTTTCACATTACACCGCACACAGCGCCCCTTATTCACATTACACCGCACACACTGCCCCATATACACATTACACCGCACACTGCGCCCCTTATTCACATTACACCGCACACAGCGCCCCTTATTCACATTACACCGCACACAGCCCCCTTATTCACATTTCACCGCAAACAACAACCCTTATTCACATTACACCGCACACAGCGCCCCTTATTCACATTACACCGCACACAGCGCCACTTATTCACATTACACCGCACACAGCTCCCCGTATTCACATTACACCGCACACAGCACGCGTATTCAGATTACACCGCACACAGTACCCTTATTCACATTACACCGCACAAAGCGCCTCTTATTCACATTACACCGCACACAGCGCCCCTTATTCACATTACACCGCACACATTGCCCCTTATTCACATTACACCGCACACAGTGCCCCTTATTCACATTACACCGCACACAGTGCCCCTTATTCACTATACACCCAACACACAGTGCCCCTTATTCACATTACACCCCACACAGCGCCCCTTATTCACATTACACCTCACACAGCGCCCCTTATTCACAGTACACAACACACAGCACCCCTTATTCACATTACACAACACACAGCACCCCTTTTTCACATTACACCGCACACAACGCCCCTTATTCACATTACACCGCACACACTGCCCCATATACACAGTACTCCGCACACTGCGCCCCTTATTCACATTACACCGCACACAGCGACCCTTATTCACATTACACCGCACACAGCCCCCTTATTCACATTTCACCGCACACAACGCCCCTTAATCACATTACACCGCACACAGCGCCCCTTATTCACATTACACGGCACACAGCACCCCTTCTTCACATTACACCGCACACACTGCCCCATATACACATTACACCGCACACTGCGCCCCTTATTCACAGTACACCGCACACAGAGTCCCTTATTCACACAACACCACACACAGCGCCCCTTATTCACATTACACCGCACACAGCGCCCCTTATTCACATTACACAACACACAGCGCCCCTTATTCACATTACACCGCACACTGCGCCCCTTATTCACATTACACTGCACACAGCGCCCTGTTTTCACATTATACCACACACAGTGCCCCTTATTCACATTACACCGCACACAGCGCCCCTTATTCACGTTACACCGCACACAGCGCCCCTTATTCACATTATTCACAGTGCCCCTTATTCACATTACACCGCAAACAGCGCCCGTTATTCACATTACACCGCACATAGCGCCACTTATTCACATTACACCGCACACAGCGCCCCTTATTCACATTACACCGCACACAGCTCCCCGTATTCACATTACACTGCACACAGCGCCCCTTATTCACATTAAACCGCACACAGTGCCCCGTATTCAAATTACACCGCACACAGTACCCTTATTCACATTACACCGCACAAAGCGCCTCTTATTCACATTACACCACACACAGCGCTCCTTATTCACATTACACCGCACACAGTGCCCCTTTTTCACATTACACGGCACACAGTGCCCCTTATTCACATTACACCCCACACAGTGCCCCTTATTCACATTACACCCCACACAGCGCCCCTTATTCACATTACACCTCACACAGCGCCCCTTATTCACATTACACAACACACAGCGCCCCTTATTCACATTACACAACACACAGCGACCCTTATTCACATTACACCACACACCGTGCCCCGTATTCACATTACACCGCACACAGTGCCCCGTATTCACATTACACCGCACACAGCGCCCCTTATGCACATTACACCACACAGAGCTCCCCGAATTCACATTACACCGCACACAGTGCCCCGTATTCATATTACACCGCACACAGTACCCTTATTCACATTACACCGCTCAAAGTGCCTCTTATTCACATTACACTGCACACAGCGCCCCTTATTCACATTACACTGCACACAGCGCCCCTTATTCACATTAAACTGCACACAGCGCCACTTATTCATATTACACCACACACACTGTCCCTTAATCAGATTACACTGCGCCCCTTATTCACATTACACCACACACAGCTCACCTTATTCACATTACACCGCACACAGCCCCCTTATTCACATTACACCGCACACAGCCCCCCTTATTCACATTACACCGCACACAGCGCCTCTTATTCACATTACACCGCACACAGTGCCCCTTATTCACATTACACCACACACAGTGCCCCTTATTCACATTACACCCCACACACTGCCTCTTATTCATATTACACCTCACACAGCGCCCCTTATTCACATTACACCACACACATCGCCCCTTATTCACATTACACCGCACACAGCGCCCCTTATTCACAGTACTCCGCACACTGCGCCCCTTATTTACATTACACTACACACAGCTCCCCTAATTCACAATACACCTGCACACTGCGCCCCTTATTCATATTACACCGCACACAGTGCCCCTTATTCACATTACACCACACACACATTACACAGCACACAGCGCCCTTTATTCACATTACACTGCATACAGCACCCCTTTTTCACACTACACCGCACACAGCACCCCTTATTCACATTACACAGCACACAGCGCCCCTTATTCACATTACACCGCACACAGCTCCCCTTATTTACATTACACCGCACACAGCACCTCTTATTCACATTACACCGCACACTGCGCCCATTATTCACATTACACCGCACACAGCGCCCCTTATTCATGTTACACCGCACACAGCGCCCCTTATTCACATTATTCATAGTGCCCCTTATTCACATTACACCGCAAACAGCGCCCGTTATTCACATTACACCGCACATAGCGCCGCTTATTCACATTACATCGCACACAGCGCCCCTTATTCACATTACACTGCACACAGCTCCCCGTAATTCACATTACACCGCACACAGCACGCGTATTCAGATTACACCGCACACAGTACCCTTATTCACATTACATCGCACAAAGCACCTCTTATTCACATTACACCGCACACAGCGCCACTTATTCACATTACACCGCACACAGTGCCCCTTATTCACCTTACACCGCACACAGTGCCCCTTATTCACATTACACCGCACACAGTGCCCCTTATTCACATTACACCCAACACACAGTGCCCCTTATTCACATTACACCCCACACAGCGCCCCTTATTCACATTACACCTCACACAGCGCCCCTTATTCACATTACACAACACACAGCGCCCCTTATTCACATTACACAACACACAGCGCCCCTTTTTCACATTACACCGCACACAGCGCCCCTTATTAACATTACACCGCACACACTGCCCCATATACACATTACACCGCACACTGCGCCCCTTATTCACATTACACCGCACACAGCGCCCCTTATTCACATTACACCGCACACAGCCCCCTTATTCACATTTCACCGCACACAACACCCCTTATTCACATTACACCGCACACAGCGCCCCTTATTCACATTACACCGCACACAGCGCCCCTTATTCACATTACACCGCACACAGCTCCCCGTATTCACATTACACCGCACACAGCACGCGTATTCAGATTACACCGCACACAGTACCCTTATTCACATTACACCGCACAAAGCGCCTCTTATTCACATTACACCGCACACAGCGCCCCTTATTCACATTACACCGCACACATTGCCCCTTATTCACATTACACCGCACACAGTGCCCCTTATTCACATTACACCGCACACAGTGCCCCTTATTCACATTACACCCAACACACAGTGCCCCTTATTCACATTACACCCCACACAGCGCCCCTTATTCACATTACACCTCACACAGCGCCCCTTATTCACATTACACAACACACAGCACCCCTTATTCACATTACACAACACACAGCGCCCCTTTTTCACATTACACCGCACACAACGCCCCTTATTCACATTACACCGCACACACTGCCCCATATACACAGTACTCTGCACACTGCGCCCCTTATTCACATTACACCACACACAGCGCCCCTTATTCACATTACACGGCACACAGCGCCCGTTATTCACATTACACCGCACACACTGCCCCATATACACATTACACCGCACACTGCGCCCCTTTTTCACAGTACACCGCACACAGAGTCCCTTATTCACACAACACCACACACAGCGCCCCTTATTCACATTACACCACACACAGCGCCCCTTATTCACATTACACAACACACAACGCCCCTTATTCACATTACACCGCACACTGCGCCCCTTATTCACATTACACCGCACACTTCGCCCCTTATTCACATTACACAACACACAGCACCCCTTATTCACATTACACCACACACAGCGCCCCTTATTCACAATACACCGCACACTGTGCCCCTTATTCACATTACACCGCACACTGCGCCCCTTATTCACATTACACTGCACACAGCGCCCCTTATTCACATTACAAAACACACTGCGCCCCTTATTCACATTACACCGCACACAGTGCCCCTTATTCACATTACACCGCACACAGTGCCCCTTATTCACATTACACCGCACACTGTGCCCCTTATTCACATTACACCACACAGAGCCCCTGATTCATATTACACTTCACACAGCGCCCCTTATTCACATTACACAACACAGCGCCCATTATTCACATTTCACTGCACACATTGCCCTTATTCACATTACACCGCACACAGCGCCCCTTATTCACATTACACTGCACACAGCGCGCCTAATTTACATTACACCCGCACACTGCGCCCCTTATTCACATTACACCGCACACAGCATCCCTTTTTCACATTACACCACACACACATTACACCGCACACAGCACCCCTTATTCACATTACACCACACACACAGTACACCGCACACAGCGCCCCTTATTCACATTACACCGCATACAGCGCCTCTTATTCACATTACACCACGCACTGCGCCCCTTATTCACATTACACCGCACACAGCACCCCTTATTCACATTACACCGCTCACAGCACCTCTTATTCACATTACACCGCACACTGCGCCCCTTATTCACATTACACCGCACACAGTGCCCTTTATTCACATTACACCACACACAGCGCCCCGTATTCACGTTACACTGCACACAGCGCACCTTATTCACATTATTCACAGTGCCCCTTAATCACATTACACCACACACAGCTCCCCGTATTCACAGTACAACGCACACAGCGACTCTTATTCACATTACACCGCACACAGTGCCCTGTATTCACATTACACAGCACACAGTACCCTTATTCACATTACACCACAAACAGCGCCCCTTATTCACATTACACTGCACACAGTGCCCCTTATTCACATTACACCGCACACAGTGTCCCTTATTCACATTACACCGCACACAGCACCCCTTATTCACATTACACCGCACACAGCACCCTTTATTCACATTACACTGCACACAGCGCCTCTTATTCACATTACACCGCACACAGCGCCCCTTACTCACATTACACCGCACACAGTGCCCCTTATTCACATTACACCACACACAGCGCCCCCTATTCACATTACACCACACACAGTGCCCCTTATTCACGTTACACCGCACACAGCGACCCTTATTCATGTTACACCGCACACAGCGCCCCTTATTCACATTGCACCGCACACAGCGACCCTTATTCACATTATTCCACCGAACACAGCGCCCCTTATTCACATTACCCCGCACACAGTGCCCCTTATTCACATTACACCACACACAGCGCCCCTTATTCACATTTCACTGCACACAATGCCCCTTAATCACATTACACTGCACACAGCGCCCCTTATTCACATAACACGGCACACAGCGCCCCTTATTCACAGTACACCGCACACACAGCCCCATTTACACATTACACCGCACACTGCGCCCCTTATTCACATTACACCGCACACAGAGTCCCTTATTCACTCTACACCACACACACTGTCCCTTAATCAGATTACACTGCGCCCCTTATTCACATTATACCACAAACAGATCACCTTATTCACATTACACCGCACACAGCCCCCCTTATTCACATTACACCGCACACAGCCCCCTTTATTCACATTACACCGCACACACTGTCCCTTAATCACATTACACCGCACATAGCGCCCCTTATTCACATTATACTGCACAAAGCTCCCCTTATGCACATTACACCGCACACAGCGCCCCTTATTAACATTACACCGTACAGAGCGCCCCTTATTCACATTACACCACACACAGCGCCCCTTATTCACATTACACCGCACACAGCGCCTCTTATTCACATTACACCGCACACAGCGCCCCTTATTCACATTACACCACACATAGCGCCCCTTATTCACATTACACCGCACACAGCACCCCTTATTCACATTACACCGCACACAGCGCCCATTATTCACGTTACACCGCACACAGCGCCCCTTATTCACATTATTCACAGTGCCCCTTATTCACATTACACTGCACACAGCGCCCCGTATTCACATTACACCGCACACAGTGCCCTTATTCACATTACACCGCACACAGCGCCCCTTATTCACGTTACACCGCACACAGCGCCACTTATTCACATTATTCACAGTGCCCCTTATTCACATTACACCGCAAACAGCGCCCGTTATTCAAATTACACCGCACATAGCGCCACTTATTCACATTACACCACACACAGCGCCCCTTATTCACATTACACCGCACACAGCTCCCCGTATTCACATTACACCGCACACAGCGCCCCTTATTCACATTACACCACACACAGTGCCCCGTATTCAAATTACACCGCACACAGTACCCTTATTCACATTACACCGCACAAAGCGCCTCTTATTCACATTACACAGCACACAGCGCTCCTTATTCACATTACACCGCACACAGTGCCCCTTATTCACATTACACGTCACACAGTGCCCCTTATTCACATTACATCCCACACAGTGCCCCTTATTCACATTACACCCCACACAGCGCCCCTTATTCACATTACACCTCACACAGCGCCCCTTATTCACATTACACAACACACAGCGCCCCTTATTCACATTACACAACACACAGCGACCCTTATTCACATTACACCACACAACGTGCCCCGTATTCACATTACACCGCACACAGTGCCCCGTATTCACATTACACCGCACACAGCGCCCCTTATGCACATTACACCACACAGAGCTCCCCGTATTCACATTACACCGCACACAGTGCCCCGTATTCATATTACACCGCACACAGTACCCTTATTCACATTACACCGCTCAAAGCGCCTCTTATTCACATTACACTGCACACAGCGCCCCTTATTCACATTACACTGCACCCAGCGCCCCTTATTCACATTAAACTGCACACAGCACCACTTATTCATATTACACTGCAAACAGCACCCCTTATTCACATTACACCGCACACAGCGCCTCTTATTCACTTTACACCACACACAGCACCCCTTATTCACATTACACCACACACACTGTCCCTTAATCAGATTACACTGTGCACCTTATTCACATTACACCGCACACAGCTCACCTTATTCACATTACACCGCACACAGCCCCCCTTATTCACATTACACCGCACACAGCCCCCCTTATTCACATTACACCGCACACAGTGCCTCTTATTCACATTACACCGCACACAGTGCCCCTTATTCACATTACACCACACACAGTGCCCCTTATTCACATTACACCCCACACAGTGCCTCTTATTCATATTACACCTCACACAGCGCCCCTTATTCACATTACACAACACACAGCGCCCCTTATTCACATTACACCGCACACATCGCCCCTTGTTCACAATACACCCGCACACTGCGCCCCTTATTCACATTACACCGCACACATTGCCCCTTATTCACATTACACCACACACACATTACACAGCACACAGCGCCCTTTATTCACATTACACTGCATACAGCACCCCTTATTCACAATACACCGCACACAGCACCCCTTATTCACATTGCACAGCACACGGCGCCCCTTATTCACATTACACCGCACACAGCTCCCCTTATTTACATTACACCGCACACAGCGCCTCTTATTCACATTACACCGCACACTGCGCCCATTATTCACATTACACCGCACACAGTGCCCCTTATTCGCATTACACTGCACACTGCGCCCCCTATTCACATTACACCGCACACAGTGCCCCTTATTCACATTACACTGCACACAGCGCCCCTTATTCACGTTACACCGCACACAGCACCCCTTATTCACATTATTCATAGTGCCCCTTATTCACATTACACCGCAAACAGCGCCCGTTATTCACATTACACCGCACATAGTGCCGCTTATTCACATTACACCGCACACAGCTCCCCGTATTCACATTACACCGCACACAGTACCCTTATTCACATTACACTGCACAAAGCGCCTCTTATTCACATTACACCGCACACAGCGCCCCTTATTCACATTACACCGCACACAGTGCCCCTTATTCACATTACACCGCACACATTGCCCCTTATTCACATTACACCCAACACACAGTGCCCCTTATTCACATTACACCCCACACAGCGCCCCTTATTCACATTACACCTCACACAGCGCCCCTTATTCACATTACACAACACACAGCGCCCCTTATTCACATTACACAACACACAGCGCCCCTTTTTCACATTACACCGCACACAGCGCCCCTTATTCACAGTACTCCGCACACTGCGCCCCTTATTCACATTACACCGCACACAGCGCCCCTTATTCACATTACACCGCACACAGCCCCCTTATTCACATTTCACCGCACACAACGCCCCTTAATCACATTACACCACACACAGCGCCCCTTATTCACATTACACGGCACACAGCACCCATAATTCACATTACACCGCACACACTGCCCAATATACACATTACACCGCACACTGCGCCCCTTATTCACAGTACACCGCACACAGAGTCCCTTATTCACACAACACCACACACAGCGCCCCTTATTCACATTACACCGCACACAGCGCCCCTTATTCACATTACACAACACACAGCGCCCCTTATTCACATTACACCGCACACTGCGCCCCTTATTCACATTACACCGCACACTTCGCCCCTTATTCACATTACACAACACACAGCGCCCCTTATTCACATTACACCGCACACAGCGCCCCTTATTCACAATACACCGCACACTGCGCCCCTTATTCACATTACACCGCACACTGCGGCCCTTATTCACATTACACTGCACACAGCGCCCCTTATTCACATTACAAAACACACTGCGCCCCTTATTCACATTACACCGCACACAGTGCCCCTTATTCACATTACACCGCACACAGTGCCCCTTATTCACATTACACCGCACACTGTGCCCCTTATTCACATTACACCACACAGAGCCCCTGATTCATATTCCACTTCACACAGCGCCCCTTATTCACATTACACAACACAGCGCCCATTATTCACATTACACTGCACACATTGCCCCTTATTCACATTACACCGCACACAGCACCCCTTATTCACATTACACTGCACACAGAGCGCCTAATTTACATTACACCCGCACACTACGCCCCTTATTCACATTACACCGCACACAGCACCCCTTATTCACATTCCACCACACACACATTACACCGCACACAGCGCCCCTTATTCACATTACACCGCATACAGCGCCTCTTATTCACATTACACCACGCACTGCGCCCCTTATTCACATTACACCGCACACAGCGCCCCTTATTCACATTACACCGCTCACAGCGCCTCTTATTCACATTACACCGCACACTGCGCCCCTTATTCACATTACACCGCACACAGTGCCCCTTATTCACATTACACTGCACACAGCGCCCCGTATTCACATTACACCGCACACAGCGCCCCTTATTCACGTTACACCGCACACAGCGCACCTTATTCACATTATTCACAGTGCCCCTTAATCACATTACACCGCACACAGCTCCCCGTATTCACAGTACACCGCACACAGCGACCCTTATTCACATTACACCGCACACAGTGCCCTGTATTCACATTACACCGCACACAGTACCCTTATTCAAATTACACAACACACAGCGCCCCTTATTCACATTACACCGCACACAGTGTCCCCTATTCACATTACACCGCCCCTTATTCACATTACACCGCACACAGTGCCCCTTATTCACATTACACTGCACACAGTGTCCCTTATTCACATTACACCGCACACAGCACCCCTTATTCACATTACACTGCACACAGCTCCTCTTATTCACATTACACCGCACACAGCACCCCTTACTCACATTACACCGCACACAGCGCCCCTTATTCACATTACACCACACACAGCGCCCCCTATTCACATTACACCACACACAGTGCCCCTTATTCACGTTACACCGCACACAGCGACCCTTATTCATGTTACACCGCACACAGCGCCCCTTATTCACATTGCACCGCACACAGCAACCCTTATTCACATTACACCGCACACAGCCCCCCTTATTCACATTACACCGCACACACTGTCCCTTAAACACATTACACCGCACATAGCGCCCCTTATTCACATTACACTGCACAAAGCTCCCCTTATGCACATTACACCGCACACAGCGCCCCTTATTCACATTACACCGTACAGAGCACCACTTATTCACATTACACCACACACAGCGCCCCTTATTCACATTACACTGCACACAGCGCCTCTTATTCACATTACACCGCACACAGCGCCCCTTATTCACATTACACCGCACATAGCGCCCCTTATTCACATTACACCGCACACAGCGCCCCTTATTCACATTACACCGCACACAGCGCCCATTATTCACGTTACACCGCACACAGCGCCCCTTATTCACATTATTCACAGTGCCCCTTATTCACATTACACCGCAAACAGCTCCCCTTATTCACATTACATCGCACACAGTGCCCCTTATTCACATTACACTGCACACAGTGCCCCTTATTCACATTACACTGCACACAGTGTCCCTTATTCACATTACACCGCCCCTTATTCACATTACACATCACACAGTGCCACTTGTTCACATTACACTGCACACAGTGTCCCTTATTCACATAACACCGCACACAGCGCCCCTTATTCACATTACACCGCACACAGCGCCCCTTATTCACATTACACTGCACACAGTGTCCATTATTCACATTACAGCGCCCCTTATTCACATTACACAACACACAGCACCCCTTATTCACATTACACCGCACACAGTGTCCCTTATTCACATTACACCTCCCCTTATTCACATTACACCGCACACAGTGCCCCTTATTCACATTACACCGCACACAGTGTCCCTTATTCACAATACACCGCACACAGCACCCCTTATTCACATTACACCGCACATGGCGCCTCTTATTCACATTACACCACACAGCGCCCCTTATTCACATTAAACCGCACACTTCGCCCCTTATTCACATTACACCGCAAACAGCACACCTTATTCACATTACACCGAACACTCTGCCCCTTATTCACATTACACCACACACAGCACCCCCTATTCACATTACACCGCACACAGCGCCCCTTATTCACTTTACACCGCACACAGCGCCCCTTATTCACATTACACCGCACACAGCGACCCTTATTCACATTACCCCGCACATAGCGCCCCTTATTCACATTACACCGCACACAGCACCCCTTATTCACATTTCACCGCACACAACGCCACTTACTCACATTACACCGCACACAGCGCCCCTTATTCACAATACACAGCACACAGCGCCCCTTATTCACATTACACCGCACACACTGCCCTATATACACATTACACCGCAGACTGCGCCCCTTATTCACATTACACTGCACACAGCGCCCCTTATTCACATTACAAAACACACTGCGCCCCTTATTCACATTACACCGCACACAGTGCCCCTTATTCACATTACACCGCACACAGTGCCCCTTATTCACATTACACCGCACACTGTGCCCCTTATTCACATTACACCACACAGAGCCCCTGATTCATATTCCACTTCACACAGCGCCCCTTATTCACATTACACAACACAGCGCCCATTATTCACATTACACTGCACACATTGCCCCTTATTCACATTACACCGCACACAGCACCCCTTATTCACATTACACTGCACACAGAGCGCCTAATTTACATTACACCCGCACACTGCGCCCCTTATTCACATTACACCGCACACAGCACCCCTTATTCACATTACACCACACACACATTACACCGCACACAGCGCCCCTTATTCACATTACACCGCATACAGCGCCTCTTATTCACATTACACCACGCACTGCGCCCCTTATTCACATTACACCGCACACAGCGCCCCTTATTCACATTACACCGCTCACAGCGCCTCTTATTCACATTACACCGCACACTGCGCCCCTTATTCACATTACACCGCACACAGTGCCCCTTATTCACATTACACTGCACACAGCGCCCCGTATTCACATTACACCGCACACAGCGCCCCTTATTCACGTTACACCGCACACAGCGCACCTTATTCACATTATTCACAGTGCCCCTTAATCACATTACACCGCACACAGCTCCCCGTATTCACAGTACACCGCACACAGCGAACCTTATTCACATTACACCGCACACAGTGCCCTGTATTCACATTACACCGCACACAGTACCCTTATTCAAATTACACAACACACAGCGCCCCTTATTCACATTACACCGCACACAGTGTCCCCTATTCACATTACACCGCCCCTTATTCACATTACACCGCACACAGTGCCCCTTATTCACATTACACAGCACACAGTGTCCCTTATTCACATTACACCGCACACAGCACCCCTTATTCACATTACACTGCACACAGCTCCTCTTATTCACATTACACCGCACACAGCACCCCTTACTCACATTACACCGCACACAGCGCCCCTTATTCACATTACACCACACACAGCGCCCCCTATTCACATTACACCACACACAGTGCCCCTTATTCACGTTACACCGCACACAGCGACCCTTATACATGTTACACCGCACACAGCGCCCCTTATTCACATTGCACCGCACACAGCAACCCTTATTCACATTACACCGCACACAGCCCCCCTTATTCACATTACACCGCACACACTGTCCCTTAAACACATTACACCGCACATAGCGCCCCTTATTCACATTACACTGCACAAAGCTCCCCTTATGCACATTACACCGCACACAGCGCCCCTTATTCACATTACACCGTACAGAGCACCCCTTATTCACATTACACCACACACAGCGCCCCTTATTCACATTACACTGCACACAGCGCCTCTTATTCACATTACACCGCACACAGCGCCCCTTATTCACATTACACCGCACATAGCGCCCCTTATTCACATTACACTGCACACAGCGCCCCTTATTCACATTACACCGCACACAGCGCCCATTATTCACGTTACACCGCACACAGCGCCCCTTATTCACATTATTCACAGTGCCCCTTATTCACATTACACCGCAAACAGCTCCCCTTATTCACATTACATCGCACACAGTGCCCCTTATTCACATTACACTGCACACAGTGCCCCTTATTCACATTACACTGCACACAGTGTCCCTTATTCACATTACACCGCCCCTTATTCACATTACACATCACACAGTGCCACTTGTTCACATTACACTGCACACAGTGTCCCTTATTCACATAACACAGCACACAGCGCCCCTTATTCACATTACACCGCACACAGCGCCCCTTATTCACATTACACTGCACACAGTGTCCATTATTCACATTACAGCGCCCCTTATTCACATTACACAACACACAGCACCCCTTATTCACATTACACCGCACACAGTGTCCCTTATTCACATTACACCTCCCCTTATTCACATTACACCGCACACAGTGCCCCTTATTCACATTACACCGCACACAGTGTCCCTTATTCACAATACACCGCACACAGCACCCCTTATTCACATTACACCGCACATGGCGCCTCTTATTCACATTACACCACACAGCGCCCCTTATTCACATTAAACCGCACACTTCGCCCCTTATTCACATTACACCGCAAACAGCACACCTTATTCACATTACACCGAACACTCTGCCCCTTATTCACATTACACCACACACAGCACCCCCTATTCACATTACACCGCACACAGCGCCCCTTATTCACTTTACACCGCACACAGCGCCCCTTATTCACATTACACCGCACACAGCGACCCTTATTCACATTACACCGCACACAGTACCCTTATTCAAATTACACAACACACAGCGCCCCTTATTCACATTACACCGCACACAGTGTCCCCTATTCACATTACACCGCCCCTTATTCACATTACACCGCACACAGTGCCCCTTATTCACATTACACAGCACACAGTGTCCCTTATTCACATTACACCGCACACAGCACCCCTTATTCACATTACACTGCACACAGCTCCTCTTATTCACATTACACCGCACACAGCACCCCTTACTCACATTACACCGCACACAGCGCCCCTTATTCACATTACACCACACACAGCGCCCCCTATTCACATTACACCACACACAGTGCCCCTTATTCACGTTACACCGCACACAGCGACCCTTATACATGTTACACCGCACACAGCGCCCCTTATTCACATTGCACCGCACACAGCAACCCTTATTCACATTACACCGCACACAGCCCCCCTTATTCACATTACACCGCACACACTGTCCCTTAAACACATTACACCGCACATAGCGCCCCTTATTCACATTACACTGCACAAAGCTCCCCTTATGCACATTACACCGCACACAGCGCCCCTTATTCACATTACACCGTACAGAGCACCCCTTATTCACATTACACCACACACAGCGCCCCTTATTCACATTACACTGCACACAGCGCCTCTTATTCACATTACACCGCACACAGCGCCCCTTATTCACATTACACCGCACATAGCGCCCCTTATTCACATTACACCGCACACAGCGCCCCTTATTCACATTACACCGCACACAGCGCCCATTATTCACGTTACACCGCACACAGCGCCCCTTATTCACATTATTCACAGTGCCCCTTATTCACATTACACCGCAAACAGCTCCCCTTATTCACATTACATCACACACAGTGCCCCTTATTCACATTACACTGCACACAGTGCCCCTTATTCACATTACACTGCACACAGTGTCCCTTATTCACATTACACCGCCCCTTATTCACATTACACATCACACAGTGCCACTTGTTCACATTACACTGCACACAGTGTCCCTTATTCACATAACACAGCACACAGCGCCCCTTATTCACATTACACCGCACACAGCGCCCCTTATTCACATTACACTGCACACAGTGTCCATTATTCACATTACAGCGCCCCTTATTCACATTACACAACACACAGCACCCCTTATTCACATTACACCGCACACAGTGTCCCTTATTCACATTACACCTCCCCTTATTCACATTACACCGCACACAGTGCCCCTTATTCACATTACACCGCACACAGTGTCCCTTATTCACAATACACCGCACACAGCACCCCTTATTCACATTACACCGCACATGGCGCCTCTTATTCACATTACACCACACAGCGCCCCTTATTCACATTAAACCGCACACTTCGCCCCTTATTCACATTACACCGCAAACAGCACACCTTATTCACATTACACCGAACACTCTGCCCCTTATTCACATTACACCACACACAGCACCCCCTATTCACATTACACTGCACACAGCGCCCCTTATTCACTTTACACCGCACACAGCGCCCCTTATTCACATTACACCGCACACAGCGACCCTTATTCACATTACCCCGCACATAGCGCCCCTTATTCACATTACACCGCACACAGCACCCCTTATTCACATTTCACCGCACACAACGCCACTTACTCACATTACACCGCACACAGCGCCCCTTATTCACAATACACAGCACACAGCGCCCCTTATTCACATTACACCGCACACACTGCCCTATATACACATTACACCGCAGACTGCGCCCCTTATTCACATTACACTGCACACAGCGCCCCTTATTCACATTACAAAACACACTGCGCCCCTTATTCACATTACACCGCACACAGTGCCCCTTATTCACATTACACCGCACACAGTGCCCCTTATTCACATTACACCGCACACTGTGCCCCTTATTCACATTACACCACACAGAGCCCCTGATTCATATTCCACTTCACACAGCGCCCCTTATTCACATTACACAACACAGCGCCCATTATTCACATTACACTGCACACATTGCCCCTTATTCACATTACACCGCACACAGCACCCCTTATTCACATTACACTGCACACAGAGCGCCTAATTTACATTACACCCGCACACTGCGCCCCTTATTCACATTACACCGCACACAGCACCCCTTATTCACATTACACCACACACACATTACACCGCACACAGCGCCCCTTATTCACATTACACCGCATACAGCGCCTCTTATTCACATTACACCACGCACTGCGCCCCTTATTCACATTACACCGCACACAGCGCCCCTTATTCACATTACACCGCTCACAGCGCCTCTTATTCACATTACACCGCACACTGCGCCCCTTATTCACATTACACCACACACAGTGCCCCTTATTCACATTACACTGCACACAGCGCCCCGTATTCACATTACACCGCACACAGCGCCCCTTATTCACGTTACACCGCACACAGCGCACCTTATTCACATTATTCACAGTGCCCCTTAATCACATTACACCGCACACAGCTCCCCGTATTCACAGTACACCGCACACAGCGACCCTTATTCACATTACACCGCACACAGTGCCCTGTATTCACATTACACCGCACACAGTACCCTTATTCAAATTACACAACACACAGCGCCCCTTATTCACATTACACCGCACACAGTGTCCCCTATTCACATTACACCGCCCCTTATTCACATTACACCGCACACAGTGCCCCTTATTCACATTACACCGCACACAGTGTCCCTTATTCACATTACACCGCACACAGCACCCCTTATTCACATTACACTGCACACAGCGCCTCTTATTCACATTACACCGCACACAGCACCCCTTACTCACATTACACCGCACACAGCGCCCCTTATTCACATTACACCACACACAGCGCCCCCTATTCACATTACACCACACACAGTGCCCCTTATTCACGTTACACCGCACACAGCGACCCTTATTCATGTTACACCGCACACAGCGCCCCTTATTCACATTGCACCGCACACAGCAACCCTTATTCACATTACACCGCACACAGCCCCCCTTATTCACATTACACCGCACACACTGTCCCTTAAACACATTACACCGCACATAGCGCCCCTTATTCACATTACACTGCACAAAGCTCCCCTTATGCACATTACACCGCACACAGCGCCCCTTATTCACATTACACCGTACAGAGCACCCCTTATTCACATTACACCACACACAGCGCCCCTTATTCACATTACACTGCACACAGCGCCTCTTATTCACATTACACCGCACACAGCGCCCCTTATTCACATTACACCGCACATAGCGCCCCTTATTCACATTACACCGCACACAGCGCCCCTTATTCACATTACACCGCACACAGCGCCCATTATTCACGTTACACCGCACACAGCGCCCCTTATTCACATTATTCACAGTGCCCCTTATTCACATTACACCGCAAACAGCTCCCCTTATTCACATTACATCGCACACAGTGCCCCTTATTCACATTACACTTCACACAGTGCCCCTTATTCACATTACACTGCACACAGTGTCCCTTATTCACATTACACCGCCCCTTATTCACATTACACATCACACAGTGCCACTTGTTCACATTACACTGCACACAGTGTCCCTTATTCACATAACACCGCACACAGCGCCCCTTATTCACATTACACCGCACACAGCGCCCCTTATTCACATTACACTGCACACAGTGTCCATTATTCACATTACAGCGCCCCTTATTCACATTACACAACACACAGCACCCCTTATTCACATTACACCGCACACAGTGTCCCTTATTCACATTACACCTCCCCTTATTCACATTACACCGCACACAGTGCCCCTTATTCACATTACACCGCACACAGTGTCCCTTATTCACAATACACCGCACACAGCACCCCTTATTCACATTACACCGCACATGGTGCCTCTTATTCACATTACACCACACAGCGCCCCTTATTCACATTAAACCGCACACTTCGCCCCTTATTCACATTACACTGCAAACAGCACACCTTATTCACATTACACCGAACACTCTGCCCCTTATTCACATTACACCACACACAGCACCCCCTATTCACATTACACCGCACACAGCGCCCCTTATTCACTTTACACCGCACACAGCGCCCCTTATTCACATTACACCGCACACAGCCCCCCTTATTCACATTACCCCGCACACAGCGCCCCTTATTCACATTACACCGCACACAGCACCCCTTATTCACATTTCACCGCACACAACGCCACTTACTCACATTACACCGCACACAGCGCCCCTTATTCACAATACACAGCACACAGCGCCCCTTATTCACATTACACCGCACACACTGCCCTATATACACATTACACCGCAGACTGCGCCCCTTATTCACATTTCACCGCACACAGAGTCCCTTATTCACACTACACCGCACACAGCGCCCCTTATTCACATTACACCGCACACAGCGCCCCTTATTCACATTACACAACACACAGCGCCCCATATTCACAATACACCACACACAGCGCCCCTTATTCACATTACACCACACACTGCGCCCATTATTCACATTACACCACACACAGTGCCCCTTATTCACATTACACCGCACACAGTGCCCCTTATTCACATTACACCACACACAGCGCCCCTTATTCACATTACACCCCACACAGCGCCCCTTATTCATATTACACCTCACACAGTGCCCCTTATTCACATTACACAACACAGAGCGCCCCTTATTCACATTACAACGCACACATCGCCCCTTATTCACATTACACCGCACACAGCGCCCCTTATTCACAGTACACCGCACACTGCGCCCCTTATTCACATTACACCACACACAGCGCCACTAATTCACATTAAACCCGCACACTGCGCCCCTTATTCACATTACACCGCACACAGTGCCCCTTATTCACATTACACCACAAACACATTACACCACACACAGCGCCCCTTATTCACATTACACCGCATACAGCACCTCTTATTCACATTACACCACACACTGCGCCCCATATTCACATTACACCGCACACAGTGCCCCTTATTCACATTATACTGCACACAGCACCCCGTATTCACATTACACCGCACACAGTGCCCCCTATTCACATTACACCGCACACAGTGCCCCTTATTCATGTTACACCACACACAGCGCCCCTTATTCACATTATTCACAGTGCCCCTTATTCACATTACACCACACACAGCTCCCCGTATTCACAGTACACCGGACACAGCGCCCCTTATTCACATTACACTACACACAGCACCCCGTATTCACATTACACGACACACACTGTCCCTTAATCAGATTACACTGTGCCCCTTATTCACATTACACCGCACACAGCTCACCTTATTCACATTACACCGCACACAGCCCCCCTTATTCACATTACACCGCACACAGCCCCCCTTATTCACATTACAGCGCACACAGCGCCTCTTATTCACATTACACCGCACACAGTGCCCCTTATTCACATTACACCACACACAGTGCCCCATATTCACATTACACCCCACACAGTGCCTCTTATTCATATTACACCTCACACAGCACCCCTTATTCACATTACACAACACACAGCGCCCCTTATTCACATTACACAGCACACATCGCCCCTTATTCACATTACACCGCACACAGCGCCCCTTATTCACTGTACACCGCACACTGCGCCCCTTATTCACATTACACCGCACACAGCACCCCTAATTCACAATACACCCGCACACTGCGCCCCTTATTCACATTACACCGCACACAGTGCCCCTTATTCACATTACACCACACACACATTACACAGCACACAGCGCCCTTTATTCACATTACACTGCATACAGCACCCCTTATTCACACTACACCGCACACAGCACCCCTTATTCACATTACACAGCACACAGCGCCCCTTATTCACATTACACCGCACATAGCACCCCTTATTTACATTACACCGCACACAGCGCCTCTTATTCACATTACACCGCACACTGCACCCATTATTCACATTACACCGCACACAGTGCCCCTTATTCACATTACAAAACACACTGCGCCACTTATTCACATTACACCGCACACAGTGCCCCTTATTCACATTACACCGCACACAGTGCCCCTTATTCACATTACACCGCACACAGTGCCCCTTATTCACATTACACCACACAGAGCCCCTGATTCATATTACACTTCACACAGCGCCCCTTATTCACATTACACAACACAGCGCCCATTATTCACATTACGCTGCACACATTGCCCCTTATTCACATTACACCGCACACAGCGCCCCTTATTCACATTACACCGCACACAGTGCACCTAATTTACATTACACCCGCACACTGCGCCCCTTATTCACATTACACCGCACACAGCACCCCTTATTCACATTACACCACACACACATTACACCGCACACAGCGCCCCTTATTCACATTACACCGCATACAGCGCCTCTTATTCACATTATACCACGCACTGCGCCCCTTATTCACATTACACCGCACACAGCACCCCTTATTCACATTACACCGCACACAGCGCCTCTTATTCACATTACACCGCACACTGCGCCCCTTATTCACATTACACCCCACACAGTGCCCCTTTTTCACTTTACAACGCACACAGCGCCCCTTATTCACGTTACACCGCACACAGCGCACCTTATTCACATTATTCACAGTGCCCCTTAATCACATTACACCGCACACAGCTCCCCGTATTCACAGTACACCGCACACAGCGACCCTTATTCACATTACACCGCACACAGTGCCCTGTATTCACATTACACCGCACACAGTACCCTTATTCACATTACACCACACACAGCGCCCCTTATTCACATTACACCGCACACAGTGTCCCTTATTCACATTACACCACCCCTTATTCACATTATACCGCACACAGTGCCTCTTATTCACATTACACCGCACACAGTGTCCCTTATTCACATTACACCGCCCCTTATTCACATTACACCGCACACAGCACCCCTTATTCACATTACACTGCACACAGTGCCTCTTATTCACATTATACCGCACACAGCACCCCTTACTCACATTACACCGCACACAGTGCCCCTTATTCACATTACACCACACACAGCGCCCCCATTCACATTACACCACACACAGTGCCCCTAATTCACGTTACACCACACACAGCGACCCTTATTCATGTTACACTGCACACAGCGCCCCTTATTCACATTGCACCGCACACAGCGACCCTTATTCACATTATTCCCCCGCACACAGCGCCCCTTATTCACATTACCCCGCACACAGTGCCCCTTATTCACATTACACCGCACACAGCGCCCCTTATTCACATTTCACTGCACACAATGCCCCTTAATCACATTACACTGCACACAGCGCCCCTTATTCACATAACACGGCACACAGCGCCCCTTATTCACAGTACACCGCACACACTGCCCCATATACACATTTCACCACACACAACGCCCCTTAATCACATTACACTGCACACAGCGCCCCTTATTCACATTACACGGCACAGAGCGCCCCTTATTCACATTACACCGCACACACTGCCCTATATACACATTACACCGCAGACTGCGCCCCTTATTCACATTTCACCGCACACAGAGTCCCTTATTCACACTACACCGCACACAGCGCCCCTTAATCACATTACACCGCACACAGCGCCCCTTATTCACATTACACAATACACAGCGCCCCATATTCACATTACACCGCACACAGTGCCCATTATTCACATTACACCGCACACAGTGCCCCTTATTCACATTACACCACACACAGTGCCCCTTATTCACATTACACCTCACACAGTGCCCCTTATTCACATTACACAACACAGAGCGCCCCTTATTCACATTACACCGCACACATCGCCCCTTATTCACATTACACCGCACACAGCGCCCCTTATTCACAGTACACCGCACACTGCGCCCCTTATTCACATTACACCACACACAGCGCCACTAATTCACATTAAACCCGCACACTGCGCCCCTTATTCACATTACACCGCACACAGCGCCCCTTATTCACATTACACCACACACACATTACACCGCACACAGCGCCCCTTATTCACATTACACCGCATACAGCACCTCTTTTTCACATTACACCACACACTGCGCCCCATATTCACATTACACCGCACACAGCACCCCTTATTCACATTACACAGCGCCCCTTATTCACATTACACCGCACACAGCGCCCCTTATTCACATTACACCGCACACAGCGACCCTTATTCACATTATTCCCCCGCACACAGCGCCCCTTATTCACATTACCCCGCACACAGTGCCCCTTATTCACATTACACCTCACACAGCGCCCCTTATTCACATTTCACTGCACACAATGCCCCTTAATCACATTACACTGCACACAGCGCCCCTTATTCACATAACACGGCACACAGCGCCCCATATACACATTACACCGCACACAGCTCCCCGTATTCACAGTACACCGACACAGCGCCCCTTATTCACATTACACCGCACACAGTGCCCCGTATTCACATTACACTGCACACTGCGCCCCTTATTCACATTACACCGCACACTGCGCCCCTTATTCACATTACACAACACACAGCGCCCCTTATTCACATTACACCGCACACAGCGCCCCTTATTCACAATACACCGCACACTGCGCCCCTTATTCACATTACACTGCACACTGCGCCCCTTATTCACATTACACCGCACACAGTGCCCCTTATTCACATTACACCGCACAGAGCGTGCCTAATTTACATTACACCCGCACACTGCGCCCCTTATTCACATTACACCGCACACAGCACCCCTTATTCACATTACACCACACACACATTACACCGCACACAGCGCCCCTTATTCACATTACACCGCATACAGCGCCTCTTATTCACATTACACCACACACTGCGCCCCTTATTCACATTACACCGCACACAGTGCCCCTTATTCACATTACACCGCACAAAGCACCCCGTATTCACATTACACCGCACACAGTGCCCCTTATTCACATTACACCACACACAGTGCCCCTTATTCACATTACACCGCACACAGTGCCCCTTATTCACGTTACACCACACACAGCGCCCCTTATTCACATTATTCACAGTGCCCCTTATTCACATTACACCGCACACAGCTCCCCGTATTCACAGTACACCGGACACAGCCCCCCTTATTCACATTACACCGCACACAGTGCCCCTTATTCACGTTACACTGCACACAGCGCCCCGTATTCACATTACACCGCACACAGTGCCCCTTATTCACATTACACCGCACACAGCGCCCCTTATTCACGTTACACCGCACACAGCGCACCTTATTCACATTATTCACAGTGCCCCTTAATCACATTACACCGCACACAGCTCCCCGTATTCACAGTACACCGCACACAGTGCCCCTTATTCACATTACACCGCACACAGTGCCCTGTATTCACATTACACCGCACACAGTACCCCATATTCAAATTACACCACACACAGCGCCCCTTATTCACATTACACCGCACACAGTGTCCCTTATTCACATTACACCGCCCCTTATTCACATTACACCGCACACAGTGCCCCTTATTCACATTACACCGCACACAGTGTCCCTTATTCACATTACACCGCACACAGCACCCCTTATTCACATTACACTGCACACAGCGCTTCTTATTCACATTACACCGCACACAGCGCCCCTTATTCACATTACACCGCACACAGTGCCCCTTATTCACATTACACCGCACACTCTGCCCCTTATTCACATTACACCACACACAGCGCCCCCTATTCACATTACACCACACACAGCGCCCCTTATTCAGGTTACACCGCACACAGCGACCCTTATTCACGTTACACCGCACACAGCGCCCCTTATTCACATTGCACCGCACACAGTGACCCTTATTCACATTACCCTTCACACAGCGCCCCTTATTCACATTACCCCGCACACAGTGCCCCTTATTCACATTACAATGCACACAGCGCCCCTTATTCACATTTCACCGCACACAATGCCCCTTAATCACATTACACCGCACACAGCGCCCCTTATTCACATAACACGGCACACAGCGCCCCTTATTCACAGTACACCGCACACACTGCCCTATATACACATTACACTGCACACTGCGCCCCTTATTCACATTACATCGCACACAAAGTCCCTTATTCTCTCTACACCACACACACTGTCCCTTAATCAGATTACACTGCGCCCCTTATTCACATTATACCACACACAGCTCACCTTATTCACATTACACCGCACATAGCCCCCTTATTCACATTACACCGCACAGAGCCCCCCTTATTCACATTACACCGCACACACTGTCCCTTAATCACATTACACCGCACATAGCGCCCCTTATTCACATTACACCGCACAAAGCTCCCCTTATGCACATTACACCGCACACAGAGCCCCTTATTAACATTACACCATACAGAGCACCCCTTATTCACATTACACCACACACAGCGCCCCTTATTCACATTACACCGCACACAGCGCCCCTTATTCACATTACACCGCACATAGCGCCCCTTATTCACATTACACCGCACACAGTGCCCCTTATTCACATTACACTGCACAAAGCACCCCGTATTCACATTACACCGCACACAGTGCCCCTTATTCACATTACACCGCACACAGTGCCCTTATTCACGTTACACCACACACAGCGCCCCTTATTCACATTATTCACAGTGCCCCCTATTCACATTACACCGCACACAGCTCCCCGTATTCACAGTACACCGGACACAGCGCCCCTTATTCACATTACACCGCACACAGTGCCCCGTATTCACATTACACTGCACACAGTACCCTTATTCACATTACACCACACACAGCGCCCCTTATTCACATTACACCGCACACAGTGCCCCGTATTCACATTACACCGCACACAGTACCCTTGTTCACATTACACCACACACAGCGCCCCTTATTCACATTACACCGCACACAGTGTCCCTTATTCACATTACACCGCCCCTTATTCACATTACACCGCACACAGTGCCCCTTATTCACTGTACACCGCACTCACTGCCCCATATACACATTACACCGCACACTGCGCCCCTTATTCACATTACACCGCACACAGAGTCCTTTATTCACTCTACACCACACACACTGTCCCTTAATCAGATTACACTGCGCCCCTTATTCACATTATACCACAAACAGCTCACCTTGTTCACATTACACCGCACACAGCCCCCCTTATTCACATTACACCGCACACAGCCCCCCTTATTCACATTACACCGCACACACTGTCCCTTAATCACATTACACCGCACATAGCGCCCCTTATTCACATTACACTGCACAAAGCCCCCTTATGCACATTACACGGCACACAGCGCCCCTTATTAACATTACACCATACAGAGCGCCCCTTATTCACATTACACCACACACAGCGCCCCTTATTCACATTACACCGCACACAGCGCATCTTATTCACATTACACCACACACAGCGCCCCTTATTCACATTACACCGCACACAGCGCCCCTTATTAACATTACACCGTACAGAGCGCCCCTTATTCACATTACAGCACACACAGCGCCCCTTATTCACATTACACCACACACAGCGCCTCTTATTCACATTACACCGCACACAGCGCCCCTTATTCACATTACACCGCACAAAGCGCCCCTTATTCACATTACACCGCACACAGCGCCCCTTATTCACATTACACCGCACACAGCACCCATTATTCACGTTACACCGCACACAGTGCCCCTTATTCACATTATTCACAGCGCCCCTTATTCACATTACACCGCACACAGCGCCCCTTATTCACATTACACCGCACACAGCTCCTCTTATTCACATTACACCGCACACTGCGCCCCTTATTCACATTACACCGCACACAGTGCCCCTTATTCACATTACACTGCACACAGCACCCCGTATTCACATTACACCGCACACAGTGCCCCTTATTCACATTACACCGCACACAGTGCCCCTTATTCACGTTACACCACACACAGCGCCCCTTATTCACATTATTCACTGTGCCCCTTATTCACATTACACCGCACACAGCTCCCCGTATTCACAGTACACCGGACACAGCGCCCCTTATTCATATTACACCGCACACAGTGCCCCGTATTCAAATTACACTGCACACAGTACCATTATTCACATTACACCACACACAGCGCCCCTTTTTCACATTACACTGCACACAGTGCCCCGTATTCACATTACACCGCACACAGTACCCTTATTCACATTACACCACACACAGCGCCCCCTATTCACATTACACCGCACACAGTGTCCCTTATTCACATTACACCGCCCCTTATTCACTTTACACCGCACACAGTGCCCCTTATTCACATTACACCGCAAACAGTGTCCCTTATTCACATTACACCACACACAGCGCGCCTTATTCACATTACACCGCACACAGCGCCCCTTATTCACATTACACCGCACACTCTGCCCCTTATTCACATTACACCACACACAGCGCCCCCTATTCACATTACACCGCACACAGTGCCCCTTATTCATGTTACACCACACACAGTGACCCTTATTCACATTACCCCGCACACAGCGCCCCTTATTCTCATTACCCCGCACACAGCTCCCCTTATTAACATTACACCGCACACAGCGGACCTTATTCACATTTCACCGCACAAAACGCCCCTTAATCACATTACACCACACACAGCACCCCTTATTCACATTACATGGCACACAGCGCCCCTTATTCACATTACACTGCACACAGTGCCCCATATACACATTACACCGCACACTGCGCCCCTTATTCACACTACACTGCACACAGAGGCCCTCATTCAGAGCCGTACGCTATTTGCGGTCGTTCGTTTAAAAACAAGGGGTGGCTATTCAAATGATCCGTACGCACATTGCAGTCTGTTCACACCTCTAAGTCTGAACGAGCGAGCAAAACATACGCTCGTTTATTTCTTAAAAACGCCCCCTGGCCGCTCGCATCCGATGTCATGTCCGCTATTTATTAGATTAATCGAGTACATCGACCAGCGTATGAACTGCTCGCTATTCTTGTGGTTGGTGTTTGCTACCACAAATTTGCGAGCAGTTCTGGCTATAAAATAACCCAGTGACGTGGTCAATGACGCTGCTGTTTTAAATATACACACCCATAAAACGCCCGTTTTGACCTTTAAGCACGCCTGCGTTCGGATCTCCACTCCCCATTTTCAAACACCTTCCCCTGTTACCACCCACATACGCCTCATTCTGTCACTCAAAATAGCAGGCACTCGCTATATAGCGTACAAAGGATTTTCGGCCGCACTGACTGGTTCGCGCATGCGTACTAAAAAGCGTACGCATGCGCAGATGTGCAAACATCGCTCGGAACGAGCGTACTGCCACTAACGAGCGGCTCTGAATGAGGGCCAGAGTCCCTTATTCACACTACACCGCACACAGTGCCCCTTATTCACATTACACAGCACACAGCGCCCCTAATTCAAATTACACAAAACACAGCGCCCCTTATTCACATTACGCTGCACACAGCTCGCCTTATTCACATTACACCGCACACAGCGCCCCTTATTCACATTACACCGCACACAGCGCCCCTTATTCACATTACACCACACACACATTACACCGCACACAGCACCCCTTATTCACATTACACCGCATACAGCGCCTCTTGTTCACATTACACCACACACTGCGCCCCTTATTCACATTACACCGCACACAGCACCCCTTATTCACATTACACAGCACACAGCGCCCCTTATTCACATTACACCGCACACAGCGCCCCATATTCACATTACACGGCACACAGCGCCCCTTATTCACATTACACCGCACACACTGCCCCATATACACATTACACCGCACACTGCGCCCCTTATTCACATTACACCGCACACAGAGTCCCTTATTCACATTACACCACACACAGCACCCCTTATTCACATAACACCGCACACAGCACCCCTTATTCACATGACACAGCACACAGCGCCCCTTATTCACATTGCACCGCACACAGCGCCCCTTATTCACATTACACCGCACACAGTGCCCCTTATTCACATTACACCGCACACATCGCCCCTTATTCACATTACACCGCACACAGCGCCCCTTATTCACAGTACACCGCACACTGCGCCCCTTATTCACATTACACCGCACACAGCGCCCCTAATTCACATTACACCCGCACACTGCGCCCCTTATTCACATTACACCGCACACAGCGCCCCTTATTCACATTACACCGCACACAGCGCCCCTTAATCACATTACACCACACACACATTACACCGCACACAGCACCCCTTATTCACATTACACCACACACAGCACCCCATATTCACATTACACAGCACACAGCACCCCTTATTCACATTACACCGTGCACAGCGCCCCTTATTCACATTACACAGCACACAGCGCCTCTTATTCACATTACACCGCTCACTGCGCCCCTTATTCACATTACACCGCACACAGTGCCCCTTATTCACATTACACTGCACACATCGCCCCTTATTCACATTACACCGCACACAGCGCCCCTTATTCACATTACACCGCACACAGTGCCCCTTATTCACATTACACCACACACAGTGCCCCTTATTCACATTACACCGCACACAGTGCCCCTTATTCACGTTACACCACACACAGCGCCCCTTATTCACATTATTCACAGTGCCCCTTATTCACATTACACCGCACACAGCTCCCCGTATTCACAGTACACCGGACACAGCCCCCCTTATTCACATTACACCGCACACAGTGCCCCTTATTCACATTACACTGCACACAGCGCCCCGTATTCACATTACACCGCACACAGTGCCCCTTATTCACATTACACCGCACACAGCGCCCCTTATTCACGTTACACCGCACACAGCGCACCTTATTCACATTATTCACAGTGCCCCTTAATCACATTACACCGCACACAGCTCCCCGTATTCACAGTACACCACACACAGCGCCCCTTATTCACATTACACCGCACACAGTGCCCTGTATTCACATTACACCGCACACAGTACCCCATATTCAAATTACACCACACACAGCGCCCCTTATTCACATTACAGTGCACACAGTGTCCCTTATTCACATTACACCGCCCCTTATTCACATTACACCGCACACAGTGCCCCTTATTCACATTACACCGCACACAGTGTCCCTTATTCACATTACACCGCACACAGCACCCCTTATTCACATTACACTGCACACAGCACTTCTTATTCACATTACACCGCACACAGTGCCCCTTATTCACATTACACCGCACACAGTGCCCCTTATTCACATTACACCGCACACTCTGCCCCTTATTCACATTACACCACACACAGCGCCCCCTATTCACATTACACCACACACAGCGCCCCTTATTCACGTTACACCGCACACAGCGACCCTTATTCACGTTACACCGCACACAGCGCCCCTTATTCACATTGCACTGCACACAGTGACCCTTATTCACATTACCCTGCACACAGCGCCCCTTACTCACATTACCCCGCACACAGTGCCCCTTATTCACATTACAATGCACACAGCGCCCCTTATTCACATTTCACCGCACACAATGCCCCTTAATCACATAACACCGCACACAGCGCCCCTTATTCACATAACACGGCACACAGCGCCCCTTATTCACAGTACACCGCACACACTGCCCCATATACACATTACACCGCACACTGCGCCCCTTATTCACATTACATCGCACACAAAGTCCCTTATTCTCTCTACACCACACACACTGTCCCTTAATCAGATTACACTGCGCCCCTTATTCACATTATACCACACACAGCTCACCTTATTCACATTACACCGCACATAGCCCCCTTATTCACATTACACCGCACACAGCCCCCCTTATTCACATTACACCGCACACACTGTCCCTTAATCACATTACACCGCACATAGCGCCCCTTATTCACATTACACCGCACAAAGCTCCCCTTATGCACATTACACCGCACACAGAGCCCCTTATTAACATTACACCATACAGAGCGCCCCTTATTCACATTACACCACACACAGCGCCCCTTATTCACATTACACTGCACACAGCGCCCCTTATTCACATTACACCGCACATAGCGCCCCTTATTCACATTACAGCGCACACAGCGCCCCTTATTCACATTACACCGCACACAGTGCCCATTATTCACGTTACACCGCACACAGCGCCCCTTATTCACATTATTCACAGCGCCCCTTATTCACATTACACCGCACACAGCGCCCCTTATTCACATTACACCGCACACAGCGCCTCTTATTCACATTACACCGCACACTGCGCCCCTTATTCACATTACACCGCACACAGTGCCCCTTATTCACATTACACTGCACAAAGCACCCCGTATTCACATTACACCGCACACAGTGCCCCTTATTCATATTACACCGCACACAGTGCCCCTTATTCACGTTACACCACACACAGCGCCCCTTATTCACATTATTCACAGTGCCCCTTATTCACATTACACCGCACACAGCTCCCCGTATTCACATTACACCGCACACAGTGCCCCGTATTCACATTACACTTCACACAGTACCCTTATTCACATTACACCACACACAGCGCCCCTTATTCACATTACACCGCACACAGTGCCCCGTATTCACATTACACCGCACACAGTACCCTTTTTCACATTACACCACACACAGCACCCCTTATTCACATTACACCGCACACAGTGTCCCTTATTCACATTACACCGCCCCTTATTCACATTACACCGCACACAGTGCCCCTTATTCACTGTACACCGCACTCACTGCCCCATATACACATTACACCGCACACTGTGCCCCTTATTCACATTACACCGCACACAGAGTCCCTTATTCACTCTACACCACACACACTGTCCCTTAATCAGATTACACTGCGCCCCTTATTCACATTATACCACAAACAGCTCACCTTATTCACATTACACCGCACACAGCCCCCCTTATTCACATTACACCGCACACACTGTCCCTTAATCACATTACACCGCACATAGCGCCCCTTATTCACATTACACTGCACAAAGCCCCCTTATGCACATTACACAGCACACAGCGCCCCTTATTAACATTACACCATACAGAGCGCCCCTTATTCACATTACACCACACACAGCGCCCCTTATTCACATTACACCGCACACAGCGCCTCTTATTCACATTACACCACACACAGCGCCCCTTATTCACATTACACCACACACAGCGCCCCTTATTCACATTACACCGCACACGGCCCCGTATTCACATTACACTGCACACAGTACCCTTGTTCACATTACACCACACACAGCGCCCCTTATTCACATTACACCCCACACAGTGTCCCTTATTCACATTACACCGCCCCTTATTCACATTACACCGCACACAGTGTCCCTTATTCACTGTACACCGCACTCACTGCCCCATATACACATTACACCGCACACTGCGCCCCTTATTCACATTACACCGCACACAGAGTCCCTTATTCACTCTACACCACACACACTGTCCCTTAATCAGATTACACTGCACCCCTTATTCACATTATACCACAAACAGCTCACCTTATTCACATTACACCGCACACAGCCCCCCTTATTCACATTACACCGCACACACTGTCCCTTAATCACATTACACCGCACATAGCGCCACTTATTCACATTACACTGCACAAAGCCCCCTTATGCACATTACACAGCACACAGCGCCCCTTATTAACATTACACCATACAGAGCGCCCCTTATTCACATTACACCACACACAGCGCCCCTTATTCACATTACAACGCACACAGCGCCTCTTATTCACATTACACCACACACAGCGCCCCTTATTCACATTACACCGCACACAGCGCCCCTTATTAACATTACACCATACAGAGCGCCCCTTATTCACATTACAGCACACACAGCGCCCCTTATTCACATTACACCGCACACAGCGCCTCTTATTCACATTACACCGCACACAGCGCCCCTTATTCACATTACACCGCACATAGCGCCCCTTATTCACATTACACCGCACACAGCGCCCCTTATTCACATTACACCGCACACAGCTCCCATTATTCACGTTACACCGCACACAGCGCCCCTTATTCACATTATTCACTGTGCCCCTTATTCACATTACACCGCACACAGCTCCCCGTATTCACAGTACACCGGACACAGCGCCCCTTATTCACATTACACCGCACACAGTGCCCCGTATTCACATTACACCGCACACAGTACCCTTATTCACATTACACCGCACACAGCACCCCTTATTCACATTACACTGCACACAGTGCCCCGTATTCACATTACACCGCACACAGTACCCTTATTCACATTACACCACACACAGCGCCCCTTATTCACATTACACCGCACACAGTGTCCCTTATTCACATTACACCGCCCCTTATTCACTTTACACCGCACACAGTGCCCCTTATTCACATTACACCGCACACAGTGTCCCTTATTCACATTACACCACACACAGCGCGCCTTATTCACATTACACCGCACACAGTGCCCCTTATTCACATTACACCGCACACTCTGCCCCTTATTCACATTACACCACACACAGCGCCCCCTATTCACATTACACCGCACACAGTGCCCCTTATTCATGTTACACCGCACACAGCGACCCTTATTCACATTACCCCGCACACAGCGCCCCTTATTCACATTACCCCGCACACAGCGCCCCTTATTCACATTACACCACACACAGCGGCCCTTATTCACATTTCACCGCACAAAACGCCCCTTAATCACATTACACCACACACAGCGCCCCTTATTCACATTACATGGCACACAGCGCCCCTTATTCACATTACACTGCACACAGTGCCCCATATACACATTACACCGCACACTACGCCCCTTATTCACACTACACTGCACACAATGTCCCTTATTCACACTACACCGCACACAGCACCCCTTATTCACATTACACAGCACACAGCGCCCCTAATTCACATTACACAAAACACAGCGCCCCTTATTCACATTACGCTGCACACAGCTCGCCTTATTCACATTACACCGCACACAGCGCCCCTTATTCACATTACAACGCACACAGCGCCCCTTATTCACATTACACCACACACACATTACACCGCACACAGCACCCCTTATTCACATTACACCGCATACAGCGCCTCTTATTCACATTACACCACACACTGCGCCCCTTATTCACATTACACCGCACACAGCACCCCTTATTCACATTACACAGCACACAGCGCCCCTTATTCACATTACACCGCACACAGCGCCCCATATTCACATTACACGGCACACAGCGCCCCTTATTCACATTACACCGCACACACTGCCCCATATACACATTACACCGCACACTGCGCCCCTTATTCACATTACACCGCACACAGAGTCCCTTATTCACATTACACCACACACAGCGCCCCTTATTCACATAACACAGCACACAGCGCCCCTTATTCACATTACACCGCACACAGCGCCCCTTATTCACATTACACCGCACACATCGCCCCTTATTCACATTACACCGCACACAGCGCCCCTTATTCACAGTACACCGCACACTGCGCCCCTTATTCACATTACACCGCACACAGCGCCCCTTATTCACATTACACCGCACACAGTGCCCCTTAATCACATTACACCACACACACATTACACCGCACACAGCACCCCTTATTCACATTACACCGCACACAGCACCCCATATTCACATTACACAGCACACAGCACCCCTTATTCACTTTACACCACGCACAGCGCCCCTTATTCACATTACACAGCACACAGCGCCTCTTATTCACATTACACCGCTCACTGCGCCCCTTATTCACATTACACCGCACACAGTGCCCCTTATTCACATTACACCGCACACATCGCCCCTTATTCACATTACACCGCACACAGCGCCCCTATTCACAGTACACCGCACACTGCGCCCCTTATTCACATTACACCGCACACAGCGCCCCTAATTCACATAACACCCGCACACTGCACCCCTTTTTCACATTACACCGCACACAGCGCCCCTTATTCACATTACACCACACACACATTACACCACACACAGCACCCCTTATTCACATTACACCGCATACAGCGCCTCTTATTCACATTACACCACACACTGCGCCCCTTATTCACATTACACTGCACACTGCACCCCTTATTCACATTACACAGCACACAGCGCCCCATATTCACATTACACCGCACACAGCACCCCTTATTCACATTACACAGTACACAGCGCCCCTTATTCACATTAAACCGCACACACTGCCCCATGTACACATTACACTGCACACTGCGCCCCTTATTCACATTACACCGCACACAGAGTCCCTTATTCACATTACACCGCACACAGCGCCCCTTATTCACATAACACCGCACACAGCACCCCTTATTCACATTACACCGCACACAGTGCCCCTTATTCACGTTACACCACACACAGCGCCCCTTATTCACATTATTCACAGTGCCCCTTATTCACATTACACCGCACACAGCTCCCCGTATTCACAGTACACAGGACACAGCGCCCCTTATTCACATTACACCGCACACAGTGCCCCGTATTCACATTACACCGCACACAGTACCCTTGTTCACATTACACCACACACAGCGCCCCTTATTCACATTACACCGCACACAGTGTCCCTTATTCACATTACACCGCCCCTTATTCACATTACACTGCACACAGTGCCCCTTATTCACATTACACCGCACACAGTGTCCCTTATTCACATTACACCGCACTCAGCACCCCTTATTCACATTACACCGCACACAGCGCCTCTTATTCACATTACACAACACACAGCGCCCCTTATTCACATTACACCGCACACAGCGTCCCTTATTCACATTACACCGCACACAGCACCCCTTATTCACATTACACCGCACACTCTGCCCCTTATTCACATTACCCCGCACACAGCGCCCCTTATTCACACTACACCGCACACAGCGGCCCTTATTCACATTTCACCACACAAAACGCCCCTTAATCACATTACACCACACACAGCGCCTTTTATTCACATTACATGGCACACAGCGCCCCTTATTCACATTACACCGCACACACTGCCCCATATACACATTACACCGCACACTGCGCCCCTTATTCACACTACACTGCACACAGAGTCCCTTATTCACACTACACCACACACAGCGCCCCTTATTCACATTACACTGCACACAGTGCCCCTAACTCACATTACACAACACACATCGCCCCTTATTCACATTATGCCGCACACAGCTCCCCTTATTCACATTACACCGCACACAGCGCCCCTTATTCACATTACACCGCATGCAGCGCCCCTTATTCACATTACAACACACACACATTACACCGCACACAGCACCCCTTATTCACATTACACCGCATACAGCGCCTCTTATTCACATTACACCACACACTGCGCCCCTTATTCACATTACACCGCACACAGCACCCCTTATTCACATTACACAGCACACAGCGCCCCTTATTCACATTACACCGCACACAGCGCCCCTTATTCACATTACACGGCACACAGTGCCTCTTATTCACATTACACCGCACACACTGCCCCATATACACATTACACTGCACACTGCGCCCCTTATTCACATTACACCGCACACAGCGTCCCTTATTCACATTACACCGCACACAACGCCCCTTATTCACATAACACCGCACACAGCGCCCCTTATTCACATTACACAGCACACAGCACACCTTATTCACATTGCACCGCACACAGCGCCCCTTATTCACAGTACACCGCACACTGCGCCCCTAATTCACATTACACCGCACACAGCGCCCCTAATTCACATTACACCCGCACACTGCGCCCCTTATTCACATTACACTGCACACAGCGCCCCTTATTCACATTACACCGCACACAGTGCCCCTTATTCACATTACACCACACACACATTACACCGCACACAGCACCCTTTATTCACATTACACCGCATACAGCGCCTCTTTTTCACATTACACCACACACTGCGCCCCTTATTCACATTACACCGCACACAGCACCCGTTATTCACATTACACAGCACACAGCACCCCTTATTCACATTAAACCGTGCACAGCGCCCCTTATTCACATTACACCGCACACAGCGCCTCTTATTCACATTACACCGCTCACTGCACCCCTTATTCACATTACACCGCACACAGTGCCCCTTATTCACATTACACCGCACAAATCGCCCCTTATTCACATTACACCGCACACAGCACCCCTATTCACAGTACACCGCACACTGCGCCCCTTATTCACATTACACCGCACACAGCTCCCCTAATTCACATTACACCCGCACACTGCGCCCTTATTCACATTACACCGCACACAGCGCCCCTTATTCACATTACACCACACACACATTACACCACACACAGCACCCTTTATTCACATTACACCGCATACAGCGCCTCTTATTCACAATACACCACACACTGCGCCCCTTATTCACATTACACCGCACACAGCACCCCTTATTAACATTACACAGCACACAGCGCCCCTTATTCACATTACACCGCACACAGCGCCCCTTATTCACATTACACCGCACACTCTGCCCCTTATTCACATTACACCACACACAGCGCCCCCTATTCACATTACACCACACACAGCGCCCCTTATTCATGTTACACCGCACACAGCGACCCTTATTCACGTTACCCCGCACACAGCGCCCCTTATTCACATTACCCCGCACACAGCGCCCCTTATTCACATTACACCGCACACAGCGGCCCTTATTCACATTTCACCACACAAAACGCCCCTTAATCACATTACACCACACACAGCGCCTCTTATTCACATTACATGGCACACAGCGCCCCTTATTCACATTACACCACTCACACTGCCCCATATACACATTACACCGCACACTGCGCCCCTTATTCACACTACACTGCACACAGAGTCCCTTATTCACACTACACCGCACACAGCGCCCCTTATTCACATTACACCGCACACAGTGCCCCTAACTCACATTACACAACACACAGCGCCCCTTATTCACATTACGCCGCACACAGCTCCCCTTATTCACATTACACCGCACACAGCGCCCCTTATTCACATTACACCGCACGCAGCGCCCCTTATTCACATTACAACACACACACATTACACCGCACACAGCACCCCTTATTCACATTACACCGCATACAGCGCCTCTTATTCACATTACACCACACACTGCGCCCCTTATTCACATTACTCCGCACACAGCACCCCTTATTCACATTACACAGCACACAGCGCCCCTTATTCACATTACACCGCATACAGCGCCCCTTATTCACATTACACGGCACACAGTGCCTCTTATTCACATTACACCGCACACACTGCCCCATATACACATTACACTGCACACTGCGCCCCTTATTCACATTACACCGCACACAGAGTCCCTTATTCACATTACACCGCACACAGCGCCCCTTATTCACATAACACCGCACACAGCGCCCCTTATTCACATTACACAGCACACAGCGCACCTTATTCACATTGCACCGCACACAGCGCCCCTTATTCACAGTACACCGCACACTGCACCCCTAATTCACATTACACCGCACACAGCGCCCCTAATTCACATTACACAAGCACACTGCGCCCCTTATTCACATTACACCGCACACAGCGCCCCTTATTCACATTACACCGCACACAGCGCCCCTTATTCACATTACACCACACACACATTACACCGCACACAGCACCCCTTATTCACATTACACCGCATACAGCGCCTCTTTTTCACATTACACCACACACTGCGCCCCTTATTCACATTACACCGCACACAGCACCCGTTATTCACATTACACAGCACACAGCACCCCTTATTCACATTACACCGCTCACTGCGCCCCTTATTCACATTACACCGCACACAGTGCCCCTTATTCACATTACACCGCACAAATTGCCCCTTATTCACATTACACCGCACACAGCACCCCTATTCACAGTACACCGCACACTGCGCCCCTTATTCACATTACACCGCACACAGCGCCCCTAATTCACATTACACCCGCACACTGCGCCCCTTTTTCACATTACACCGCACACAGCGCCCCTTATTCACATTACACCACACACACATTACACCACACACAGCACCCCTTATTCACATTACACCGCATACAGCGCCTCTTATTCACAATACACCACACACTGTGCCCCTTATTCACATTACACCGCACACAGCACCCCTTATTAACATTACACAGCACACAGCGCCCCTTATTCACATTACACCGCACACAGCGCCCCTTATTCACATTACACGGCACACAGCGCCCCTTATTCACATTACACCGCACACACTGCCCCATATACACATTACACAGCACACTGCGCCCCTTATTCACATTACACTGCACACAGTGCCCCTTATTCACATTACACCACAGACAGTGCCCCTTATTCACATTACACCGCACACAGTGCCCCTTATTCACATTACACCGCACAAATCGCCCCTTATTCATATTACACCGCACACAGTGCCCCTTATTCACATTACACCGCACACAGTGCCCCTTATTCACATTACACCGCACACAGTGCCCCTTATTCACATTACACCACACAAAGCGCCCCTTATTCACATTACACCCAACACAGCGCCCCTTATTCATATTACACCTCACACAGCGCCCCTTATTCACATTACACAACTCACAGCGCCCCATATTCCCATTACACCGCACACATCGCCCCTTATTCACATTACACCGCACACAGTGCCCCTTATTCACAGTACACCGCACACTGTGCCCCTTATTCACATTACACCGCACACAGCGCCCCTAATTCACATTACACCCGCACACTGCACCCCTTATTCACATTACACCGCACACAGCGCCCCTTATTCACATTGCACCTCACACTGCGCCCCTTATTCACACTACACTGCACACAGAGTCCCTTATTCACACTACACCGCACACAGCGCCCCTTATTCACATTACACAGCACACAGCGCCCCTAATTTACATTACACAACACACAGCGCCCCTTATTCACATTACGCTGCACACAGCTCCCCTCATTCACATTACACCGCACACAGCGCCCCTTATTCACATTACACCGCACACAGCGCCCCTTAATCACATTGCACCACACACACATTACACCGCACACAGCACCCCTTATTCACATTACACCGCATACAGCGCCTCTTATTCACATTACACCACACACTGTGCCCCTTATTCACATTACACCGCACACAGCACCCCTTATTCACATTACACAGCACACAGCGCCCCTTATTCACATTACACCGCACACAGCGCCCCTTATTCACATTACACGGCACACAGCACCCCTTATTCACATTACACCGCACACACTGCCCCATATACACATTACACCGGACACTGCGCCCCTTATTCACATTACACCGCACACAGAGTCCCTTATTCACATTACACCACACACAGCGCCCCCTATTCACATAACACCGCACACAGCGCCCCTTATTCACATTACACCGCACACAGCGCCCCTTATTCACATTGTACCGCACACAGCGCCCCATATTCACATTACACCGCACACAGCGCCCCTTATTCACATTACACCGCACACAGCGACCCTTATTCACATTACACCGCACACTGCGCCCATTATTCACATTACACCGCTCACCACGCCCCTTATTCACATTACACCGCACACCGCGCCCCTTATTCACATTACAAAGCACACAGCGCCCCTTATTCACATTACACCGCACACAGTGCCCCTTATTCACATTACACCGCAAACAGTGCCCCTTATTCACATTACACCGCACACAGTGCCCCTTATTCACATTACACCGCACAAAGCGCCCCTTATTCACATTACACCCCACACAGCGCCCCTTATTCACATTACACAACACACAGCGCCCCATATTCACATTACACCGCACACATCGCCCCTTATTCACATTACACCGCACACAGCGCCCCTTATTCACAGTACACCGCACACTGCGCCCCTTATTCACATTACACCGCACACAGCGCCCCTAATTCACATTACGCCCGCACACTGCGCCCCTTATTCACATTACACCACACACAGCGCCCCTTAATCACATTACACCACACACACATTACACCGCACACAGCACCCCTTATTCACATTACACCGCATACAGCGCCCCTTATTCACATTACACCGCACACAGCGCCCCTAATTCACATTATGCCCGCACACAGCGCCCCTTATTCACATTACACCGCACACAGCGCCCCTTAATCACATTACACCACACACACATTACACCGCACACAGCACCCCTTATTCACATTACACCGCATACAGCGCCCCTTATTCACATTACACCGCACACAGCACCCCTTATTCACATTACACAGCACACAGCACCCCTTATTCACATTACACCGCGCACAGCGCCCCTTATTCACATTACACAGCACACAGCGTCTCTTATTCACATTACACCGCTCACTGCGCCCCTTATTCACATTACACCGCACACAGTGCCCCTTATTCACATTACACCGCACACATCGCCCCTATTCACAGTACACCGCACACTGCGCCCCTTATTCACATTACACCGCACACAGCGCCCCTAATTCACATAACACCCGCACACTGCGCCCCTTATTCACATTACACCGCACACAGCGCCCCTTATTCACATTACACCACACACACATTACACCGCACACAGCACCCCTTATTCACATTACACCGCATACAGCGCCTCTTATTCACATTACACCACACACTGCGTCCCTTATTCACATTACACCACACACAGTGCCCCTTATTCACATTACACCGCACACATCGCCCCTTATTCACATTACACCACACACAGCGCCTCTATTCACAGTACACCGCACACTGCGCCCCTTATTCACATTACACCGCACACAGCGCCCCTAATTCACATAACACCCGCACACTGCGCCCCTTATTCACATTACACCGCACACAGCGCCCCTTATTCACATTACACCACACACACATTACACCGCACACAGCACCCCTTATGCACATTACACCGCATACAGCGCCTCTTATTCACATTACACCACACACTGCGCCCCTTATTCACATTACACCGCACACAGCGGCCCTTATTCACATTACACCGCACACAGCGCCCCTTATTCACATAACACCGCACACAGCGCCCCTTATTCACATTACACCGCACACAGTGCCCCTTATTCACGTTACACCACGCACAGCGCCCCTTATTCACATTATTCACAGTGCCACTTATTCACATTACACCGCACACAGCTCCCCATATTCACAGTACACCGGACACAGCGCCCCTTATTCACATTACACCGCACACAGTGCCCTGTATTCACATTACACTGCACACAGTACCCTTATTCACATTACACCGCACACAGTGCCCCTTATTCACGTTACACCACACACAGCGCCCCTTATTCACATTATTCACAGTGCCCCTTATTCACATTACACCGCACACAGCTCCCCGTATTCACAGTACACCGGACACAGCGCCCCTTATTCACATTACACCGTACACAGTGCCCCGTATTCACATTACACCGCACACAGTACCCTTGTTCACATTACACCACACACAGCGCCCCTTATTCACATTACACCGCACACAGTGTCCCTTATTCACATTACACCGCCCCTTATTCACATTACACCGCACACAGTGCCCCTTATTCACATTACACCGCACTCAGCACCCCTTATTCACATTACACCACTCACAGCGCCTCTTATTCACATTACACCACACACAGCGCCCCTTATTCACATTACACCGCACACAGCGCCCCTTATTCACATTACACCGCACACAGCGCCCCTTATTCACATTACTCCCCACACTCTGCCCCTTATTCACATCACACCACACACAGCGCCCCCTATTCACATTACACCGCACACAGCGCCCCTTATTCATGTTACACCGCACACAGCGACCCTTATTCACATTACCCCGCACACAGCGCCCCTTATTCACATTACCCCACACACAGCGCCCCTTATTCACATTACACCGCAAACAGCGGCCCTTATTCACATTTCACCGCACAAAACGCCCCTTAATCACATTACACCACACACAGCGCCTCTTATTCACATTACATGGCACACAGCGCCCCTTATTCACATTACACCGCACACACTGCCCCATATACACATTACACCGCACACTGCGCCCCTTATTCACACTACACTGCACACAGAGTCCCTTATTCACACTACACCGCACACAGCGCCCCTTATTCACGTTACACCACACACAGCGCCCCTTATTCACATTATTCACAGTGCCCCTTATTCACATTACACCGCACACAGCTCCCCGTATTCACAGTACACTGGACACAGCGCCCCTTATACACATTACACCGCACACAGTGCCCCGTATTCACATTACACCGCACACAGTACCCTTGTTCACATTACACCACACACAGTGCCCCTTATTCACATTACACCGCACACAGTGTCCCTTATTCACATTACACCGCCCCTTATTCACATTACACCGCACACAGTGCCCCTTATTCACATTACACCGCACACAGTGTCCCTTATTCACATTACACCGCACTCAGCACCCCTTATTCACATTACACCGCACACAGCGCCTCTTATTCACATTACACCACACACAGCGCCCCTTATTCACATTACACCGCACACAGCGCCCCTTATTCACATTACACCGCACACAGCACCCCTTATTCACATTACACCGCACACTCTGCCCCTTATTCACATTACACCACACACAGCGCCCCCTATTCACATTACACCGCACAAAGCGCCCCTTATTCATGTTACACCGCACACAGCGACCCTTATTCACATTACCCCACACACAGCGCCCCTTATTCACATTAACCCGCACACAGCGCCCCTTATTCACATTACACCGCACACAGCGGCCCTTATTCACATTTCACCGCACAAAACGCCCCTTAATCACATTACACCACACACAGCGCCTCTTATTCACATTACATGGCACACACCGCCCCTTATTCACATTACACCGCACACAGTGTCCCTTATTCACACTACACCGCCCCTTATTCACATTACACCGCAAACAGTGCCCCTTATTCACATTACACCGTACACAGTGTCCCTTATTCACATTACACCGCACTCAGCACCCCTTATTCACATTACACCGCTCACAGCGCCTCTTATTCACATTACACCACACACAGCGCCCCTTAATCACATTACACCGCACACAGCGCCCCTTATTCACATTACACCGCACACAGCGCCCCTTATTCACATTACACCGCACACTCTGCCCCTTATTCACATTACACCACACACAGCGCCCCCTATTCACATTACACCGCACACAGCGCCCCTTATTCATGTTACACCGCACACAGCGACCCTTATTCACATTACCCCGCACACAGCGCCCCTTATTCACATTACCCCGCACACAGCGCCCCTTATTCACATTACACCGCAAACAGCGGCCCTTATTCACATTTCACCGCACAAAACGCCCCTTAATCACATTACACCACACACAGCGCCTCTTATTCACATTACATGGCACACAGCGCCCCTTATTCACATTACACCGCACACACTGCCCCATATACACATTACACCGCACACTGCGCCCCTTATTCACACTACACTGCACACAGAGTCCCTTATTCACACTACACCGCACACAGCGCCCCTTATTCACATTACACCACACACAGAGTCCCGTATTCACATTACACCGCACACAGCGCCCCTTATTCACATAACACCGCAAACAGCGCCCCTTATTCACATTACACCGCACACAGTGCCCCTTATTCACGTTACACCACACACAGCGCCCCTTATTCACATTATTCACAGTGCCCCTTATTCACATTACACCGCACACAGCTCCCCGTATTCACAGTACACCGGACACAGCGCCCCTTATTCACATTACACCGCACACAGTGCCCCGTATTCACATTACACTGCACACAGTACCCTTATTCATATTACACCGCACACAGTGCCCCTTATTCACGTTACACCACACACAGCGCCCCTTATTCACATTATTCACAGTGCCCCTTATTCACATTACACCGCACACAGCTCCCCGTATTCACAGTACACCGGACACAGCGCCCCTTATTCACATTACACCGCACACAGTGCCCCGTATTCACATTACACCGCACTCAGTACCCTTGTTCACATTACACCACACACAGTGCCCCTTATTCACATTACACCGCACACAGTGTCCCTTATTCACATTACACCGCCCCTTATTCACATTACACCGCACACAGTGCCCCTTATTCACATTACACCGCACACAGTGTCCCTTATTCACATTACACCGCACTCAGCACCCCTTATTCACATTACACCGCACACAGCACCTCTTATTCACATTACACCACACACAGCGCCCCTTATTCACATTACACCGCACACAGCACCCCTTATTCACATTACACCGCACACAGCGCCCCTTATTCACATTACACTGCACACTCTGCCCCTTATTCACATTACACCACACACAGCGCCCCCTATTCACATTACACCGCACAAAGCGCCCCTTATTCATGTTACACCGCACACAGCGGCCCTTATTCACATTACCCCGCACACAGCGCCCCTTATTCACATTACCCCGCACACAGCACCCCTTATTCACATTACACCGCACACAGCGGCCCTTATTCACATTTCACCGCACAAAACGCCCCTTAATCACATTACACCACACACAGCGCCTCTTATTCACATTACATGGCACACAGCGCCCCTTATTCACATTACACCGCACACACTGCCCCATATACACAATACACCGCACACTGCGCCCCTTATTCACACTACACTGCACACAGAGTCCCTTATTCACACTACACCGCACACAGCGCCCCTTATTCACATTACACCGCACACAGCGCCCCTAACTCACATTACACAACACACAGCGCCCCTTATTCACATTACGCCGCACACAGCTCCCCTTATTCACATTACACCACACACAGCGCCCCTTATTTACATTACACCGCACACAGCGCCCCTTATTCACATTACACCACACACACATTACACCGCACACAGCACCCCTTATTCACATTTCACCGCATACAGCGCCTCTTATTCACATTACACCACACACTGCGCCCCTTATTCACATTACACCACACACAGCTCCCCTTATTCACATTACACAGCACACAGCGCCCCTTATTCACATTACACGGCACACAGCGCCTCTTATTCACATTACACCGCACACACTGCCCCATATACACATTACACCGCACACTGCGCCCCTTATTCACATTACACCGCACACTGCGCCCCTTATTCACATTACACCGCACACAGAGTCCCTTATTCACATTACACCGCACACAGTGCCCCTTATTCACATAACACCACACACAGCACCCCATATTCACATTACACAGCACACAGCGCACCTTATTCACATTGCACCGCACACAGCGCCCCTTATTCACAGTACACCGCACACTGCGCCCCTTATTCACATTACACCGCACACAGCGCCCCTAATTCACATTACACCCGCACACTGCGCCCCTTTTTCACATTACACCGCACACAGCGCCCCTTATTCACTTTACACCGCACACAGCGCCCCTTATTCACATTACACCACACACACATTACACCGAACACAGCACCCCTTTTTCACATTACACCGCATACAGCGCCTCTTTTTCACATTACACCACACACTGCGCCCCTTATTCACATTACACCGCACACAGCACCCCTTATTCACATTACACAGCACACAGCACCCCTTATTCACATAACACCGCGCACAGCGCCCCTTATTCACATTAAACCGCACACAGCGCCTCTTATTCACATTACACCGCTCACTGCGCCCCTTATTCACATTACACCGCACACAGTGCCCCTTATTCACATTACACCGCACACATCGCCCCTTATTCACATTACACCGCACACAGCACCCCTATTCACAGTACACCGCACACTGCGCCCCTTATTCACATTACACCGCACACAGCGCCCCTAATTCACATTAAACCCGCACACTGCACCCCTTATTCACATTACACCGCACACAGCGCCCCTTATTCACATTACACCACACACACATTACACCGCACACAGCACCCCTTATTCACATTACACCGCATACAGCGTCTCTTATTCACATTACACCACACACTGCGCCACTTATTCACATTACACCACACACAGCACCCCTTATTAACATTACACAGCACACAGCGCCCCTTATTCACATTACACCGCACACAGCGCCCCTTATTCACATTACACGGCACACAGCGCCCCTTATTCACATTACACCGCACACACTGCCCCATATACACATTACACTGCACACTGCGCCCCTTATTCACATTACACCGCACACAGTGCCCCTTATTCACATTACACCGCACACAGTGCCCCTTATTCACATTACACCGCACACAGTGCCCCTTATTCACATTACACTGCACAAAGCGCCCCTTATTCATATTACACCGCACACAGTGCCCCTTATTCACATTACACCGCACAGAGTGCCCCTTATTCACATTACACCGCACACAGTGCCCCTTATTCACATTACACCGCACAAAGTGCCCCTTATTCACATTACACCCCACACAGCGCCCCTTATTCATATTACACCTCACACAGCGCCCCTTATTCACATTACACAACACACAGCGCCCCATATTCACATTACACCGCACACAGTGCCCCTTATTCACATTACACCGCACACAGTGCCCCTTATTCACATTACACCGCACACAGTGCCCCTTATTCACATTACACTGCACACAGCGCCCCTTATTCATATTACACCGCACACAGTGCCCCTTATTCACATTACACCGCACAGAGTGCCCCTTGTTCACATTACACAGCACACAGTGCCCCTTATTCACATTACACCGCACAAAGCGCCCCTTATTCACATTACACCCCACACAGCGCCCCTTATTCATATTACACCTCACACAGCGCCCCTTATTCACATTACACAACACACAGCGCCCCATATTCACATTACACCGCACACATCGCCCCTTATTCACATTACACCGCACACAGCGCCCCTTATTCACAGTACACCGCACACTGTGCCCCTTATTCACATTACACCGCACACAGCGCCCCTTATTCACATTACACCGCACACAGCGCCCCTTATTCACATTACACCACACACACATTACACCGCACACAGCACCCCTTATTCACATTACACCGCATACAGCGCCTCTTTTTCACATTACACCACACACTGCGCCCCTTATTCACATTACACTGCACACAGCACCCTTTATTCACATTTCACAGCACACAGCACCCCTTATTCACATTACACCGCGCACAGCGCCCCTTATTCACATTACACCGCACACAGCGCCTCTTATTCGCATTACACCGCTCACTGCGCCCCTTATTCACATTACGCCGCACACAGTGCCCCTTATTCACATTACACCGCACACAGCGCCCCGTATTCACATTACACCGCACACAGTGCCCCTTATTCACATTACACCGCACACATCGCCCCTTATTCACGTTACACCGCACACAGCGCCCCTTATTCACATTATTCACAGTGCCCCGTATTCACATTACACCGCAAACAGCGCCCGTTATTCACATTACACCGCACATAGCGCTGCTAATTCACATTACACCGCACACAGCGCCCCTTATTCACAATACACCGCACACAGCTCCCCGTATTCACATTACACTGCACACAGCGCCCCTTATTCACATTACACCACACACAGCGCCCCTTGTTCACAATATTCACAGTGCCCCTTATTCACATTACACCGCAAACAGCTCCCCTTATTCACATTACATCGCACACAGTGCCCCTTATTCACATTACACTGCACACAGTGCCCCTTATTCACATTACACTGCACACAGTGTCCCTTATTCACATTACACCGCCCCTTATTCACATTACACATCACACAGTGCCACTTGTTCACATTACACTGCACACAGAGTCCCTTATTCACATTACACCGCACACAGCGCCCCTTATTCACATTACACCGCACACAGCGCCCCTTATTCACATTACGCCGCACACAGTGCCCCTTATTCACATTACACCGCACACAGCGCCCCTTATTCACATTTCACTGCACACAATGCCCCTTAATCAGATTACACCGCACACAGCGCCCCTTATTCACATAACACGGCACACAGCGCCCCTTATTCACAGTACACCGCACACACTGCCCCATATACACATTACACCGCACACTGCGCCCCTTATTCACATTACACCGCACACAAAGTCCCTTATTCACTCTACACCACACACACTGTCCCTTAATCAGATTACACTGCGCCCCTTATTCACATTATACCACACACAGCTCACCTTATTCACATTACACCGCACACAGCCCCCCTTATTCACATTACACCGCACACAGCCCCCCTTATTCACATTACACCGCACACACTGGCCCTTAATCACATTACACCGCACATAGCGTCCCTTATTCACATTACACCGCACAAAGCTCCCCTTATGCACATTACACCGCACACAGCGCCCCTTATTAACATTACACCGTACAGAGCGCCCCTTATTCACATTACACCTCACACAGCGCACCTTATTCACATTACACCGCACACAGCGCCTCTTATTCACATTACACCGCACACAGCGCCCCTTATTCACATTACACCGCATATAGCACCCCTTATTCACATTACACCGCACACAGCGCCCCTTATTCACATTACACCGCACACAGCGCCCATTATTCACGTTACACCGCACACAGCGCCCCTTATTCACATTATTCACAGCGCCCCTTATTCACATTACACCGCACACAGCGCCCCTTATTCACATTACACCGCACACAGCGCCTCTTATTCACATTACACCGCACACTGCGCCCCTTATTCACATTACACCGCACACAGTGCCCCTTATTCACATTACACTGCATATAGCACCCCTTATTCACATTACACCGCACACAGTGCCCCTTATTCACATTACACCGCACACAGTGCCCCTTATTCAAGTTACACCACACACAGCGCTCCTTATTCACATTATTCACAGTGCCCCTTATTCACATTTCACCGCACACAGCTCCCCGTATTCACAGTACACCGGACACAGTGCCCCTTATTCACATTACACCGCACACAGTGCCCCGTATTCACATTACACTGCACACAGTACCCTTATTCACATTACACCGCACACAGCGCCCCTTATTCACATTACACCGCACACAGTGCCCCGTATTCACATTACACCGCACACAGTACCCTTATTCACATTACACCACACACAGCGCCCCTTATTCACATTACACCGCACACAGTGTCCCTTATTCACATTACACCGCCCCTTATTCACATTACACCGCACACAGTGCCCCTTATTCACATTACACCGCACAGAGTGTCCCTTATTCACATTACACCGCACTCAGCACCCCTTATTCACATTACACCGCACACAGCGCCCCTTATTCACATTACACCGCACACAGCACCCCTTATTCACATTACACCGCACACTCTGCCCCTTTTTCACATTACACCACACACAGCGCCCCCTATTCACATTAGACCGCACACAGCGCCCCTTATTCATGTTACACTGCACACAGCAACCCTTATTCACATTACCCCGCACACAGCGCCCCTTATTCACATTACCCCGCACACAGCGCCCCTTATTCACATTACACCGCACACAGCGGCCCTTATTCACATTTCACCGCACAAAACGCCCCTTAAACACATTACACCACACACAGCGCCCCTTATTCACATTACATGGCACACAGCGCCCCATATTCACATTACACTGCACACAGTGCCCCATATACACATTACACCGCACACTGCGCCCCTTATTCACACTACACTGCACACAGAGTCCCTTATTCACACTACACCGCACACAGCGCCCCTTATTCACATTACACAGCACACAGCGCCCCTAATTCACATTACACAACACACAGCACCCCTTATTCACATTACGCCGCACACAGCTCCCCTTATTCACATTACACCGCACACAGCGCCCCTTATTCACATTACACCGCACACAGCGCCCCTTATTCACATTACACCACACACACATTACACCGCACACAGCACCCCTTATTCACATTACACCGCATACAGCGCCTCTTATTCACATTACACCACACACTGCACCCCTTATTCACATTACACCGCACACAGCACCCCTTATTAACATTACACAGCACACAGCGCCCCTTATTCACATTACACCGCACACAGCGCCCCTTATTCACATTACACGGCACACAGCGCCCCTTATTCACATTACACCGCACACACTGCCCCATATACACATTACACTGCACACTGCGCCCCTTATTCACATTACACCGCACACAGTGCCCCTTATTCACATTACACCGCACACAGTGCCCCTTATTCACATTACACCGCACACAGTGCCCCTTATTCACATTACACTGCACAAAGCGCCCCTTTTTCATATTACACCGCACACAGTGCCCCTTATTCACATTACACCGCACACAGTGCCCCTTATTCACATTACACCGCACACAGTGCCCCTTTTTCACATTACACCGCAAAAAGCGCCCCTTATTCACATTACACCCCACACAGCGCCCCTTATTCATATTACACCTCACACATAGCCCCTTATTCACATTACACAACACACAGCACCCCATATTCACATTACACCGCACACATCGCCCCTTATTCACATTACACCGCACACAGCGCCCCTTATTCACAGTACACTGCACACTGCGCCCCTTATTCACATTAAACCGCACACAGCGCCCCTTATTCACATTACACCCACACACTGCTCCCCTTATTCACATTACACCGCATATAGTGCCCCTTATTCACATTACACCGTACAGAGCGCCCCTTAGTCACATTACACCTCACACAGCGCCCCTTATTCACATTACACCGCACACAGCGCCTCTTATTCACATTACACCGCACACAGCGTCCCTTATTCATATTACACCGCACATAGCGCCCCTTATTCACATTACACCGCACACAGCGCCCATTATTCACGTTACACCGCACACAGCGCCCCTTATTCACATTATTCACAGCATCCCTTATTCACATTACACCGCACACAGCGCCCCTTATTCACAATACACCGCACACAGCGCCTCTTATTCACATTACACCGCACACTGTGCCCCTTATTCACATTACACCGCACACAGTGCCCCTTATTCACATTACACTGCACACAGCACCCCGTATTCACATTACACTGCACACAGTGCCCCTTATTCACATTACACCGCACACAGTGCCCCTTATTCACGTTACACCACACACAGCGCCCCTTATTCACATTATTCACAGTGCCCCTTATTCACATTACACCGAACACAGCTCCCCGTATTCACAGTACACCGGACACAGCGCCCCTTATTCACATTACACCGCACACAGTGCCCCGTATTCACATTACACTGCACACAGTACCCTTATTCACATTACACCACACACAGCGCCCCTTATTCACATTACACCGCACACAGTGCCCCGTATTCACATTACACCGCACACAGTACCCTTATTCACATTACACCACACACAGCGCCCCTTATTCACATTACACCGCACACAGTGTCCCTTATTCACATTACACCGCCCCTTATTCACATTACACCGCACACAGTGCCCCTTATTCACATTACACCGCACACAGTGTCCCTTATTCACATTACACCGCACTCAGCACCCCTTATTCACATTACACCGCACACAGCGCCTCTTATTCACATTACACCACACACAGCGCCCCTTATTCACATTACACCGCACACAGCGCCCCTTATTCACATTACACCGCACACAGCGCACCTTATTCACATTACACCGCACACTCTGCCCCTTATTCACATTACACCGCACACAGCGCCTCTTATTCACATTACACCACACACAGCGCCCCTTATTCACATTACACCGCACACAGCGCCCCTTATTCACATTACACCGCACACAGCGCCCCTTATTCACATTACACCGCACACAGCGCCCCTTATTCACATTACACCACACACAGCGCCCGTTATTCACATAACACCGCACACAGCACCCCTTATTCACATTACACAGCACACAGCGCCCCTTATTCACATTGCACCGCACACAGCGCCCCTTATTCACATTACACTGCACACAGCGCCCCTTTTTCACATTACACCGCACACAGCGCCCCTTATTCACATTACACAGATTATTCACATTACACCGCACACCGCGCCCCTTATTCACATTACACCGCACACCGCGCCCCTTATTCACATTACAAAGCACACTGCGCCCCTTATTCACATTACACCGCACACAGTGCCCCTTATTCACATTACACCGCACACAGTGCCCCTTATTCACATTACACCGCACACAGTGCCCCTTATTCACATTAAACCGCACAAAGCGCCCCTTATTCACATTACACCCCTCACAGCGCCCCTTATTCACATTACACCTCACACAGCGCCCCTTATTCACATTACACAATGCACAGCGCCCCATATTCACATTACACCGCACACATCGCCCCTTATTCACATTACACCGCACACAACGCCCCTTATTCACAGTACACCGCACACTGCACCCCTTATTCACATTACACCGCACACAGTGCCCCTAATTCACATTACACCCGCACACTGCGCCCCATATTCACATTACACCGCACACAGCGCCCCTTATTCACATTACACCGCACACAGCGCCCCTTAATCACATTACACCACACACACATTACAGCGCACACAGCACCCCTTATTCACATTACACCGCATACAGCGCCTCTTTTTCACATTACACCACACACTGCGCCCCTTATTCACATTACACCGCACACAGCACCCCTTATTCACATTACACAGAAAACAGCACCCCTTATTCACATTACACCGCGCACAGCGCCCCTTATTCACATTACACAGCACACAGCGCCTCTTATTCGCATTACACCGCTCACTGCGCCCCTTATTCACATTACACCGCACACAGTGCCCCTTATTCACATTACACCGCACACATCGCCCCTTATTCACATTACACCGCACACAGCGCCCCTTATTCACATTACACCGCACACTGCGCCCCTTATTCACATTACACCGCACACAGAGTCCCTTATTCACATTACACCACACACAGCGCCCCTTATTCACATAACACCGCACACAGCGCCCCTTATTCACATTACACAGCACACAGCGCCCCTTATTCACATTGCACCGCACACAGCGCCCCTTATTCACATTACACCGCACACAGCGTACCTTATTCACATTACACCGCACACAGCGCCCCTTATTCACATTACACCGCACACCGCGCCCATTATTCACATTACACCGCACACCGCGCCCCTTATTCACATTACACCGCACACCGCGCCCCTTATTCACATTACAAAGCACACTGCGCCCCTTATTCACATTACACCGCACACAGTGCCCCTTATTCACATTACACCACACACAGTGCCCCTTATTCACATTACGCCACACACAGTGCCCCTTATTCACATTACACCGCACAAAGCGCCCCTTATTCACATTACACCCCACACAGCGCCCCTTATTCATATTACACCTCACACAGCGCCCCTTATTCACATTACACAACGCACAGCGCCTCATATTCACATTACACCGCACACATCGCCCCTTATTCACATTACACCGCACACAACGCCCCTTATTCACAGTACACCGCACACTGCGCCCCTTATTCACATTGCACCGCACACAGCGCCCCTAATTCACATTACACCCGCACACTGCGCCCCTTATTCACATTACACCGCACACAGCGCCCCTTATTCACATTACACCGCACACAGCGCCCCTTAATCACATTACACCACACACACATTACGCCGCACACAGCACCCCTTATTCACATTACACCGCATACAGCGCCTCTTTTTCACATTACACCACACACTGCGCCCCTTATTCACATTACACCGCACACAGCACCCCTTATTCACATTACACAGCACACAGCACCCCTTATTCACATTACACTGCGCACAGCGCCCCTTATTCACATTACACAGCACACAGCGCCTCTTATTTGCATTACACCGCTCACTGCGCCCCTTATTCACATTACACCGCACACAGTGCCCCTTATTCACATTACACCGCACACATCGCCCCTTATTCACATTACACCGCACACAGCGCCCCTATTCACAGTACACCGCACACTGCGCCCCTTATTCACACTACACCGCACACAGCGCCCCTAATTCACATAACACCCACACACTGCCCCCTTATTCACATTACACCGCACACAGCGCCCCTTATTCACATTACACCACACACACATTACACCGCACACAGCACCCCTTATTCACATTACACCGCATACAGCGCCTCTTATTCACATTACACCACACACTGCGCCACTTGTTCACATTACACCGCACACTGCACCCCTTATTCACATTACACAGCACACAGCGCCCCTTATTCACATTACACCGCACACAGCGCCCCTTATTCACATTACACGGCACACAGCTCCCCTTATTCACATTAAACCACACACACTGCCCCATATACACATTACTCTGCACACTGCGCCCCTTATTCACATTACACCGCACACAGAGTCCCTTATTCACATTACACCGCACACAGCGCCCCTTATTCACATAACACCGCACATAGCGCCCCTTATTCACATTACACAGCACACAGCGCCCCTTATTCACATTACACCGCACACAGCGCCCCTTATTCACATTACACCGCACACAGCGCCCCTTATTCACATTACACCGCACACCGCGCCCCTTATTCACATTACACCGCACACCGCGCCCCTTATTCACATTACACCACACACCGCTCCCCTTATTCACATTACACCGCACACCGCGCCCCTTATTCACATTACACCGCACACCGCGCCACTTATTCATATTACAAAGCACACTGCGCCCCTTATTCACATTACACCGCACACAGTGCCCCTTATTCACATTACACCGCACACAGTGCCCCTTATTCACATTACACCGCACACAGCGCCCCTTATTCACATTACACTGCACAAAGCGCCCCTTATTCACATTACACCCCACACAGTGCCCCTTATTCATATTACACCTCACACAGCACCCCTTATTCACATTACACAACACACAGCGCCCCATATTCACATTACACCGCACACATCGCCCCTTATTCACATTACACCGCACACAGCGCCCCTTATTCACAGTACACCGCACACTGCGCCCCTTATTCACATTACACCGCACACAGCGCCCCTAATTCACATTACACCCGCACACTGCACCCCTTATTCACATTACACCGCACACAGCACCCCTTATTCACATTACACAGCACACAGCGCCCCTTATTCACATTGCACCGCACACAGCGCCCCTTATTCACATTACACTGCACACAGCGCCCCTTTTTCACATTACACCGCACACAGCGCCCCTTATTCACATTACACCGATTATTCACATTACACTGCACACCGCGCCCCTTATTCACATTACACCGCACACCGCGCCCCTTATTCACATTACAAAGCACACTGCGCCCCTTATTCACATTACACCGCACACAGTGCCCCTTATTCACATTACACCGCACACAGTGCCCCTTATTCACATTACACCGCACACAGTGCCCCTTATTCACATTAAACCGCACAAAGCGCCCCTTATTCACATTACACCCCTCACAGCGCCCCTTATTCACATTACACCTCACACAGCGCCCCTTGTTCACATTACACAATGCACAGCGCCCCATATTCACATTACACCGCACACATCGCCCCTTATTCACATTACACCGCACACAACGCCCCTTATTCACAGTACACCGCACACTGCACCCCTTATTCACATTACACCGCACACAGTGCCCCTAATTCACATTACACCCGCACACTGCGCCCCTTATTCACATTACACCGCACACAGCGCCCCTTATTCACATTACACCGCACACAGCGCCCCTTAATCACATTACACCACACACACATTACAGCGCACACAGCACCCCTTATTCACATTACACCGCATACAGCGCCTCTTTTTCACATTACACCACACACTGCGCCCCTTATTCACATTACACCGCACACAGCACCCCTTATTCACATTACACAGAAAACAGCACCCCTTATTCACATTACACCGCGCACAGCGCCCCTTATTCACATTACACAGCACACAGCGCCTCTTATTCGCATTACACCGCTCACTGCGCCCCTTATTCACATTACACCGCACACAGTGCCCCTTATTCACATTACACCGCACACATCGCCCCTTATTCACATTACACCGCACACAGCGCCCCTTATTCACATTACACCGCACACTGCGCCCCTTATTCACATTACACCGCACACAGAGTCCCTTATTCACATTACACCACTCACAGCGCCCCTTATTCACATAACACCGCACACAGCGCCCCTTATTCACATTACACAGCACACAGCGCCCCTTATTCACATTGCACCGCACACAGCGCCCCTTATTCACATTACACCGCACACAGCGTACCTTATTCACATTACACCGCACACAGCGCCCCTTATTCACATTACACCGCACACCGCGCCCATTATTCACATTACACCGCACACCGCGCCCCTTATTCACATTACACCGCACACCGCGCCCCTTATTCACATTACAAAGCACACTGCGCCCCTTATTCACATTACACCGCACACAGTGCCCCTTATTCACATTACACCACACACAGTGCCCCTTATTCACATTACGCCACACACAGTGCCCCTTATTCACATTACACCCCACACAGCGCCCCTTATTCATATTACACCTCACACAGCGCCCCTTATTCACATTACACAACGCACAGCGCCTCATATTCACATTACACCGCACACATCGCCCCTTATTCACATTACACCGCACACAACGCCCCTTATTCACAGTACACCGCACACTGCGCCCCTTATTCACATTACACCGCACACAGCGCCCCTAATTCACATTACACCCGCACACTGCGCCCCTTATTCACATTACACCGCACACAGCGCCCCTTATTCACATTACACCGCACACAGCGCCCCTTAATCACATTACACCACACACACATTACGCCGCACACAGCACCCCTTATTCACATTACACCGCATACAGCGTCTCTTTTTCACATTACACCACACACTGCGCCCCTTATTCACATTACACCGCACACAGCACCCCTTATTCACATTACACAGCACACAGCACCCCTTATTCACATTACACTGCGCACAGCGCCCCTTATTCACATTACACAGCACACAGCGCCTCTTATTTGCATTACACCACTCACTGCGCCCCTTATTCACATTACACCGCACACAGTGCCCCTTATTCACATTACACCGCACACATCGCCCCTTATTCACATTACACTGCACACAGCGCCCCTATTCACAGTACACCGCACACTGCGCCCCTTATTCACACTACACCGCACACAGCGCCCCTAATTCACATAACACCCACACACTGCCCCCTTATTCACATTACACCGCACACAGCGCCCCTTATTCACATTACACCACACACACATTACACCGCACACAGCACCCCTTATTCACATTACACCGCATACAGCGCCTCTTATTCACATTACACCACACACTGCGCCACTTGTTCACATTACACCGCACACTGCACCCCTTATTCACATTACACAGCACACAGCGCCCCTTATTCACATTACACCGCACACAGCGCCCCTTATTCACATTACACGGCACACAGCTCCCCTTATTCACATTAAACCACACACACTGCCCCATATACACATTACTCTGCACACTGCGCCCCTTATTCACATTACACCGCACACAGAGTCCCTTATTCACATTACACCGCACACAGCGCCCCTTATTCACATAACACCGCACATAGCGCCCCTTATTCACATTACACAGCACACAGCGCCCCTTATTCACATTACACCGCACACAGCGCCCCTTATTCACATTACACCGCACACAGCGGCCCTTATTCACATTACACCGCACACCGCGCCCCTTATTCACATTACACCGCACACCGCGCCCCTTATTCACATTACACCACACACCGCTCCCCTTATTCACATTACACCGCACACCGCGCCCCTTATTCACATTACACCGCACACCGCGCCCCTTATTCATATTACAAAGCACACTGCGCCCCTTATTCACATTACACCGCACACAGTGCCCCTTATTCACATTACACCGCACACAGTGCCCCTTATTCACATTACACCGCACACAGCGCCCCTTATTCACATTACACTGCACAAAGCGCCCCTTATTCACATTACACCCCACACAGTGCCCCTTATTCATATTACACCTCACACAGCGCCCCTTATTCACATTACACAACACACAGCGCCCCATATTCACATTACACCGCACACATCGCCCCTTATTCACATTACACCGCACACAGCGCCCCTTATTCACAGTACACCGCACACTGCGCCCCTTATTCACATTACACCGCACACAGCGCCCCTAATTCACATTACACCCGCACACTGCGCCCCTTATTCACATTACACCGCACACAGCGCCCCTTATTCACATTACACCGCACACAGCGCCCCTTATTCACATTACACCACACACACATTACACCGCACACAGCACCCCTTTTTCACATTACACTGCATACAGCGCCTCTTTTTCACATTACACCACACACTGCGCCCCTTATTCACATTACACCGCACACAGCACCCCTTATTCACATTACACAGCACACAGCACCCCTTATTCACATTACACCGCGCACAGCGCCCCTTATTCACATTACACCGCACACAGTGCCCCTTATTCACATTACACCGCACACATCGCCCCTTATTCACATTACACCGCACACAGCGCCCCTATTCACAGTACACCGCACACTGCGCCCCATATTCACACTACACCGCACACAGCGCCCCTAATTCACATAACACCCACACACTGCCCCCTTATTCACATTACACCGCACACAGCGCCCCTTATTCACATTACACCACACACACATTACACCGCACACAGCACCCCTTATTCACATTACACCGCATACAGCGCCTCTTATTCACATTACACCACACACTGCGCCACTTGTTCACATTACACCGCACACTGCACCCCTTATTCACATTACACAGCACACAGCGCCCCTTATTCACATTACACCGCACACAGCGCCCCTTGTTCACATTACACGGCACACAGCTCCCCTTATTCACATTAAACCACACACACTGCCCCATATACACATTACTCTGCACACTGTGCCCCTTATTCACATTACACCGCACACAGAGTCCCTTATTCACATTACACCGCACACAGCGCCCCTTATTCACATAACACCGCACATAGCGCCCCTTATTCACATTACACAGCACACAGCGCCCCTTTTTCACATTACACCGCACACAGCGCCCCTTATTCACATTACACCGCACACAGCGGCCCTTATTCACATTACACCGCACACCGCGCCCCTTATTCACATTACACCACACACCGCTCCCCTTATTCACATTACACCGCACACCGCGCCCCTTATTCACATTACACCGCACACCGCGCCCCTTATTCATATTACAAAGCACACTGCGCCCCTTATTCACATTACACCGCACACAGTGCCCCTTATTCACATTACACCGCACACATCGCCCCTTATTCACATTACACCGCACACAGCGCCCCTTATTCACAGTACACCGCACACTGCGCCCCTTATTCACATTACACCGCACACAGCGCCCCTAATTCACATTACACCCGCACACTACGCCCCTTATTCACATTACACCGCACACAGCGCCCCTTATTCACATTACACCGCACACAGCGCCCCTTATTCACATTACACCACACACACATTACACCGCACACAGCACCCCTTATTCACATTACACTGCATACAGCGCCTCTTTTTCACATTACACCACACACTGCGCCCCTTATTCACATTACACCGCACACAGCACCCCTTATTCACATTACACAGCACCCCTTATTCACATTACACCGCACACAGTGCCCCTTATTCACATTACACTGCACACAGCGCCCCGTATTCACATTACACCACACACAGTGCCCCTTATTCACATTACACTGCACACAGCGCCCCTTATTCACGTTACACTGCACACAGCGCCCCTTATTCACATTATTCACAGTGCCCCTTATTCACATTACCCCGCAAACAGCACCCGTTATTCACATTACACCGCACATAGCGCCGCTTATTCACATTACACCGCACACAGCGCCGCTTATTCACATTACACCGCACACAGCTCCCCGTATTCACATTACACCGCACACAGCGCCCCTTATTCACATTACACCGCACACAGCGCCCCTTGTTCACATTATTCACAGTGCCCCTTATTCACATTACACCGCAAACAGCTCCCCTTATTCACATTACATCGCACACAGTGCCCCTTATTCACATTACACTGCACACAGTGCCCCTTATTCACATTACACTGCACACAGTGTCCCTTATTCACATTACACCGCCCCTTATTCACATTACACATCACACAGTGCCACTTGTTCACATTACACTGCACACAGTGTCCCTTATTCACATAACACCGCACACAGCGCCCCTTATTCACATTACACGGCACACAGCGCACCTTATTCACACTACACCGCACACAGTGTCCCTTATTCACATTACACCGCCCCTTATTCACATTACACATCACACAGTGCCACTTGTTCACATTACACAGCCCACAGTGTCCCTTATTCACATAACACCGCTCACAGCGCCCCTTATTCACATTACACCGCACACAGCGCCCCTTATTCACATTACACCGCACACAGTGTCCCTTATTCACATTACACCGCCCCTTATTCACATTACACCACACACAGCACCCCTTATTCACATTACACCGCACACAGTGTCCCTTATTCACATTACACCGCACACAGTGCCCCTTATTCACATGACACCGCACACAGTGTCCCTTATTCACATGACACCGCACATTCTGCCCCTTATTCACATTACACCACACACAGCACCCCATATTCACATTACACCGCACACAGCACCCCTTATTCACGTTACACCGCACACAGCGACCCTTATTCACATTACACCGCACACAGCGCCCCTTATTCACGTTACTCCGCACACAGCGACCCTTATTCACATTACCCCGCATACAGCTTCCCTTATTCACATTACACCGCACAGAGCGTCCCTTATTCACATTTCACCGCACACAGCACCCCTTATTCACATTACACCGCACACAGCGCCCCTTATTCACATTACATGGCACACAGCGCCCCTTATTCACATTACACCGCACACACTGCCCCATATACACATTACACCGCACACTGCGCCCCTTATTCACATTACACCGCACACTGCGCCCCTTATTCACATTACACCACACACAGCACCCCTTATTCACATTACACCGCACACTGCGCCCCTTATTCACATTACACCGCACACAGCGACCCTTATTCACATTACACCGCACACAGCGCCCCTTATTCACGTTACCCCGCACACAGCGACCCTTATTCACGTTACCTCGCACACAGCGCCCCTTATTCACATTACCCCGCATACAGCGTCCCTTATTCACATTACAATGCACAGAGCGTCCCTTATTCACATTTCACCGCACACAGCACCCCTTATTCACATTACACCACACACAGCACCCCTTATTCACATTACATGGCACACAGCGCCCCTTACTCACATTACACAGCACACACTGCCCCATATACACATTACACCGCACACTGCGCCCCTTATTCACATTACACCGCACACATAGTCCCTTATTCACACTACACTGCACACAGCGCCCCTTATTCACATTACACCACACAGCGCCCCTTATTCACATTACACAACACACAGCGCACCTTATTCACATTACACCGCACACTGCGCCCCTTATTCACATTACACCACACACAGCGCCCCTTATTCACATTACACCGCACACTGCGCCCCTTATTCACATTACACCGCACACTGCGCCCCTTATTCACATTACACCGCACACAGCACCCCTTATTCACATTACACCGCACACTGCGCCCCTTATTCACATTACACCGCACACAGTGCCCCTTATTCACATTACACCGCACACAGCGCCCCGTATTCACATTACACTGCACACAGCGCCCCTTATTCACATTACACCGCACACTGCGCCCCATATTCACATTACACCGCACACTGCGCCCTTTATTCACATTACACCGCACACAGCGCCCCTTATTCACATTACACCACACATTGCGCCCCTTATTCACATTACACCGCACACAGTGCCCCTTATTCACATTACACCGCACACAGTGCCCCTTATTCACATTACCCCGCACACAGCGCCCCTTATTCACATTACCCCGCACACAGCGCCCCTTATTCACATTACCCCGCACACAGCGTCCCTTATTCACATTACATGGCACACAGCACCCCTTATTCACATTTCACCGCACACAATGCCCCTTAATCACAAAACACCACACACAGCGCCCCTTATTCACATTACACGGCACACAGCGCCCCTTATTCACATGACACCGCACACACTGCCCCAAATACACATTACACCGCACACTGCGCCCCTTATTCACATTACACCACACACATAGTCCCTTATTCACACTACACCGCACACAGCGCCTCTTATTCACATTACACCACACACAGCGCCCCTTATTCACATTACACCACACACTGTGCCCCTTATTCACATTACACCGCACACTGCGCCCCTTATTCACATTACACCGCACACAGCACCCCTTATTCACATTACACCACACACTGCGCCCCTTATTCACATTACACCACACACAGTGCCCCTTATTCACATTACACCGCACACAGTGCCCCTTATTCACATTACACAGCACACTGCGCCCCGTATTCACATTACACCGCACACAGCGCCCCTTATTCACATTACACCGCACACTGCGCCCCTTATTCACATTACACCGCACACAGTGCCCCTTATTCACATTACACCGCACACAGTGCCCCTTATTCACATTACACTGCACACTGCACCCCTTATTCACATTACACCGCACACAGTGCCCCTTATTCACATTACACCGCACACAGTGCCCCTTATTCACATTACACCCCACACAGCGCCCCTTATTCATATTACACCTCACACAGCGCCCCTTATTCACATTACACAACACACATCGCCCCTTATTCACATTACACCGCACATAGCGCCCCTTATTCACTGTACACCGCACACTGCGCCCCTAATTCACATTACACCGCACACACTGCCCCATATACACATTACACTGCACACTGCGCCCTTATTCACATTAAACCACACACAGAGTCCCTTATTCACACTACACCGCACACAGCGCCCCTTATTCACATTACACCGCACACAGCGCCCCTTATTCACATTACACAACACACAGCGCCCCTTATTCACATTACACCGCAAACAGCGCCCCTTATTCACATTACACCGCACACAGCGCCCTTTATTCACATTACACCGCACACCGCGCCCCTTATTCCCATTACACCACACACCGCGCTCCTTATTCACATTACAATGCACACCGCGCTCCTTATTCACATTACACAGCACACAGTTCCCCTTATTCACATTACACCGCACACAGTGCCCCTTATTCACATTACACCGCACACAGTGCCCCTTATTCACATTACACCGCACAAAGCTCCCCTTTTTCACATTACACCCCACACAGCGCCCCTTATTCATATTACACCTCACACAGTGCCCCTTATTCACATTACACAACACACAGCGCCCCTTATTCACATTACACCGCACACATCACCCCTAATTCCAATTACACCGCACACAGCGCCCCTTATTCACAGTACACTGCACACTGCGCCCCTTATTCACATTACACCGCACTCAGCGCCCCTAATTCACATTGCACCGCACACAGCACCCCTTATTCACATTACACCGCACACCGCGCCCCTTATTCATATTACAAAGCACACTGCGCCCCTTATTCACATTACACCGCACACAGTGCCCCTTATTCACATTACACCGCACACAGTGCCCCTTATTCACATTACACCGCACACAGCGCCCCTTATTCACATTACACTGCACAAAGCGCCCCTTATTCACATTACACCCCATACAGTGCCCCTTATTCATATTACACCTCACACAGCGCCCCTTATTCACATTACACAACACACAGCGCCCCATATTCACATTACACCGCACACATCGCCCCTTATTCACATTACACCGCACACAGCGCCCCTTATTCACAGTACACCGCACACTGCGCCCCTTATTCACATTACACCGCACACAGCGCCCCTAATTCACATTACACCCGCACACTGCGCCCCTTATTCACATTACACCGCACACAGCGCCCCTTATTCACATTACACCGCACACAGCGCCCCTTATTCACATTACACCACACACACATTACACCGCACACAGCAGCCCTTATTCACATTACACTGCATACAGCGCCTCTTTTTCACATTACACCACACACTGCGCCCCTTATTCACATTACACCGCACACAGCACCCCTTATTCACATTACACAGCACACAGCACCCCTTATTCACATTACACCGCGCACAGCGCCCCTTATTCACATTACACCGCACACAGTGCCCCTTATTCACATTACACCGCACACATCGCCCCTTATTCACATTACACCGCACACAGCGCCCCTATTCACAGTACACCGCACACTGCGCCCCTTATTCACACTACACCGCACACAGCGCCCCTAATTCACATAACACCCACACACTGCCCCCTTATTCACATTACACCGCACACAGCGCCCCTTATTCACATTACACCACACACACATTACACCGCACACAGCACCCCTTATTCACATTACACTGCATACAGCGCCCCTTATTCACATTACACCGCACAAAGTGCCCCTTATTCACATTACACCGCACACAGTGCCCCTTATTCACATTACACCGCACACAGTGTCCCTTATTCACATTACACCGCCCCTTATTCACATTACACCACACACAGCACCCCTTATTCACATTACACCGCACACAGTGTCCCTTATTCACATTACACCGCACACAGTGCCCCTTATTCACATGACACCGCACACAGTGTCCCTTATTCACATGACACCGCACATTCTGCCCCTTATTCACATTACACCACACACAGCACCCCATATTCACATTACACCGCACACAGCGCCCCTTATTCACGTTACACCGCACACAGCGACCCTTATTCACATTACACCGCACACAGCGCCCCTTATTCACGTTACTCCGCACACAGCGACCCTTATTCACGTTACCCCGCACACAGCGCCCCTTATTCACATTACCCCGCATACAGCTTCCCTTATTCACATTACACCGCACAGAGCGTCCCTTATTCACATTTCACCGCACACAGCACCCCTTATTCACATTACACCGCACAGAGCGCCCCTTATTCACATTACATGGCACACAGCGCCCCTTATTCACATTACACCGCACACACTGCCCCATATACACATTACACCGCACACTGCGCCCCTTATTCACATTACACCGCACACTGCACCCCTTATTCACATTACACCACACACAGCACCCCTTATTCACATTACACCGCACACTGTGCCCCTTATTCACATTACACCGCACACACTGCCCCATATACACATTACACTGCACACTGCGCCCTTATTCACATTAAACCACACACAGAGTCCCTTATTCACACTACACCGCACACAGCGCCCCTTATTCACATTACACCGCACACAGCGCCCCTTATTCACATTACACAACACACAGCGCCCCTTATTCACATTACACCGCAAACAGCGCCCCTTATTCACATTACACCGCACACAGCGCCCTTTATTCACATTACACCGCACACCGCGCCCCTTATTCCCATTACACCACACACCGCGCTCCTTATTCACATTACAATGCACACCGCGCTCCTTATTCACATTACACAGCACACAGTTCCCCTTATTCACATTACACCGCACACAGTGCCCCTTATTCACATTACACCGCACACAGTGCCCCTTATTCACATTACACCGCACAAAGCTCCCCTTTTTCACATTACACCCCACACAGCGCCCCTTATTCATATTACACCTCACACAGTGCCCCTTATTCACATTACACAACACACAGCGCCCCTTATTCACATTACACCGCACACATCACCCCTAATTCCAATTACACCGCACACAGCGCCCCTTATTCACAGTACACTGCACACTGCGCCCCTTATTCACATTACACCGCACTCAGCGCCCCTAATTCACATTGCACCGCACACAGCACCCCTTATTCACATTACACCGCACACCGCGCCCCTTATTCATATTACAAAGCACACTGCGCCCCTTATTCACATTACACCGCACACAGTGCCCCTTATTCACATTACACCGCACACAGTGCCCCTTATTCACATTACACCGCACACAGCGCCCCTTATTCACATTACACTGCACAAAGCGCCCCTTATTCACATTACACCCCATACAGTGCCCCTTATTCATATTACACCTCACACAGCGCCCCTTATTCACATTACACAACACACAGCGCCCCATATTCACATTACACCGCACACATCGCCCCTTATTCACATTACACCGCACACAGCGCCCCTTATTCACAGTACACCGCACACTGCGCCCCTTATTCACATTACACCGCACACAGCGCCCCTAATTCACATTACACCCGCACACTGCGCCCCTTATTCACATTACACCGCACACAGCGCCCCTTATTCACATTACACCGCACACAGCGCCCCTTATTCACATTACACCACACACACATTACACCGCACACAGCAGCCCTTATTCACATTACACTGCATACAGCGCCTCTTTTTCACATTACACCACACACTGCGCCCCTTATTCACATTACACCGCACACAGCACCCCTTATTCACATTACACAGCACACAGCACCCCTTATTCACATTACACCGCGCACAGCGCCCCTTATTCACATTACACCGCACACAGTGCCCCTTATTCACATTACACCGCACACATCGCCCCTTATTCACATTACACCGCACACAGCGCCCCTATTCACAGTACACCGCACACTGCGCCCCTTATTCACACTACACCGCACACAGCGCCCCTAATTCACATAACACCCACACACTGCCCCCTTATTCACATTACACCGCACACAGCGCCCCTTATTCACATTACACCACACACACATTACACCGCACACAGCACCCCTTATTCACATTACACTGCATACAGCGCCCCTTATTCACATTACACCGCACAAAGTGCCCCTTATTCACATTACACCGCACACAGTGCCCCTTATTCACATTACACCGCACACAGTGTCCCTTATTCACATTACACCGCCCCTTATTCACATTACACCACACACAGCACCCCTTATTCACATTACACCGCACACAGTGTCCCTTATTCACATTACACCGCACACAGTGCCCCTTATTCACATGACACCGCACACAGTGTCCCTTATTCACATGACACCGCACATTCTGCCCCTTATTCACATTACACCACACACAGCACCCCATATTCACATTACACCGCACACAGCGCCCCTTATTCACGTTACACCGCACACAGCGACCCTTATTCACATTACACCGCACACAGCGCCCCTTATTCACGTTACTCCGCACACAGCGACCCTTATTCACGTTACCCCGCACACAGCGCCCCTTATTCACATTACCCCGCATACAGCTTCCCTTATTCACATTACACCGCACAGAGCGTCCCTTATTCACATTTCACCGCACACAGCACCCCTTATTCACATTACACCGCACAGAGCGCCCCTTATTCACATTACATGGCACACAGCGCCCCTTATTCACATTACACCGCACACACTGCCCCATATACACATTACACCGCACACTGCGCCCCTTATTCACATTACACCGCACACTGCACCCCTTATTCACATTACACCACACACAGCACCCCTTATTCACATTACACCGCACACTGTGCCCCTTATTCACATTACACCGCACACAGCGACCCTTATTCACATTACACCGCACACAGCGCCCCTTATTCACGTTACCCCGCACACAGCGACCCTTATTCACGTTACCTCGCACACAGCGCCCCTTATTCACATTACCCCGCATACAGCGTCCCTTATTCACATTACAATGCACAGAGCGTCCCTTATTCACATTTCACCGCACACAGCACCCCTTATTCACATTACACCACACACAGCACCCCTTATTCACATTACATGGCACACAGCGCCCCTTACTCACATTACACAGCACACACTGCCCCATATACACATTACACCGCACACTGCGCCCCTTATTCACATTACACCGCACACATAGTCCCTTATTCACACTACACTGCACACAGCGCCCCTTATTCACATTACACCACACAGCGCCCCTTATTCACATTACACAACACACAGCGCCCCTTATTCACATTACACCGCACACTGCGCCCCTTATTCACATTACACCACACACAGCGCCCCTTATTCACATTACACCGCACACTGCGCCCCTTATTCACATTACACCGCACACTGCGCCCCTTATTCACATTACACCGCACACAGCACCCCTTATTCACATTACACCGCACACTGCGCCCCTTATTCACATTACACCGCACACAGTGCCCCTTATTCACATTACAGCGCACACAGCGCCCCGTATTCACATTACACTGCACACAGCGCCCCTTATTCACATTACACCGCACACTGCGCCCCATATTCACATTACACCGCACACTGCGCCCTTTATTCACATTACACCGCACACAGCGCCCCTTATTCACATTACACCACACATTGCGCCCCTTATTCACATTACACCGCACACAGTGCCCCTTATTCACATTACACCGCACACAGTGCCCCTTATTCACATTACCCCGCACACAGCGCCCCTTATTCACATTACCCCGCACACAGCGCCCCTTATTCACATTACCCCGCACACAGCGTCCCTTATTCACATTACATGGCACACAGCACCCCTTATTCACATTTCACCGCACACAATGCCACTTAATCACAAAACACCACACACAGCGCCCCTTATTCACATTACACGGCACACAGCGCCCCTTATTCACATGACACCGCACACACTGCCCCAAATACACATTACACCGCACACTGCGCCCCTTATTCACATTACACCACACACATAGTCCCTTATTCACACTACACCGCACACAGCGCCACTTATTCACATTACACCGCACACAGCGCCCCTTATTCACATTACACCGCACACTGCGCCACTTATTCACATTACACAGCACACAGCGCCCCTTATTCACATTACACCGCACACTGTGCCCCTTATTCACATTACACCGCACACTGCGCCCCTTATTCACATTACACCGCACACAGCACCCCTTATTCACATTACACCGCACACTGCGCCCCTTATTCACATTACACCACACACAGTGCCCCTTATTCACATTACACCGCACACAGTGCCCCTTATTCACATTACACAGCACACTGCGCCCCGTATTCACATTACACCGCACACAGCGCCCCTTATTCACATTACACCGCACACTGCGCCCCTTATTCACATTACACCGCACACAGTGCCCCTTATTCACATTACACCGCACACAGTGCCCCTTATTCACATTACACTGCACACTGCACCCCTTATTCACATTACACCGCACACAGTGCCCCTTATTCACATTACACCGCACACAGTGCCCCTTATTCACATTACACCCCACACAGCGCCCCTTATTCATATTACACCTCACACAGCGCCCCTTATTCACATTACACAACACACATCGCCCCTTATTCACATTACACCGCACATAGCGCCCCTTATTCACTGTACACCGCACACTGCGCCCCTAATTCACATTACACCGCACACACTGCCCCATATACACATTACACTGCACACTGCGCCCTTATTCACATTAAACCACACACAGAGTCCCTTATTCACACTACACCGCACACAGCGCCCCTTATTCACATTACACCGCACACAGCGCCCCTTATTCACATTACACAACACACAGCGCCCCTTATTCACATTACACCGCAAACAGCGCCCCTTATTCACATTACACCGCACACAGCGCCCTTTATTCACATTACACCGCACACCGCGCCCCTTATTCCCATTACACCGCACACCGCGCTCCTTATTCACATTACAATGCACACCGCGCTCCTTATTCACATTACACCGCACACAGTTCCCCTTATTCACATTACACCGCACACAGTGCCCCTTATTCACATTACACCGCACACAGTGCCCCTTATTCACATTACACTGCACAAAGCTCCCCTTTTTCACATTACACCCCACACAGCGCCCCTTATTCATATTACACCTCACACAGTGCCCCTTATTCACATTACACAACACACAGCGCCCCTTATTCACATTACACCGCACACATCACCCCTAATTCCAATTACACCGCACACAGCGCCCCTTATTCACAGTACACTGCACACTGCACCCCTTATTCACATTACACCGCACTCAGCGCCCCTAATTCACATTGCACCGCACACAGCGCCCCTTATTCACATTACACCGCACACCGCGCCCCTTATTCATATTACAAAGCACACTGCGCCCCTTATTCACATTACACCGCACACAGTGCCCCTTATTCACATTACACCGCACACAGTGCCCCTTATTCACATTACACCGCACACAGCGCCCCTTATTCACATTACACTGCACAAAGCGCCCCTTATTCACATTACACCCCATACAGTGCCCCTTATTCATATTACACCTCACACAGCGCCCCTTATTCACATTACACAACACACAGCGCCCCATATTCACATTACACCGCACACATCGCCCCTTATTCACATTACACCGCACACAGCGCCCCTTATTCACAGTACACCGCACACTGCGCCCCTTATTCACATTACACTGCACACAGCGCCCCTAATTCACATTACACCCGCACACTGCGCCCCTTATTCACATTACACCGCACACAGCGCCCCTTATTCACATTACACCGCACACAGCGCCGGTTATTCACATTACACCACACACACATTACACCGCACACAGCAGCCCTTATTCACATTACACTGCATACAGCGCCTCTTTTTCACATTACACCACACACTGCGCCCCTTATTCACATTACACCGCACACAGCACCCCTTATTCACATTACACAGCACACAGCACCCCTTATTCACATTACACCGCGCACAGCGCCCCTTATTCACATTACACCGCACACAGTGCCCCTTATTCACATTACACCGCACACATCGCCCCTTATTCACATTACACCGCACACAGCGCCCCTATTCACAGTACACCGCACACTGCGCCCCTTATTCACACTACACCGCACACAGCGCCCCTAATTCACATAACACCCACACACTGCCCCCTTATTCACATTACACCGCACACAGCGCCCCTTATTCACATTACACCACACACACATTACACCGCACACAGCACCCCTTATTCACATTACACCGCATACAGCGCCCCTTATTCACATTACACCGCACACAGTGCCCCTTATTCACATTACACAGCACACTGCGCCCCGTATTCACATTACACCGCACACAGCGCCCCTTATTCACATTACACCGCACACTGCGCCCCTTATTCACATTACACCGCACACAGTGCCCCTTATTCACATTACACTGCACACAGTGCCCCTTTTTCACATTACACTGCACACATCGCCCCTTATTCACATTACACCGCACACAGAGCCCCTTATTCACATTACACCTCACACAGCGCCCCTTATTCACATTACACAACACACAGCGCCCCTTATTCACATTACACCACACACATCGCCCCTTATTCACATTACACCGCACACAGTGCCCCTTATTCACAGTACACCGCACACTGCGCCCCTTATTCACATTACACCGCACACAGCGCCCCTTATTCACATTACACCGCACACAGCGCCCCTTATTCACATTACGCTGCACACTGCACCCCTTATTCACATTACGCCGCACACAGTTCCCCTTATTCACATTACACCGCACACAGTGCCCCTTATTCACATTACACCGCACACAGTGCCCCTTATTCACATTACACCCCACACAGCGCCCCTTATTCATATTACACCTCACACAGCGCCCCTTATTCACATTACACAACACACATCGCCCCTTATTCACATTACACCGCACATAGCGCCCCTTATTCACTGTACACCGCACACTGCGCCCCTAATTCACATTACACCGCACACACTGCCCCATATACACATTACACTGCACACTGCCCCCTTATTCACATTAAACCACACACAGAGTCCCTTATTCACACTACACCGCACACAGCGCCCCTTATTCACATTACACCGCACACAGCGCCCCTTATTCACATTACACAACACACAGCGCCCCTTATTCACATTACACCGCAAACAGCGCCCCTTATTCACATTACACCGCACACAGCGCCCTTTATTCACATTACACTGCACACCGCGCCCCTTATTCACATTACACCGCACACCGCGCCCCTTATTCACATTACAATGCACACCGCGCTCCTTATTCACATTACACCGCACACAGTTCCCTTATTCACATTACACCACACACAGTGCCCCTTATTCACATTACACCGCACACAGTGCCCCTTATTCACATTACACCGCACAAAGCTCCCCTTTTTCACATTACACCCCACACAGCGCCCCTTATTCATATTACACCTCACACAGTGCCCCTTATTCACATTACACAACACACAGCGCCCCTTATTCACATTACACCGCACACATCACCCCTAATTCCAATTACACCGCACACAGCGCCCCTTATTCACAGTACACTGCACACTGCGCCCCTTATTCACATTACACCGCACTCAGCGCCCCTAATTCACATTGCACCGCACACAGCGCCCCTTATTCACATTACACCGCACACCGCGCCCCTTATTCATATTACAAAGCACACTGCGCCCCTTATTCACATTGCACCGCACACAGTGCCCCTTATTCACATTACACCGCACACAGTGCCCCTTATTCACATTACACCGCACACAGCGCCCCTTATTCACATTACACTGCACAAAGCGCCCCTTATTCACATTACACCCCACACAGTGCCCCTTATTCATATTACACCTCACACAGCGCCCCTTATTCACATTACACAACACACAGCGCCCCATATTCACATTACACCGCACACATCGCCCCTTATTCACATTACACCGCACACAGCGCCCCTTATTCACAGTACACCGCACACTGCGCCCCTTATTCACATTACACCGCACACAGCGCCCCTAATTCACATTACACCCGCACACTGCGCCCCTTATTCACATTACACCGCACACAGCGCCCCTTATTCACATTACACCGCACACAGCGCCCCTTATTCACATTACACCACACACACATTACACCGCACACAGCAGCCCTTATTCACATTACACTGCATACAGCGCCTCTTTTTCACATTACACCACACACTGCGCCCCTTATTCACATTACACCGCACACAGCACCCCTTATTCACATTACACAGCACACAGCACCCCTTATTCACATTACACCGCGCACAGCGCCCCTTATTCACATTACACCGCACACAGTGCCCCTTATTCACATTACACCGCACACATCGCCCCTTATTCACATTACACCGCACACAGCGCCCCTATTCACAGTACACCGCACACTGCGCCCCTTATTCACACTACACCGCACACAGCGCCCCTAATTCACATAACACCCACACACTGCCCCCTTATTCACATTACACCGCACACAGCGCCCCTTATTCACATTACACCACACACACATTACACCGCACACAGCACCCCTTATTCACATTACACCGCATACAGCGCCTCTTATTCACATTACACCACACACTGCGCCACTTGTTCACATTACACCGCACACTGCACCCCTTATTCACATTACACAGCACACAGCGCCCCTTATTCACATTACCCCGCACACAGCGCCCCTTATTCACATTACCCCGCACACAGCGCCCCTTATTCACATTACCCCGCACACAGCGTCCCTTATTCACATTACATGGCACACAGCACCCCTTATTCACATTTCACCGCACACAATGCCCCTTAATCACAAAACACCACACACAGCGCCCCTTATTCACATTACACGGCACACAGCGCCCCTTATTCACATTACACCGCACACACTGCCCCAAATACACATTACACCGCACACTGCGCCCCTTATTCACATTACACCACACACATAGTCCCTTATTCACACTACACCGCACACAGCGCCCCTTATTCACATTACACCGCACACAGCGCCCCTTATTCACATTACACCACACACTGCGCCACTTATTCACATTACACCGCACACAGCGCCCCTTATTCACATTACACCGCACACTGCGCCCCTTATTCACATTACACCGCACACTGCGCCCCTTATTCACATTACACCGCACACAGCACCCCTTATTCACATTACACCGCACACTGCGCCCCTTATTCACATTACACCGCACACAGTGCCCCTTATTCACATTACACCGCACACAGTGCCCCTTATTCACATTACACAGCACACTGCGCCCCGTATTCACATTACACCGCACACAGCGCCCCCTTATTCACATTACACCGCACACTGCGCCCCTTATTCACATTACACCGCACACAGTGCCCCTTATTCACATTACACCGCACACAGTGCACCTTTTTCACATTACACCGCACACATCGCCCCTTAATCACATTACACCGCACACAGAGCCCCTTATTCACATTACACCTCACACAGCGCCCCTTATTCACATTACACAACACACAGCGCCCCTTATTCACATTACACCGCACACATCGCCCCTTATTCACATTACACCGCACACAGCGCCCCTTATTCACAGTACACCGCACACTGCGCCCCTTATTCACATTACACCGCACACAGCGCCCCTTATTCACATTACATGGCACACAGCACCCCTTATTCACATTTCACCGCACACAATGCCCCTTAATCACAAAACACCACACACAGCGCCCCTTATTCACATTACACGGCACACAGCGCCCCTTATTCACATTACACCGCACACACTGCCCCAAATACACATTACACCGCACACTGCGCCCCTTATTCACATTACACCACACACATAGTCCCTTATTCACACTACACCGCACACAGCGCCCCTTAATCACATTACACCGCACACAGCGCCCCTTATTCACATTACACCGCACACTGCGCCACTTATTCACATTACACCGCACACAGCGCCCCTTATTCACATTACACCGCACACTGTGCCCCTTATTCACATTACACCGCACACTGCGCCCCTTATTCACATTACACCGCACACAGCACCCCTTATTCACATTACACCGCACACTGCGCCCCTTATTCACATTACACCGCACACAGTGCCCCTTATTCACATTACACCGCACACAGTGCCCCTTATTCACATTACACAGCACACTGCACCCCGTATTCACATTACACCGCACACAGCGCCCCTTATTCACATTACACCGCACACTGCGCCCCTTATTCACATTACACCGCACACAGTGCCCCTTATTCACATTACACCGCACACAGTGCCCCTTTTTCACATTACACCGCACACATCGCCCCTTATTCACATTACACCGCACACAGAGCCCCTTATTCACATTACACCTCACACAGCGCCCCTTATTCACATTACACAACACACAGCGCCCCTTATTCACATTACACCGCACACATCGCCCCTTATTCACATTACACCGCACACAGCGCCCCTTATTCACAGTACACCGCACACTGCGCCCCTTATTCACATTACACCGCACACAGCGCCCCTTATTCACATTACACCGCACACAGCACCCCTTATTCACATTACGCTGCACACTGCACCCCTTATTCACATTACGCCGCACACAGTTCCCCTTATTCACATTACACCGCACACAGTGCCCCTTATTCACATTACACCGCACACAGTGCCCCTTATTCACATTACACCTCACACAGCACCCCTTATTCACATTACACAACACACAGCGCCCCTTATTCACATTACACCGCACACATCGCCCCTTATTCACATTACACCGCACACAGCGCCCCTTATTCACAGTACACCGCACACTGCGCCCCTTATTCACAGTACACCGCACACAGCGCCCCTTATTCACATTACACCGCACACAGCGCCCCTTATTCACATTACACCGCACACATCGCCCCTTATTCACATTACACAACACACATCGCCCCTTATTCACATTACACCGCACATAGCGCCCCTTATTCACTGTACACCGCACACTGCGCCCCTAATTCACATTACACCGCACACACTGCCCCATATACACATTACACTGCACACTGCGCCCTTATTCACATTAAACCACACACAGAGTCCCTTATTCACACTACACCGCACACAACGCCCCTTATTCACATTACACCGCACACAGTGCCCCTTATTCACATTACACAACACACAGCGCCCCTTATTCACATTACACCGCAAACAGCGCCCCTTATTCACATTACACCGCACACAGCGCCCTTTATTCACATTACACCGCACACCGCGCCCCTTATTCACATTACACCGCACACCACGCCCCTTATTCACATTACAATGCACACCGCGCTCCTTATTCACATTACACCGCACACAGTTCCCCTTATTCACATTACACCGCACACAGTGCCCCTTATTCACATTACACCGCACACAGTGCCCCTTATTCACATTACACCGCACAAAGCTCCCCTTTTTCACATTACACCCCACACAGCGCCCCTTATTCATATTACACCTCACACAGTGCCCCTTATTCACATTACACAACACACAGCGCCCCTTATTCACATTACACCGCACACATCACCCCTAATTCCAATTACACCGCACACAGCGCCCCTTATTCACAGTACACTGCACACTGCGCCCCTTATTCACATTACACCGCACTCAGCGCCCCTAATTCACATTGCACCGCACACAGCGCCCCTTATTCACATTACACCGCACACCGCGCCCCTTATTCATATTACAAAGCACACTGCGCCCCTTATTCACATTACACCGCACACAGTGCCCCTTATTCACATTACACCGCACACAGTGCCCCTTATTCACATTACACCGCACACAGCACCCCTTATTCACATTACACTGCACAAAGCGCCCCTTATTCACATTACACCCCACACAGTGCCCCTTATTCATATTACACCTCACACAGCGCCCCTTATTCACATTACACAACACACAGCGCCCCATATTCACATTACACCGCACACATCGCCCCTTATTCACATTACACCGCACACAGCGCCCCTTATTCACAGTACACCGCACACTGCGCCCCTTATTCACATTACACCGCACACAGCGCCCCTAATTCACATTACACCCGCACACTGCGCCCCTTATTCACATTACACCGCACACAGCGCCCCTTATTCACATTACACCGCACACAGCGCCCCTTATTCACATTACACCACACACACATTACACCGCACACAGCAGCCCTTATTCACATTACACTGCATACAGCGCCTCTTTTTCACATTACACCACACACTGCGCCCCTTATTCACATTACACCGCACACAGCACCCCTTATTCACATTACACAGCACACAGCACCCCTTATTCACATTACACCGCGCACAGCGCCCCTTATTCACATTACACCGCACACAGTGCCCCTTATTCACATTACACCGCACACATCGCCCCTTATTCACATTACACCGCACACAGCGCCCCTATTCACAGTACACCGCACACTGCGCCCCTTATTCACACTACACCGCACACAGCGCCCCTAATTCACATAACACCCACACACTGCCCCCTTATTCACATTACACCGCACACAGCGCCCCTTATTCACATTACACCACACACACATTACACCGCACACAGCACCCCTTATTCACATTACACCGCATACAGCGCCTCTTATTCACATTACACCACACACTGCGCCACTTGTTCACATTACACCGCACACTGCACCCCTTATTCACATTACACGGCACACAGCTCCCCTTATTCACATTAAACCACACACACTGCCCCATATACACATTACTCTGCACACTGCGCCCCTTATTCACATTGCACCGCACACAGAGTCCCTTATTCACATTACACCGCACACAGCGCCCCTTATTCACATAGCACCGCACATAGCGCCCTTATTCACATTACACAGCACACAGCGCCCCTTTTTCACATTACACCGCACACAGCGCCCCTTATTCACATTACACCGCACACAGCGGCCCTTATTCACATTACACCGCACACCGCGCCCCTTATTCACATTACACCACACACCGCTCCCCTTATTCACATTACCCCGCACATTGCGCCCCTTATTCACATTACACTGCACACCGCGCCCCTTATTCATATTACAAAGCACACTGCGCCCCTTATTCACATTACACCGCACACAGTGCCCCTTATTCACATTACACCGCACACAGTGCCCCTTATTCACATTACACCGCACACAGCGCCCCTTATTCACATTACACTGCACAAAGCGCCCCTTATTCAAATTACACCCCACACAGTGCCCCTTATTCATATTACACCTCACACAGCGCCCCTTATTCACATTACACAACACACAGCGCCCCATATTCACATTACACCGCACACATCGCCCCTTATTCACATTACACCGCACACAGCGCCCCTTATTCACAGTACACCGCACACTGCGCCCCTTATTCACATTACACCGCACACAGCGCCCCTAATTCACATTACAGCCGCACACTGCGCCCCTTATTCACATTACACCGCACACAGCGCCCCTTATTCACATTACACCGCACACAGCGCCCCTTATTCACATTACACCACACACACATTACACCGCACACAGCACCCCTTATTCACATTACACTGCATACAGCGCCTCTTTTTCACATTACACCACACACTGCGCCCCTTATTCACATTACACCGCACACAGCACCCCTTATTCACATTACACAGCACACAGCACCCCTTATTCACATTACACCGCACACAGTGCCCCTTATTCACATTACACTGCACACAGCACCCCGTATTCACATTACACCACACACAGTGCCCCTTATTCACATTACACTGCACACAGCGCCCCTTATTCACGTTACACCGCACACAGCGCCCCTTATTCACATTATTCACAGTGCCCCTTATTCACATTACACCGCACACAGCGCCCCTTATTCACATTACGCTGCACACTGCACCCCTTATTCACATTACGCCGCACACAGTTCCCCTTATTCACATTACACCGCACACAGTGCCCCTTATTCACATTACACCGCACACAGTGCCCCTTATTCACATTACACCCCACACAGCGCCCCTTATTCATATTACACCTCACACAGCGCCCCTTATTCACATTACACAACACACATCGCCCCTTATTCACATTACACCGCACATAGCGCCCCTTATTCACTGTACAACGCACACTGCGCCCCTAATTCACATTACACCGCACACACTGCCCCATATACACATTACACTGCACACTGCGCCCTTATTCACATTAAACCACACACAGAGTCCCTTATTCACACTACACCGCACACAGCGCCCCTTATTCACATTACACCGCACACAGCGCCCCTTATTCACATTACACAACACACAGCGCCCCTTATTCACATTACACCACAAACAGCGCCCCTTATTCACATTACACCGCACACAGCGCCCTTTATTCACATTACACCGCACACCGCGCCCCTTATTCACATTACACCGCACACCACGCCCCTTATTCACATTACAATGCACACCGCGCTCCTTATTCACATTACACCGCACACAGTTCCCCTTATTCACATTACACCGCACACAGTGCCCCTTATTCACATTACACCGCACACAGTGCCCCTTATTCACATTACACCGCACAAAGCTCCCCTTTTTCACATTACACCCCACACAGCGCCCCTTATTCATATTACACCTCACACAGTGCCCCTTATTCACATTACACAACACACAGCGCCCCTTATTCACATTACACCGCACACATCACCCCTAATTCCAATTACACCGCACACAGCGCCCCTTATTCACAGTACACTGCACACTGCGCCCCTTATTCACATTACACCGCACTCAGCGCCCCTAATTCACATTGCACCGCACACAGCGCCCCTTATTCACATTACACCGCACACCGCGCCCCTTATTCATATTACAAAGCACACTGCGCCCCTTATTCACATTACACCGCACACAGTGCCCCTTATTCACATTACACCGCACACAGTGCCCCTTATTCACATTACACCGCACACAGCACCCCTTATTCACATTACACTGCACAAAGCGCCCCTTATTCACATTACACCCCACACAGTGCCCCTAATTCATATTACACCTCACACAGCGCCCCTTATTCACATTACACAACACACAGCACCCCATATTCACATTACACCGCACACATCGCCCCTTATTCACATTACACCGCACACAGCGCCCCTTATTCACAGTACACCGCACACTGCGCCCCTTATTCACATTACACCGCACACAGCGCCCCTAATTCACATTACACCCGCACACTGCGCCCCTTATTCACATTACACCGCACACAGCGCCCCTTATTCACATTACACCGCACACAGCGCCCCTTATTCACATTACACCACACACACATTACACCGCACACAGCAGCCCTTATTCACATTACACTGCATACAGCGCCTCTTTTTCACATTACACCACACACTGCGCCCCTTATTCACATTACACCGCACACAGCACCCCTTATTCACATTACACAGCACACAGAACCCCTTATTCACATTACACCGCGCACAGCGCCCCTTATTCACATTACACCGCACACAGTGCCCCTTATTCACATTACACCGCACACATCGCCCCTTATTCACATTACACCGCACACAGCGCCCCTATTCACAGTACACCGCACACTGCGCCCCTTATTCACACTACACCGCACACAGCGCCCCTAATTCACATAACACCCACACACTGCCCCCTTATTCACATTACACCGCACACAGCGCCCCTTATTCACATTACACCACACACACATTACACCGCACACAGCACCCCTTATTCACATTACACCGCATACAGCGCCTCTTATTCACATTACACCACACACTGCGCCACTTGTTCACATTACACCGCACACTGCACCCCTTATTCACATTACACGGCACACAGCTCCCCTTATTCACATTAAACCACACACACTGCCCCATATACACATTACTCTGCACACTGCGCCCCTTATTCACATTGCACCGCACACAGAGTCCCTTATTCACATTACACCGCACACAGCGCCCCTTATTCACATAGCACCGCACATAGCGCCCTTATTCACATTACACAGCACACAGCGCCCCTTTTTCACATTACACCGCACACAGCGCCCCTTATTCACATTACACCGCACACAGCGGCCCTTATTCACATTACACCGCACACCGCGCCCCTTATTCACATTACACCACACACCGCTCCCCTTATTCACATTACCCCGCACATTGCGCCCCTTATTCACATTACACTGCACACCGCGCCCCTTATTCATATTACAAAGCACACTGCGCCCCTTATTCACATTACACCGCACACAGTGCCCCTTATTCACATTACACCGCACACAGTGCCCCTTATTCACATTACACCGCACACAGCGCCCCTTATTCACATTACACTGCACAAAGCGCCCCTTATTCAAATTACACCCCACACAGTGCCCCTTATTCATATTACACCTCACACAGCGCCCCTTATTCACATTACACAACACACAGCGCCCCATATTCACATTACACCGCACACATCGCCCCTTATTCACATTACACCGCACACAGTGCCCCTTATTCACAGTACACCGCACACTGCGCCCCTTATTCACATTACACCGCACACAGCGCCCCTAATTCACATTACAGCCGCACACTGCGCCCCTTATTCACATTACACCGCACACAGCGCCCCTTATTCACATTACACCGCACACAGCGCCCCTTATTCACATTACACCACACACACATTACACCGCACACAGCACCCCTTATTCACATTACACTGCATACAGCGCCTCTTTTTCACATTACACCACACACTGCGCCCCTTATTCACATTACACCGCACACAGCACCCCTTATTCACATTACACAGCACACAGCACCCCTTATTCACATTACACCGCACACAGTGCCCCTTATTCACATTACACTGCACACAGCACCCCGTATTCACATTACACCACACACAGTGCCCCTTATTCACATTACACTGCACACAGCGCCCCTTATTCACGTTACACCGCACACAGCGCCCCTTATTCACATTATTCACAGTGCCCCTTATTCACATTACACCGCACACAGCGCCCCTTATTCACATTACGCTGCACACTGCACCCCTTATTCACATTACGCCGCACACAGTTCCCCTTATTCACATTACACCGCACACAGTGCCCCTTATTCACATTACACCGCACACAGTGCCCCTTATTCACATTACACCCCACACAGCGCCCCTTATTCATATTACACCTCACACAGCGCCCCTTATTCACATTACACAACACACATCGCCCCTTATTCACATTACACCGCACATAGCGCCCCTTATTCACTGTACAACGCACACTGCGCCCCTAATTCACATTACACCGCACACACTGCCCCATATACACATTACACTGCACACTGCGCCCTTATTCACATTAAACCACACACAGAGTCCCTTATTCACACTACACCGCACACAGCGCCCCTTATTCACATTACACCGCACACAGCGCCCCTTATTCACATTACACAACACACAGCGCCCCTTATTCACATTACACCGCAAACAGCGCCCCTTATTCACATTACACCGCACACAGCGCCCTTTATTCACATTACACCGCACACCGCGCCCCTTATTCACATTACACCGCACACCGCGCCCCTTATTCACATTACAATGCACACCGCGCTCCTTATTCACATTACACCGCACACAGTTCCCCTTATTCACATTACACCGCACACAGTGCCCCTTATTCACATTACACCGCACACAGTGCCCCTTATTCACATTACACCGCACAAAGCTCCCCTTTTTCACATTACACCCCACACAGCGCCCCTTATTCATATTACACCTCACACAGTGCCCCTTATTCACATTACACAACACACAGCGCCCCTTATTCACATTACACCGCACACATCACCCCTAATTCCAATTACACCGCACACAGCGCCCCTTATTCACAGTACACTGCACACTGCGCCCCTTATTCACATTACACCGCACTCAGCGCCCCTAATTCACATTGCACCGCACACAGCGCCCCTTATTCACATTACACCGCACACCGCACCCCTTATTCATATTACAAAGCACACTGCGCCCCTTATTCACATTACACCGCACACAGTGCCCCTTATTCACATTACACCGCACACAGTGCCCCTTATTCACATTACACCGCACACAGCGCCCCTTATTCACATTACACCACACACACATTACACCGCACACAGCAGCCCTTATTCACATTACACTGCATACAGCGCCTCTTTTTCACATTACACCACACACTGCGCCCCTTATTCACATTACACCGCACACAGCACCCCTTATTCACATTACACAGCACACAGCACCCCTTATTCACATTACACCGCGCACAGCGCCCCTTATTCACATTACACCGCACACAGTGCCCCTTATTCACATTACACCGCACACATCGCCCCTTATTCACATTACACCGCACACAGCGCCCCTATTCACACTACACCGCACACTGCGCCCCTTATTCACACTACACCGCACACAGCGCCCCTAATTCACATAACACCCACACACTGCCCCCTTATTCACATTACACCGCACACAGCGCCCCTTATTCACATTACACCACACACACATTACACCGCACACAGCACCCCTTATTCACATTACACCGCATACAGCGCCTCTTATTCACATTACACCACACACTGCGCCACTTGTTCACATTACACCGCACACTGCACCCCTTATTCACATTACACAGCACACAGCGCCCCTTATTCACATTACACCGCACACAGCGCCCCTTATTCACATTACACGGCACACAGCTCCCCTTATTCACATTAAACCACACACACTGCCCCATATACACATTACTCTGCACACTGCGCCCCTTATTCACATTACACCGCACACAGAGTCCCTTATTCACATTACACCGCACACAGCGCCCCTTATTCACATAGCACCGCACACAGCGCCCTTATTCACATTACACAGCACACAGCGCCCCTTTTTCACATTACACCGCACACAGCGCCCCTTATTCACATTACACCGCACACCGCGGCCCTTATTCACATTACACCGCACACCGCGCCCCTTATTCACATTACACCACACACCGCTCCCCTTATTCACATTACCCCGCACATTGCGCCCCTTATTCACATTACACCGCACACCGCGCCCCTTATTCATATTACAAAGCACACTGCGCCCCTTATTCACATTACACCGCACACAGTGCCCCTTATTCACATTACACCGCACACAGTGCCCCTTATTCACATTACACCGCACACAGCGCCCCTTATTCACATTACACTGCACAAAGCGCCCCTTATTCAAATTACACCCCACACAGTGCCCCTTTTTCACATTACACCTCACACAGCGCCCCTTATTCACATTACACAACACACAGCGCCCCATATTCACATTACACCGCACACATCGCCCCTTATTCACATTACACCGCACACAGCGCCCCTTATTCACAGTACACCGCACACTGCGCCCCTTATTCACATTACACCGCACACAGTGCCCCTAATTCACATTACAGCCGCACACTGCGCCCCTTATTCACATTACACCGCACACAGCGCCCCTTATTCACATTACACCGCACACAGCGCCCCTTATTCACATTACACCACACACACATTACACCGCACACAGCACCCCTTATTCACATTACACTGCATACAGCGCCTCTTTTTCACATTACACCACACACTGCGCCCCTTATTCACATTACACCGCACACAGCACCCCTTATTCACATTACACAGCACACATCACCCCTTATTCACATTACACCGCACACAGTGCCCCTTATTCACATTACACTGCACACAGCACCCCGTATTCACATTACACCACACACAGTGCCCCTTATTCACATTACACTGCACACAGCGCCCCTTATTCACGTTACACCGCACACAGCGCCCCTTATTCACATTATTCACAGTGCCCCTTATTCACATTACCCCGCAAACAGCACCCGTTATTCACATTACACCGCACACAGCGCCCCTTGTTCACATTATTCACAGTGCCCCTTATTCACATTACACCGCAAACAGCTCCCCTTATTCACATTACATCGCACACAGTGCCCCTTATTCACATTACACTGCACACAGTGCCCCTTATTCACATTACACTGCACACAGTGTCCCTTATTCACATTACACCGCCCCTTATTCACATTACACATCACACAGTGCCACTTGTTCACATTACACTGCACACAGTGTCCCTTATTCACATAACACCGCACACAGCGCCCCTTATTCACATTACACGGCACACAGCGCACCTTATTCACACTACACCGCACACAGTGTCCCTTATTCACATTACACCGCCCCTTATTCACATTACACATCACACAGTGCCACTTGTTCACATTACACAGCCCACAGTGTCCCTTATTCACATAACACCGCTCACAGCGCCCCTTATTCACATTACACCGCACACAGCGCCCCTTATTCACATTACACCGCACACAGTGTCCCTTATTCACATTACACCGCCCCTTATTCACATTACACCACACACAGCACCCCTTATTCACATTACACCGCACACAGTGTCCCTTATTCACATTACACCGCACACAGTGCCCCTTATTCACATGACACCGCACACAGTGTCCCTTATTCACATTACACCGCACATTCTGCCCCTTATTCACATTACACCACACACAGCACCCCATATTCACATTACACCGCACACAGCGCTCCTTATTCACGTTACACCGCACACAGCGACCCTTATTCACATTACACCGCACACAGCGCCCCTTATTCATGTTACTCCGCACACAGCGACCCTTATTCACGTTACCCCACACACAGCGCCCCTTATTCACATTACCCCGCATACAGCTTCCCTTATTCACATTACACCGCACAGAGCGTCCCTTATTCACATTTCACCGCACACAGCACCCCTTATTCACATTACACCGCACACAGCGCCCCTTATTCACATTACATGGCACAAAGCGCCCCTTATTCACATTACACCGCACACACTGCCCCATATACACATTACACCGCACACTGCGCCCCTTATTCACATTACACCGCACACTGCGCCCCTTATTCACATTACACCACACACAGCACCCCTTATTCACATTACACCGCACACTGCGCCCCTTATTCACATTACACCGCACACAGCGACCCTTATTCACATTACACCGCACACAGCGCCCCTTATTCACGTTACCCCGCACACAGCGACCCTTATTCACGTTACCCCGCACACAGCGCCCCTTATTCACATTACCCCGCATACAGCGTCCCTTATTCACATTACAATGCACAGAGCGTCCCTTATTCACATTTCACCGCACACAGCACCCCTTATTCACATTACACCGCACACAGCGCCCCTTATTCACATTACATGGCACACAGCGCCCCTTACTCACATTACACAGCACACACTGCCCCATATACACATTACACCGCACACTGCGCCCCTTAATCACATTACACCGCACACATAGTCCCTTATTCACACTACACCGCACACAGCGCCCCTTATTCACATTACACCACACACAGCGTCCCTTATTCACATTACACAACACACAGCACCCCTTATTCACATTACACTGCACACTGCGCCCCTTATTCACATTACACCACACACAGCGCCCCTTATTCACATTACACCGCACACTGCGCCCCTTATTCACATTACACCGCACACAGCGCCCCTTATTCACATTACACCGCACACAGCGCCCCTTATTCACATTACACCGCACACTGCGCCCCTTATTCACATTACACCGCACACAGTGCCCCTTATTCACATTACACCGCACACAGCGCCCCTTATTCACATTACACTGCACACAGCGCCCCTTATTCACATTACACCGCACACTGCGCCCCTTATTCACATTACACCGCACACTGCGCCCTTTATTCACATTACACTGCACACAGCGCCCCTTATTCACATTACACCACACATTGCGCCCCTTATTCACATTACACCGCACACAGTGCCCCTTATTCACATTACACCGCACACAGTGCCCCTTATTCACATTACCCCGCACACAGCGCCCCTTATTCACATTACCCCGCACACAGCGCCCCTTATTCACATTACCCCGCACACAGCGTCCCTTATTCACATTACATGGCACACAGCACCCCTTATTCACATTTCACCGCACACAATGCCCCTTAATCACAAAACACCACACACAGCGCCCCTTATTCACATTACACGGGACACAGCGCCCCTTATTCACATTACACCGCACACACTGCCCCAAATACACATTACACCGCACACTGCGCCCCTTATTCACATTACACCACACACATAGTCCCTTATTCACACTACACCGCACACAGCGCCCCTTATTCACATTACACCGCACACAGCGCCCCTTATTCACATTACACCGCACACTGCGCCACTTATTCACATTACACCACACACAGCGCCCCCTATTCACATTACACCGCACACAGCGCCCCTTATTCATGTTACACCGCACACAGCGCCCCTTATTCACATTACCCCGCACACTGTGCCCCTTATTCACATTACACCAGACACACATTACACCGCACACAGCACCCCTTATTCACATTACACCGCATACAGCGCCTCTTTTTCACATTACACCACACACTGCGCCCCTTATTCACATTACACCACACACAGCGCCCCTTATTCACATTACACAGCACACAGCACCCCTTATTCACATTACACTGCGCACAGCGCCCCTTATTCACATTACACCGCACACAGCGCCTCTTATTCGCATTACACCGCTCACTGCGCCCCTTATTCACATTACACCGCACACAGTGCCCCTTATTCACATTACACCACACACATCGCCCCTTATTCACATTACACCGCACACAGCGCCCCTTATTCACATTACACCGCACACTGCGCCCCTTATTCACATTACACCGCACACAGCGCCCCAAATTCACATTACACCCGCACACTGTGCCCCTTATTCACATTACACCGCACACAGCGCCCCTTATTCACATTACAAAACACACACATTACACCGCACACAGCACCCCTTATTCACATTAGACCGCATACAGCGCCTCTTATTCACATTACACCACACACTGCGCCCCTTATTCACATTACACCGCACACAGCACCCCTTATTAACATTACACAGCACACAGCGGCCCTTATTCACATTACACCGCACACAGCGCCCCTTATTCACATTACACGGCACACAGCGCCCCTTATTCACATTACACCGCACACACTGCCCCATATACACATTACCCTGCAAACTGCGCCCCTTATTCAAATTACACCACACACAGAGTCCCTTATTCACATTACACCGCACACAGCGCCCCTTATTCACATAACACCGCACACAGCGCCCCTTATTCACATTACACAGCACACAGCGCCCCTTATTCACATTGCACTGCACACATCGCCGCTTATTCACATTACACCGCACACAGCGCCCCTTATTCACATTACACCGCACACAGCGCCCCTTATTCACATTACACCGCACACCGCGCCCCTTATTCACAATACACCGCACACCGCGCCCCTTATTCACATTACACCGCACACCGTGCCCCTTATTCACATTACACCACACACCGCGCCCCTTATTCACATTACAAAGCACACTGCGCCCCTTATTCACATTACACCGCACACAGTGCCACATATTCACATTACACTGCACAAAGCGCCCCTTATTCACATTACACCCCACACAGCGCCCCTTATTCACATTACACCACACACAGCGCCCCTAATTCACATTACACCCGCACACTGCGCCCCTTATTCACATTACACCACACACAGCGCCCCTTATTCACATTACACCGCACACAGCGCCCCTTTTCACATTACACCACACACACATTACACCGCACACAGCACCCCTTATTCACATTACACCACATACAGCGCCTCTTTTTCACATTACACCACACACTGCGCCCCTTATTCACATTACACCGCACACAGCACCCTTTATTCACATTACACAGCACACAGCACCCCTTATTCACATTACACCGCGCACAGCGCCCCTTATTCACATTACACCGCACACAGCGCCTCTTATTCGCATTACACCGCTCACTGCGCCCCTTATTCACATTACACCACACACACATTACACCGCACACAGCACCCCTTATTCACATTAGACCGCATACAGCGCCTCTTATTCACATTACACCACACACTGCGCCCCTTATTCACATTACACCGCACACAGCACCCCTTGTTAACATTACACAGCACACAGCGGCCCTTATTCACATTAAACCGCACACAGCGCCCCTTATTCACATTACACGGCACACAGCGCCCCTTATTCACATTACACCGCACACACTGCCCCATATACACATTACCCTGCAAACTGCGCCCCTTATTCACATTACACCACACACAGAGTCCCTTATTCACATTACACCGCACACAGCGCCCCTTATTCACATAACACCGCACACAGCGCCCCTTATTCACATTACACAGCACACAGCGCCCCTTATTCACATTGCCCTGCACACATCGCCGCTTATTCACATTACACCGCACACAGCGCCCCTTATTCACATTACACCGCACACAGCGCCCCTTATTCACATTACACCGCACACCGCGCCCCTTATTCACAATACACCGCACACCGCGCCCCTTATTCACATTACAGCGCACACCGTGCCCCTTATTCACATTACACCACACACCGCGCCCCTTATTCACATTACAAAGCACACTGCGCCCCTTATTCACATTACACCGCACACAGTGCCACATATTCACATTACACTGCACAAAGCGCCCCTTATTCACATTACACCCCACACAGCGCCCCTTTTTCACATTACACCGCACACAGCGCCCCTAATTCACATTACACCCGCACACTGCGCCCCTTATTCACATTACACCGCACACAGCGCCCCTTATTCACATTACACCGCACACAGCGCCCCTTTTCACATTACACCACACACACATTACACCGCACACAGCACCCCTTATTCACATTACACCACATACAGCGCCTCTTTTTCACATTACACCACACACTGCGCCCCTTATTCACATTACACCGCACACAGCACCCTTTATTCACATTACACAGCACACAGCACCCCTTATTCACATTACACCGCAAACAGCGCCTGTTATTCACATTACACCGCACATAGCGCCGCTTATTCACATTACACCGCACACAGCGCCCCTTATTCACATTACACCGCACACAGCTCCCCGTATTCACATTACACCGCACACAGCGCCCCTTATTCACATTACACCGCACACAGCGAGCCTTGTTCACATTATTCACAGTGCCCCTTATTCACATTACACCGCAAACAGCTCCCCTTATTCACATTACATCGCACACAGTGCCCCTTATTCACATTACACTGGACACAGTGCCCCTTATTCACATTACACTGCACACAGTGTCCCTTATTCACATTACACCGCAAACAGCGCCTGTTATTCACATTACACCGCACATAGCGCCGCTTATTCACATTACACCGCACACAGCGCCCCTTATTCACATTACACCGCACACAGCTCCCCGTATTCACATTACACCGCACACAGCGCCCCTTATTCACATTACACCGCACACAGCGCCCCTTGTTCACATTATTCACAGTGCCCCTTATTCACATTACACCGCAAACAGCTCCCCTTATTCACATTACATCGCACACAGTGCCCCTTATTCACATTACACTGCACACAATGCCCCTTATTCACATTACACTGCACACAGTGTCCCTTATTCACATTACACCGCCCCTTATTCACATTACACATCACACAGCGCCCCTTATTCACATTACACCGCACACAGTGCCCCTTATTCACATTACACCGCACACAGCGCCCCTTATTCACATTTCACTGCACACAATGCCCCTTAATCACATTACACCGCACACAGCGCCCCTTTTTCACATAACACGGCACACAGCGCCCCTTATTCACAGTACACCGCACACACTGCCCCATATACACATTACACCGCACACTGCGCCCCTTATTCACATTACACCGCACACAACTCACCTTATTCACATTACACAGCACACACTGTCCCTTAATCACATTACACCGCACATAGCGCCCCTTATTCACATTACACTGCACAAAGCTCCCCTTATGCACATTACACCGCACACAGCGCCCCTTATTAACATTACACCGTACAGAGCGCCCCTTATTCACATTACACCACACACAGCGACCCTTATTCACGTTACCCCGCACACAGCGCCCCTTATTCACATTACCCCGCACACAGCGCCCCTTATTCACATAACACCGCACACAGCGGCCCTTATTCGCATTTCACCGCACAAAACGCCCCTTAATCACATTACACCACACACAGCGCCCCTTATTCACATTACATGGCACACAGCACCCCTTATTCACATTACACCGCACACACTGCCCCATATACACATTACACTGCACACTGCGCCCCTTATTCACACTACACTGCACACAGAGTCCCTTATTCACACTACACCGCACACAGCGCCCCTTATTCACATTACACTGCACACAGCGCCCCTAATTCACATTACACAACACACAGCTCCCCTTATTCACATTAAACCGCACACAGCGCCCCTTATTCACATTACTCCGCACACAGCGCCCCTTATTCACATTACACCACACACACATTACACCGCACACAGCACCCCTTATTCACATTACACCACATACAGCACCTCTTATTCACATTACACCACACACTGCGCCCCTTATTCACATTACACCGCACACAGCACCCCTTATTCACATTACACCGCACACAGCGCCCCTTATTCACATTACACCGCACACAGCGCCCCTTATTCACATTACATGGCACACAGCGCCCCTTATTCACATTACACCGCACACACTGCCCCATATACACATTACACTGCACACTGTGCCCCTTATTCACATTACACCGCACACAGAGTCCCTTATTCACATTACACCACACACAGCACCCCTTATTCACATAACATCGCACACAGCGCCCCTTATTCACATTACACAGCACACAGCGCCCCTTATTCACATTACACCGCACACAGCGCCCCTTATTCACATTACACCGCACACAGCACCCCTTATTCACATTACACCGCACACCGCGCCCCTTATTCACATTACAGAGCACACCGCGCCCCTTATTCACATTACACCGCACACAGTGCCCCTTATTCACATTACACCGCACAAAGCGCCCCTTATTCACATTACACCCCACACAGCGCCCCTTTCTCATATTACACCTCACACAGTGCCCCTTATTCACATTACACAACACACAGCGCCCCATATTCACATTACACCGCACACATCGCCCCTTATTCACATTACACCGCACACAGCGCCCCTTATTCACAGTACACCGCACACTGCGCCCCTTATTCACATTACACCGCACACAGCGCCCCTAATTCACATTACACCCGCACACTGCACCCCTTATTCACATTACACCGCACACAGCACCCCTTATTCACATTACACCGCACACTGTGCCCCTTATTCACATTACACCACACACATTACACCACACACAGCACCCCTTATTCACATTACACCGCATACAGTGCCTCTTTTTCACATTACACCACACACTGCGCCCCTTATTCACATTACACCACACACAGCGCCCCTTATTCACATTACACAGCACACAGCACCCCTTATTCACATTACACCGTGCACAGCGCCCCTTATTCACATTACACCGCACACAGCGCCTCTTATTTGCATTACACCGCTCACTGCGCCCCTTATTCACATTACACCGCACACAGTGCCCCTTATTCACATTACACCGCACACATCGCCCCTTATTCACATTACACCGCACACAGCGCCCCTTATTCACATTACACCGCACACTGCGCCCCTTATTCACATTACACCGCACACAGCGCCCCTAATTCACATTACACCCGCACACTGCGCCCCTTATTCACAATACACCGCACACAGCGTCCCTTATTCACATTACACCACACACACATTACACCGCACACAGCACCCCTTATTCACATTAGACCGCATACAGCGCCTCTTATTCACATTACACCACACACTGCGCCCCTTATTCACATTACACCGCACACAGCACCCCTTATTAACATTACACAGCACACAGCGCCCCTTATTCACATTACACCGCACACAGCGCCCCTTATTCACATTACACCGCACACACTGCCCCATATACACATTACCCTGCACACTGCGCCCCTTATTCACATTACACCGCACACAGAGTCCCTTATTCACATTACACCGCACACAGCGCCCCTTATTCACATAACACCGCACACAGCGCCCCTTATTCACATTACACAGCACACAGCGCCCCTTATTCACATTGCACCGCACACAGCGCCCCTTATTCACATTACACCGCACACAGCGCCCCTTATTCACATTACACCGCACACCGCGCCCCTTATTCACATTACACCGCACACCGCGCCCCTTATTTACATTACACCGCACACAGCGCCCCTTATTCACATTGCACCGCACACAGCGCCCCTTATTCACATTACACCGCACACAGCGCCCCTTATTCACATTACACCGCACACCGCACCCCTTATTCACATTACACCGCACACAGCGCCCCTTATTCACATTACACCGCACACCGCGCCCCTTATTCACATTACACCGCACACCGCGCCCCTTATTCACATTACACCGCACACCGTGCCCCTTATTCACATTACACCGCACACGGCGCCCATTATTCACATTACAAAGCACACTGCGCCCCTTATTCACATTACACCGCACACAGTGCCCCTTATTCACATTACACCGCACACAGTGCCCCATATTCACATTACACCGCACAAAGCGCCCCTTATTCACATTACACCCCACACAGCGCCCCTTATTCACATTACAACTCACACAGCGCCCCTTATTCACATTACACCGCACACAGCGCCCCTAATTCACATTACACCCGCACACTGCGCCCCTTATTCACATTACACCGCACACAGCGCCCCTTATTCACATTACACCGCACACAGCGCCCCTTTTCACATTACACCACACACACATTACACTGCACACAGCACCCCTTATTCACATTACACCGCATACAGCGCCTCTTTTTCACATTACACCACACACTGCGCCCCTTATTCACATTACACCGCACACAGCACCCTTTATTCACATTACACAGCACACAGCACCCCTTATTCACATTACACCGCGCACAGCGCCCCTTATTCACATTACACCGCACACAGCACCTCTTATTCGCATTACACCGCTCACTGCGCCCCTTATTCACATTACAACGCACACAGTGCCCCTTATTCACATTACACTGCACACAGCACCCAGTATTCACATTAGACCGCACACAGTGCCCCTTATTCACATTACACTGCACACAGCGCCCCTTATTCACGTTACACCGCACACAGTGCCCCTTATTCACATTATTCACAGTGCCCTTTATTCACATTACACCGCAAACAGCGCCCGTTATTCACATTACACCGCACATAGCGCCACTTATTCACATTACACCGCACACAGCTCCCCGTATTCACATTACACCGCACACAGCGCCCCTTATTCACATTACACCGCACACAGCGCCCCTTGATCACATTATTCACAGTGCCCCTTATTGACATTACACCGCAAACAGCTCCCCTTATTCACATTACATCGCACACAGTGCCCCTTATTCACATTACACTGCACACAGTGCCCCTTATTCACATTACACTGCACACAGTGTCCCTTATTCACATTACTCCGCCCCTTATTCACATTACACATCACACAGTGCCACTTGTTCACATTACACTGCACACAGTGTCCCTTATTCACATAACACCGCACACAGCGCCCCTTATTCACATTACACCGCACACAGCGCCCCTTATTCACATTACACCGCACACAGTGCCCCTTATTCACATTACACAGCACACAGCGCCCCTTATTCACATTTCACTGCACACAATGCCCCTTAATCACATTACACCGCACACAGCGCCCCTTATTCACATAACACCGCACACAGCGCCCCTTATTCACAGTACACCGCACACACTGCCCCATATACACATTACACCGCACACTGCGCCCCTTATTCACATTACACCGCACACAGCTCACCTTATTCACATTACACCGCACACACTGTCCCTTAATCACATTACACCGCACATAGCGCCCCTTATTCACATTACACCGCACAAAGCTCCCCTTATGCACATTACACCGCACACAGCGCCCCTTATTAACATTACACCGTACAGAGCGCCCCGTATTCACATTACACCACACACAGCGCCCCTTATTCACATTACACCGCACACAGCCCCCCTTATTCACATTGCACCGCACACACTGTCCCTTAATCACATTACACCTCACATAGCGCCCCTTATTCACATTACACCGCACAAAGCTCCCCTTATGCACATTACACCGCACACAGCGCCCCTTATTAACATTACACCGTACAGAGCGCCCCTTATTCACATTACACCACACACAGCGCCCCTTATTCACATTACACCGCACACAGCGCCTCTTATTCACATTACACCGCACACAGCGCCCCTTATTCACATTACACCGCACATAGCGCCCCTTATTCACATTACACCGCACACAGCGCCCCTTATTCACATTACACCGCACACAGCGCCCATTATTCACGTACACCGCACACAGCGCCCCTTATTCACATTATTCACAGCGCCCCTTATTCACATTACACCGCACACAGTGCCCCTTATTCACATTACACCGCACACAGCGCCTCTTATTCACATTACACCGCACACTGCGCCCCTTATTCACTTTACACCGCACACAGTGCCCCTTATTCACATTACACTGCACACAGCCCCCCTTATTCACATTACACTGCACACAGCACCCCGTATTCACATTACACCGCACACAGTGCCCCTTATTCACGTTACACCACACACTGCGCCCCTTATTCACATTATTCACAGTGCCCCTTATTCACATTACACCGCACACAGCTCCCCGTATTCACAGTACACCGCACACTGCGCCCCTTATTCACAGTACACCGCACACAGTGCCCCGTATTCACATTACACTGCACACAGTACCCTTATTCTTATTGCACCGCACACACCGCCCCTTATTCACATTACACCGCACACAGTGCCCCGTATTCACATTACACCGCACACAGTACCCTTCTTCACATTACACAACACACAGCGCCCCTTATTCACATTACACCGCACACAGTGTCCCTTATTCACATTACACTGCCCCTTATTCACATTACACCGCACACAGTGCCCCTTATTCACATTACTCCGCACACAGTGTCCCTTATTCACATTACACCGCTCTCAGCACCCCTTATTCACATTACACCGCACACAGCGCCTCTTATTCACATTACACCACACACAGCGCCCCTTATTCACATTACACCGCACACAGCGCCCCTTATTCACATTACACCGCACACAGCGCCCCTTATTCACATTACACCTCACACTCTGCCCCTTATTCACATTACACCACACACAGCACCACCTATTCACATTACACCGCACACAGCGGCCCTTATTCACATTTCACCGCACAAAATGCCCCTTAATCACATTACACCACACACAGCGCCCCTTATTCACATTACATGGCACACAGCGCCCCTTATTCACATTACACCGCACACAGTGCCCCATATACACATTACACCGCACACTGCGCCCCTTATTCACACTACACTGCACACAGAGTCCCTTATTCACACTACACCACACACAGCGCCACTTATTCACATTACACAGCACACACCGCCCCTAATTCACATTACACAACACACAGCGCCCCTTATTCACATTACGCCGCACACAGCTCCCCTTATTCACATTACACCGCACACAGCGCCCCTTATTCACATTACACCGCACACAGCGCCCCTTATTCACATTACACCACACACACATTACACCGCACACAGCACCCCTTATTCACATTACACCGCATACAGCGCCTCTTATTCACATTACACCACACACTGCGCCCCTTATTCACATTACACTGCACACAGCACCCCTTATTCACATTACACAGCACACAGCGCCCCTTATTCACATTACACGGCACACAGCGCCCCTTATTCACATTACACCGCACACACTGCCCCATATACACATTACACCGCACACTGCGCCCCTTATTCACATTACACCGCACACAGAGTCCCTTATTCACATTACACCGCACACAGCGCCCCTTATTCACATAACACCGCACACAGCGCCCCTTATTCACATTACACAGCACACAGCGCCCCTTATTCACATTGCACCGCTCACAGCGCCCCTTATTCACATTGCACCGCACACAGCGCCCCTTATTCACATTACACCGCACACAGCGCCCCTTATTCACATTACACCGCACACAGCGCCCCTTATTCACATTACACTGCACACCACGCCCATTATTCACATTACACCGCACACAGCGCCCCTTATTCACATTACACCGCACACAGCGCCCATTATTCACGTTACACCGCACACAGCGCCCCTTATTCACATTATTCACAGCGCCCCTTATTCACATTACACCGCACACAGTGCCCCTTATTCACATTACACCGCACACAGCGCCTCTTATTCACATTACACCGCACACTGCGCCCCTTATTCACTTTACACCGCACACAGTGCCCCTTATTCACATTACACTGCACACAGCGCCCCTTATTCACATTACACTGCACACAGCACCCCGTATTCACATTACACCGCACACAGTGCCCCTTATTCACATTACACCACACACAGTGCCCCTTATTCACGTTACACCACACACTGCGCCCCTTATTCACATTATTCACAGTGCCCCTTATTCACATTACACCGCACACAGCTCCCCGTATTCACAGTACACCGCACACTGCGCCCCTTATTCACAGTACACCGCACACAGTGCCCCGTATTCACATTACACTGCACACAGTACCCTTATTCTTATTGCACCGCACACAGCGCCCCTTATTCACATTACACCGCACACAGTGCCCCGTATTCACATTACACCGCACACAGTACCCTTCTTCACATTACACAACACACAGCGCCCCTTATTCACATTACACCGCACACAGTGTCCCTTATTCACATTACACCGCCCCTTATTCACATTACACCGCACACAGTGCCCCTTATTCACATTACACCGCACACAGCGTCCCTTATTCACATTACACCGCTCTCAGCACCCCTTATTCACATTACACCGCACACAGCGCCTCTTATTCACATTACACCACACACAGCGCCCCTTATTCACATTACACCGCACACAGCGCCCCTTATTCACATTACACCGCACACAGCGCCCCTTATTCACATTACACCTCACACTCTGCCCCTTATTCACATTACACCACACACAGCACCCCCTATTCACATTACACCGCACACAGCGCCCCTTATTCACGTTACCCCGCACACAGCGACCCTTATTCACATTACCCCGCACACAGCGCCCCTTATTCACATTACCCCGCACACAGAGCCCCTTATTCACATTACACCGCACACAGCGGCCCTTATTCACATTTCACCGCACAAAATGCCCCTTAATCACATTACACCACACACAGCGCCCCTTATTCACATTACATGGCACACAGCGCCCCTTATTCACATTACACCACACACAGCGCCACTTATTCACATTACACAGCACACAGCGCCCCTAATTCACATTACACAACACACAGCGCCCCTTATTCACATTACGCCGCACACAGCTCCCCTTATTCACATTACACCGCACACAGCGCCCCTTATTCACGTTACACCGCACACAGCGACCCTTATTCACATTACCCCGCACACAGCGCCCCTTATTCACATTACCCCGCACACAGAGCCCCTTATTCACATTACACCGCACACAGCGGCCCTTATTCACATTTCACCGCACAAAATGCCCCTTAATCACATTACACCACACACAGCGCCCCTTATTCACATTACATGGCACACAGCGCCCCTTATTCACATTACAACGCACACAGTGCCCCATATACACATTACACCGCACACTGCGCCCCTTATTCACACTACACTGCACACAGAGTCCCTTATTCACACTACACCACACACAGCGCCACTTATTCACATTACACAGCACACACCGCCCCTAATTCACATTACACAACACACAGCGCCCCTTATTCACATTACGCCGCACACAGCTCCCCTTATTCACATTACACCGCACACAGCGCCCCTTAATCACATTACACCGCACACAGCGCCCCTTATTCACATTACACCACACACACATTACACCGCACACAGCACCCCTTATTCACATTACACCGCATACAGCGCCTCTTATTCACATTACACCACACACTGCGCCCCTTATTCACATTACACTGCACACAGCACCCCTTATTCACATTACACAGCACACAGCGCCCCTTATTCACATTACACGGCACACAGCGCCCCTTATTCACATTACACCGCACACACTGCCCCATATACACATTACACCGCACACTGCGCCCCTTATTCACATTACACCGCACACAGAGTCCCTTATTCACATTACACCGCACACAGCGCCCCTTATTCACATAACACCGCACACAGCGCCCCTTATTCACATTACACAGCACACAGCGCCCCTTATTCACATTGCACCGCTCACAGCGCCCCTTATTCACATTGCACCGCACACAGCGCCCCCTATTCACATTACACCGCACACAGCGCCCCTTATTCACATTACACCGCACACAGTGCCCCTTATTCACATTACACCGCACACCACGCCCATTATTCACATTACACCGCACACAGCGCCCCTTATTCACATTACACCGCACACAGCGCCCATTATTCACGTTACACCGCACACAGCGCCCCTTATTCACATTATTCACAGCGCCCCTTATTCACATTACACCGCACACAGTGCCCCTTATTCACATTACACCGCACACAGCGCCTCTTATTCACATTACACCGCACACTGCGCCCCTTATTCACTTTACACCGCACACAGTGCCCCTTATTCACATTACACTGCACACAGCGCCCCTTATTCACATTACACTGCACACAGCACCCCGTATTCACATTACACCGCACACAGTGCCCCTTATTCACATTACACCGCACACAGTGCCCCTTATTCACGTTACACCACACACTGCGCCCCTTATTCACATTATTCACAGTGCCCCTTATTCACATTACACCGCACACAGCTCCCCGTATTCACAGTACACCGCACACTGCGCCCCTTATTCACAGTACACCGCACACAGTGCCCCGTATTCACATTACACTGCACACAGTACCCTTATTCTTATTGCACCGCACACAGCGCCCCTTATTCACATTACACCGCACACAGTGCCCCGTATTCACATTACACCGCACACAGTACCCTTCTTCACATTACACAACACACAGCGCCCCTTATTCACATTACACCGCACACAGTGTCCCTTATTCACATTACACCGCCCCTTATTCACATTACACCGCACACAGTGCCCCTTATTCACATTACACCGCACACAGTGTCCCTTATTCACATTACACCGCTCTCAGCACCCCTTATTCACATTACACCGCACACAGCGCCTCTTATTCACATTACACCACACACAGCGCCCCTTATTCACATTACACCGCACACAGCGCCCCTTATTCACATTACACCGCACACAGCGCCCCTTATTCACATTACACCTCACACTCTGCCCCTTATTCACATTACACCACACACAGCACCCCCTATTCACATTACACCGCACACAGCGCCCCTTATTCACGTTACACCGCACACAGCGACCCTTATTCACATTACCCGGCACACAGCGCCCCTTATTCACATTACCCCGCACACAGAGCCCCTTATTCACATTACACCGCACACAGCGGCCATTATTCACATTTCACCGCACAAAATGCCCCTTAATCACATTACACCACACACAGCGCCCCTTATTCACATTACATGGCACACAGCGCCCCTTATTCACATTACACCGCACACAGTGCCCCATATACACATTACACCGCACACTGCGCCCCTTATTCACACTACACTGCACACAGAGTCCCTTATTCACACTACACCACACACAGCGCCCCTTATTCACATTACACCGCACACAGCGCCCCTTATTCACATTACACCACACACACATTACACCGCACACAGCACCCCTTATTCACATTACACCGCATACAGCGCCTCTTATTCACATTACACCACACACTGCGCCCCTTATTCACATTACACTGCACACAGCACCCCTTATTCACATTACACAGCACACAGCGCCCCTTATTCACATTACACGGCACACAGCGCCCCTTATTCACATTACACCGCACACACTGCCCCATATACACATTACACCGCACACTGCGCCCCTTATTCACATTACACCGCACACAGAGTCCCTTACTCACATTACACCGCACACAGCGCCTCTTATTCACATAACACCACACACAGCGCCCCTTATTCACATTACACAGCACACAGCGCCCCTTATTCACATTGCACCGCTCACAGCGCCCCTTATTCACATTGCACCGCACACAGCGCCCCTTATTCACATTACACCGCACACAGCGCCCCTTATTCACATTACACCGCACACAGCGCCCCTTATTCACATTACACCGCACACCACGCCCATTATTCACATTACACCGCACACCCCGCCCCTTATTCACATTACACCGCACACCGCGCCCCTTATTCACATTACACCGCACACCGCGCCCCTTATTCACATTACAAAGCACACAGCGCCCCTTATTCACATTACACCACACACAGTGCCCCGTATTCACATTACACTGCACACAATACCCTTATTCTTATTACACCGCACACAGCGCCCCTTATTCACATTACACCGCACACAGTGCCCCGTATTCATATTACACCGCACACAGTACGCTTATTCACATTACACCACACACAGCGCCCCTTATTCACATTACACCACACACAGTGTCCCTTATTCACATTACACCGCCCCTTATTCACATTACACCGCACACAGTGCCCCTTATTCACATTACACCGCACACAGTGTCCCTTATTCACTTTACACTGCTCTCAGCACCCCTTATTCACATTACACCGCACACAGCGCCTCTTATTCAAATTACACCACACACAGCGCCCCTTATTCACATTACACCACACACAGCGCCCCTTATTCACATTACACCGCACACAGTGCCCCTTATTCACATTACACCTCACACTCTGCCCCTTATTCACATTACACCACACACAGCGCCCCCTATTCACATTACACCGCACACAGCGCCCCTTATTCATGTTACACCGCACACAACGACCCTTATTCACATTACCCCGCACACAGCGCCCCTTATTCACATTACCCCGCACACAGAGCCCCTTATTCACATTACTCCGCACACAGCGGCCCTTATTCACATTTCACCGCACAAAACGCCCCTTAATCACATTACACCACACACAGCACCCCTTATTCACATTACATGGCACACAGCGCCCCTTATTCACATTACACCGCACACAGTGCCCCATATACACATTACACCGCACACTGCGCCCCTTATTCACACTACACTGCACACAGAGTCCTTTATTCACACTACACCACACACAGCGCCCCTTATTCACATTACACAGCACACAGCGCCCCTAATTCACATTACACAACACACAGCGCCCCTTATTCACATTACGCCGCACACAGCTCCCCTTATTCACATTACACCGCACACAGCGCCCCTTATTCACACTACACCGCACACAGCGCCCCTTATTCACATTACACCACACACACATTACACCGCACACAGCACCCCTTATTCACATTACACCGCATACAGCGCCTCTTATTCACATTACACCACACACTGCGCCCCTTATTCACATTACACCGCACACAGCACCCCTTATTCACATTACACAGCACACAGCGCCCCTTATTCACATTACACCGCACACAGCGCCCCTTATTCACATTACACGGCACACAGCACCCCTTATACACATTACACCGCACACACTGCCCCATATACACATTACACCGCACACTGCGCCCCTTATTCACATTACACCGCACACAGAGTCCCTTATTCACATTATACCGCACACAGCGCCCCTTATTCACATAACACCGCACACAGCGCCCCTTATTCACATTACACAGCACACAGCGCCCTTTATTCACATTGCACCGCACACAGCGCCCCTTATTCACATTGCACCGCACACAGCGCCCCTTATTCACATTACACCGCACACAGCGCCCCTTATTCACATTACACCGCACACAGCGCACCTTATTCACATTACACCGCACACAGCGCCCCTTATTCACATTACACCGCACACCACGCCCATTATTCACATTACACCGCACACCGCGCCCCTTATTCACATTACACCGCACACCGCGCCCCTTATTCACATTACAAAGCACACCGCGCCCCTTATTCACATTACACCGCACACAGTGCCCCTTATTCACATTACACTGCACACAGTGCCCCTTATTCACATTACACCGCACAAAGCGCCCCTTATTCACATTACACCCCACACAGCGCCCCTTATTCATATTACACCTCACACAGCGCCCCTTATTCACATTACACAACACACAGCGCCCCATTTTCACATTACACCGCACACATCGCCGCTTATTCACATTACACCGCACACAGCGCCCCTTATTCACAGTACACCGCACACTGCGCCCCTTATTCACATTACACCGCACACAGCGCCCCTAATTCACATTACACCCGCACTCTGCGCCCCTTATTCACACTACACCACACACAGCGCCCCTTATTCACATTACACCGCACACAGCGCCCCTTAATCACATTACACCACACACACATTACACCGCACACAGCACCCCTTATTCACATTACACCGCAAACAGCGCCTCTTTTTCACATTACACCACACACTGCGCCCCTTATTCACATTACACCGCACACAGCACCCCTTATTCACATTACACAGCACACAGCACCCCTTATTCACATTACACCGCGCACAGTGCCCCTTATTCACATTACACCGCACACAGCGCCTCTTATTCGCATTACACCGCTCACTGCGCCCTTTATTCACAGTACACCGCACACAATGCCCCTTATTCACATTACACTGCACACAGCGCCCCGTATTCACATTACACCGCACACAGTGCCCCTTATTCACATTACACCGCACACAGCGCCCCTTTTTCACGTTACACCGCACACAGCGCCCCTTATTCACATTATTCACAGTGCCCCTTTTTCACATTACCCCGCAAACAGCGCCTGTTATTCACATTACACCGCACATATCGCCGCTTATTCACATTACACCGCGCACAGCGCCCGTTATTCACATTACACAGCACACAGCGCCTCTTATTCGCATTACACCGCTCACTGTGCCCCTTATTCACATTACACCGCACACAGTGCCCCTTATTCACATTACACCGCACACATCGCCCCTTATTCACATTACACCGCACACAGCGCCCCTATTCACAGTACACCGCACACTGCGCCCCTTATTCACATTACACCGCACACAGCGCCCCTAATTCACATATCACCCGCACACTGCGGCCCTTATTCACATTACACCGCACACAGCGCCCCTTATTCACATTACACCACACACACATTACACCGCACACAGCACCCCTTATTCACATTAGACCGCATACAGCGCCTCTTATTCACATTACACCACACACTGTGCCCCTTATTCACATTACACCGCACACTGCACCCCTTATTCACATTACACAGCACACAGCGCCCCTTATTCACATTACACCGCACACAGCGCCCCTTATTCACATTACACGGCACACAGTGTCCCTTATTCACATTACACCGCCCCTTATTCACATTACACATCACACAGTGCCACTTGTTCACATTACACTGCACACAGTGTCCCTTATTCACATTACACCGCACACAGCGCCCCTTATTCACATTACACCGCACACAGCGCCCCTTATTCACATTACACCGCACACAGTGCCCCTTATTCACATTACACAGCACACAGCGCCCCTTATTCACATTTCACTGCAAACAATGCCCCTTAATCACATTACACCGCACACAGCGCCCCTTATTCACATAACACCGCACACAGCGCCCCTTATTCACATTACACCGCACACACTGCCCCATATACACATTACACCGCACACTGCGCCCCTTATTCACATTACACCGCACACAGCTCACCTTATTCACATTACACCGCACACACTGTCCCTTAATCACATTACACCGCACATAGCGCCCCTTATTCACATTACACCGCACAAAGCTCCCCTTATGCACATTACACCGCAGACAGCGCCCCTTATTAACATTACACCGTACAGAGCACCCCGTATTCACATTACACCACACACAGCGCCCCTTATTCACATTACACCGCACACAGCCCCCCTTATTCACATTGCACCGCACACACTGTCCCTTAATCACATTACACCGCACATAGCGCCCCTTATTCACATTACACCGCACAAAGCTCCCCTTATGCACATTACACCGCACACAGCGCCCCTTATTAACATTACACCGTACAGAGCGCCCCTTATTCACATTACACCACACACAGCGCCCCTTATTCACATTACACTGCACACAGCGCCTCTTATTCACATTACACCGCACACAGCGCCCCTTATTCACATTACACCGCACATAGCGCCCCTTATTCACATTACACCGCACACAGCGCCCCTTATTCACATTACACCGCACACAGCGCCCATTATTCACGTTACACCGCACACAGCGCCCCTTATTCACATTATTCACAGCGCCCCTTATTCACATTACACCGCACACAGTGCCCCTTATTCACATTACACCGCACACAGCACCTCTTATTCACATTACACCGCACACTGCGCCCCTTATTCACATTACACCGCACACAGTGCCCCTTATTCACATTACACTGCACACAGCGCCCCTTATTCACATTACACTGCACACAGCACCCCGTATTCACATTACACCACACACAGTGCCCCTTATTCACATTACACCGCACACAGTGCCCCTTATTCACGTTACACCACACACTGCGCCCCTTATTCACATTATTCACAGTGCCCCTTATTCACATTACACCGCACACAGCTCCCCGTATTCACAGTACACCGCACACTGCGCCCCTTATTCACAGTACACCGCACACAGTGCCCCGTATTCACATTACACTGCACACAGTACCCTTATTCTTATTACACCGCACACAGCGCCCCTTATTCACTTTACACCGCACACAGTGCCCCGTATTCACATTACACCGCACACAGTACCCTTATTCACATTACACCACACACAGCGCCCCTTATTCACATTACACCGCACACAGTGTCCCTTATTCACATTACACCACCCCTTATTCACATTACACCGCACACAGTGCCCCTTATTCACATTACACCACACACAGTGTCCCTTATTCACATTACACCGCTCTCAGCACCCCTTATTCACATTACACCGCACACAGCGCCTCTTATTCACATTACACCACACACAGCGCCCCTTATTCACATTACACCGCACACAGCGCCCCTTATTCACATTACACCGCACACAGCGCCCCTTATTCACATTATACCTCACACTCTGCCCCTTATTCACATTACACCACACACAGCGCCCCTTATTCACGTTACACCGCACACAGCGACCCTTATTCACATTACCCCGCACACAGCGCCCCTTATTCACATTACCCCGCACACAGAGCCCCTTATTCACATTACACCGCACACAGCGGCCCTTATTCACATTTCACCGCACAAAATGCCCCTTAATCACATTACACCACACACAGCGCCCCTTATTCACATTATATGGCACACAGCGCCCCTTATTCACATTACACCGCACACAGTGCCCCATATACACATTACACCGCACACTGCGCCCCTTATTCACACTACACTGCACACAGAGTCCCTTATTCACACTACACCACACACAGCGCCACTTATTCACATTACACAGCACACAGCGCCCCTAATTCACATTACACAACACAAAGCGCCCCTTATTCACATTACGCCGCACACAGCTCCCCTTATTCACATTACACCGCACACAGCGCCCCTTATTCACATTACACCGCACACAGTGCCCCTTATTCACATTACACCGCATACAGCGCCTCTTATTCACATTACACCACACACTGCGCCCCTTATTCACATTACACTGCACACAGCACCCCTTATTCACATTACACAGCACACAGCGCCCCTTAATCACATTACACAGCACACAGCGCCCCTTATTCACATTACACCGCATACACTGCCCCATATACACATTACACCGCACACTGCGCCCCTTATTCACATTACACCGCACACAGAGTCCCTTATTCACATTACACCGCACACAGCGCCCCTTATTCACATAACACCGCACACAGCGCCCCTTATTCACATTACACCGCACACAGCGCCCCTTATTCACATTGCACCGCACACAGCGCCCCTTATTCACATTGCACCGCACACAGCGCCCCTTATTCACATTACACCGCACACAGCGCCCCTTATTCACATTACACCGCACACAGCGCCCCTTATTCACATTACACCGCACACCGCGCCCCTTATTCACATTACAAAGCACACAGCGCCCCTTATTCACATTACACCACACACAGTGCCCCGTATTCACATTACACTGCACACAATACCCTTATTCTTATTACACCGCACACAGCGCCCCTTATTCACATTACACCGCACACAGTGCCCCGTATTCACATTACACCGCACACAGTACCCTTATTCACATTACACCACACACAGCGCCCCTTATTCACATTACACCACACACAGTGTCCCTTATTCACATTACACCGCCCCTTATTCACATTACACCGCACACAGTGCCCCTTATTCACATTACACCGCACACAGTGTCCCTTATTCACATTACACCGCTCTCAGCACCCCTTATTCACATTACACCGCACACAGCGCCTCTTATTCAAATTACACCACACACAGCGCCCCTTATTCACATTACACCACACACAGCGCCCCTTATTCACATTACAACGCACACAGTGCCCCTTATTCACATTACACCTCACACTCTGCCCCTTATTCACATTACACCACACACAGCGCCCCCTATTCACATTACACCGCACACAGCGCCCCTTATTCATGTTACACCGCACACAGCGACCCTTATTCACATTACCCCGCACACAGCGCCCCTTATTCACATTACCCCGCACACAGAGCCCCTTATTCACATTACACCGCACACAGCGGCCCTTATTCACATTTCACCGCACAAAACGCCCCTTAATCACATTACACCACACACAGCACCCCTTATTCACATTACATGACACACAGCGCCCCTTATTCACATTACACCGCACACAGTGCCCCATATACACATTACACCGCACACTGCGCCCCTTATTCACACTACACTGCACACAGAGTCATTTATTCACACTACACCACACACAGCGCCCCTTATTCACATTACACAGCACACAGCGCCCCTAATTCACATTACACAACACACAGCGCCCCTTATTCACATTACGCCGCACACAGCTCCCCTTATTCACATTACACCGCACACAGCGCCCCTTATTCACATTACACCACACACACATTACACCGCACACAGCACCCCTTATTCACATTACACCGCATACAGCGCCTCTTATTCACATTACACCACACACTGCGCCCCTTATTCACATTACACCGCACACAGCACCCCTTATTCACATTACACAGCACACAGCGCCCCTTATTCACATTACACCGCACACAGCGCCCCTTATTCACATTACACGGCACACAGCGCCCCTTATACACATTACACCGCACACACTGCCCCATTTACACATTACACCGCACACTGCGCCCCTTATTCACATTACACCGCACACAGAGTCCCTTATTCACATTATACCGCACACAGAGCCCCTTATTCACATAACACCGCACACAGCGCCCCTTATTCACATTACACAGCACACAGCGCACCTTGTTCACATTGCACCGCACACAGCGCCCCTTATTCACATTGCACCGCACACAGCGCCCCTTATTCACATTACACCGCACACAGCGCCCCTTATTCACATTACACCGCACACAGCGCCCCTTATTCACATTACACCGCACACAGCGCCCCTTATTCACATTACACCGCACACCACGCCCATTATTCACATTACACCGCACACCGCGCCCCTTATTCACATTACACCACACACCGCGCCCCTTATTCACATTACACCGCACACCGCGCCCCTTATTCACATTACAAAGCACACCGCGCCCCTTATTCACATTACACCGCACACAGTGCCCCTTATTCACATTACACCGCACACAGTGCCCCTTATTCACATTACACCGCACAAAGCGCCCCTTATTCACATTACACCCCACACAGCGCCCCTTATTCACATTACACAACACACAGCGCCCCATTTTCACATTACACCGCACACATCGCCCCTTATTCACATTACACCGCACACAGCGCCCCTTATTCACAGTACACCGCACACTGCGCCCCTTATTCACATTACACCGCACACAGCGCCCCTAATTCACATTACACCCGCACTCTGCGCCCCTTATTCACACTACACCACACACAGCGCCCCTTATTCACATTACACCGCACACAGCGCCCCTTAATCACATTACACCACACACACATTACACCACACACAGCACCCCTTATTCACATTACACCGCAAACAGCGCCTCTTTTTCACATTACACCACACACTGCGCCCCTTATTCACATTACACCGCACACAGCACCCCTTATTCACATTACACAGCACACAGCACCCCTTATTCACATTACACCGCGCACAGCGCCCCTTATTCACATTACACCGCACACAGCGCCTCTTATTCGCATTACACCGCTCACTGCGCCCTTTATTCACATTACACCGCACACAATGCCCCTTATTCACATTACACTGCACACAGCGCCCCGTATTCACATTACACCGCACACAGTGCCCCTTATTCACATTACACCGCACACAGCGCCCCTTTTTCATGTTACACCGCACACAGCGCCCCTTATTCACATTATTCACAGTGCCCCTTATTCACATTACCCCGCAAACAGCGCCCGTTATTCACATTACACCGCACATATCGCCGCTTATTCACATTACACCGCGCACAGCGCCCCTTATTCACATTACGCAGCACACAGCGCCTCTTATTCGCATTACACCGCTCACTGCGCCCCTTATTCACATTACACCGCACACATCGCCCCTTATTCACATTACACCGCACACAGCGCCCCTATTCACAGTACACCGCACACTGCGCCCCTTATTCACATTACACCGCACACAGCGCCCCTAATTCACATAACACCCGCACACTGCGCCCCTTATTCACATTACACCGCACACAGCGCCCCTTATTCACATTACACCACACACACATTACACCGCACACAGCACCCCTTATTCACATTAGACCGCATACAGCGCCTCTTATTCACATTACACCACACACTGCGCCCCTTATTCACATTACACTGCACACTGCACCCCTTATTCACATTACACAGCACACAGCGCCCCTTATTCACATTACACCGCACACAGCGCCCCTTATTCACATTACATGGCACACAGCGCCCCTTATTCACATTAAACCGCACACACTGCCCCATATACACATTACACTGCACACTGCGCCCCTTATTCACATTACACCGCACACAGAGTCCCTTATTCACATTACACCGCACACAGCGCCCCTTATTCACATAACACCGCACACAGCAGCCCTTATTCACATTACACAGCACACAGCACCCCTTATTCACATTACACCGCACACTGCACCCCTTATTCACATTACACCGCACACCGCGCCCCTTATTCACATTACACCGCACACAGCGGCCCTTATTCACATTACACCGCACACCGCGCCCCTTATTCACATTACACCGCACACCGCGCCCCTTATTCACATTACACCGCACACCGCGCCCCTTATTCACATTACAAAGCACACTGCGCCCCTTATTCACATTACACCGCACACACTGCCCCATATACACATTACCCTGCACACTGCGCCCCTTATTCACATTACACCGCACACCGCGCCCCTTATTCACATTACACCGCACACAGCGGCCCTTATTCACATTACACCGCACACCGCGCCCCTTATTCACATTACACCGCACACCGCGCCCCTTATTCACATTACACCGCACACCGCGCCCCTTATTCACATTACAAAGCACACTGCGCCCCTTATTCACATTACACCGCACACAGTACCCCTTATTCACGTTACACCGCACACAGTGCCCCTTATTCACATTACACCACACAAAGCGCCCCTTATTCACATTACACCCCACACAGCGCCCCTTATTCATATTACACCTCACACAGCGCCCCTTATTCACATTACAAAGCACACCGCGCCCCTTATTCACATTACACCGCACACAGTGCCCCTTATTCACATTACACCGCACACAGCGCCCCTTATTCACATTACACCGCACACAGCGCCCCTTATTCACATTACACCCCACACAGCGCCCCTTATTCACATTACACCTCACACAGCGCCCCTTATTCACATTACACAACACACAGCGCCCCATATTCACATTACACCGCACACATCGCCCCTTATTCACATTACACCGCACACAGCACCCCTTATTCACAGTACACCGCACACTGCGCCCCTTATTCACATTACACCGCACACAGCGCCCCTAATTCACATTACACCCGCACTCTGCGCCCCTTTTTCACACTACACCACACACAGCGCCCCTTATTCACATTACACCGCACACAGCGCCCCTTAATCACATTACACCACACACACATTACACCGCACACAGCACCCCTTATTCACATTACACCGCAAACAGCGCCTCTTTTTCACATTACACCACACACTGCGCCCCTTATTCACATTACACCGCACACAGCACCCCTTATTCACATTACACAGCACACAGCACCCCTTATTCACATTACACCGTGCACAGCGCCCCTTATTCACATTACACTGCACACAGCGCCTCTTATTCGCATTACACCGCTCACTGCGCCCTTTATTCACATTACACCGCACACAATGCCCCTTATTCACATTACACTGCGCACAGCGCCCCGTATTCACATTACACCGCACACAGTGCCCCTTATTCACATTACACCGCACACAGCGCCCCTTATTCACGTTACACCGCACACAGCGCTCCTTATTCACATTATTCACAGTGCCCCTTATTCACATTACCCCGCAAACAGCGCCCGTTATTCACATTACACCGCACATATCGGCGCTTATTCACATTACACCGCGCACAGCGCCCCTTATTCACATTACACAGCACACAGCGCCTCTTATTCGCATTACACCGCTCACTGCGCCCCTTATTCACATTACACCGCACACAGTGCCCCTTATTCACATTACACCGCACACATCGCCCCTTATTCACATTACACCGCACACAGCGCCCCTATTCACAGTACACCGCACACTGCGCCCCTTCTTCACATTACACCGCACACAGCGCCCCTAATTCACATAACACCCGCACACTGTGCCCCTTATTCACATTACACCGCACACAGTGCCCCTTATTCACATTACACCACACACACATTACACCGCACACAGCACCCCTTATTCACATTAGACCGCATACAGCGCCTCTTATTCACATTACACCACACAATGCGCCCCTTATTCACATTACACCACACACAGCGGCCCTTATTCACATTACACAGCACACAGCGCCCCTTATTCACATTACACCGCACACAGCGCCCCTTATTCACATTACACCGCACACAGCGCCCCTTATTCACATTACACCGCACACAGCGCCCCTTATTCACTTTACACCGCACACCGCGCCCCTTTTTCACATTACACCGCACACCGCGCCCCTTATTCACGTTACACCGCACACAGTGCCCCTTATTCACGTTACACTGCACACAGTGCCCTTTATTCACATTACACTGCACAAAGCGCCCCTTATTCACATTACACCCCACACAGCGCCCCTTATTCATATTACACCTCACACAGCGCCCCTTATTCACATTACACAACACACAGCGCCCCATATTCACATTACACCTCACACATCGCCCATTATTCACATTACACCGCACACAGCGCCCCTTATTCACAGTACACAACACACAGCGCCCCATATTCACATTACACCTCACACATCGCCCATTATTCACATTACACCGCACACAGCGCCCCTTATTCACAGTACACCGCACACTGCGCCCCTTATTCACATTACACCACACACACATTACACCGCACACAGCACCCCTTATTCACATTACACCGCATACAGCGCCTCTTTTTCACATTACACCACACACTGGGCCCCTTATTCACATTACACCGCACACAGCACCCCTTATTCACATTACACAGCACACAGCACCCCTTATTCACATTACACCGCGCACAGCGCCCCTTATTCACATTACACCGCGCACAGCGCCTCTTATTCGCATTACACCGCTCACTGTGCCCCTTATTCACATTACACCGCACACAGTGCCCCTTATTCACATTACACTGCACACAGCGCCCCGTATTCACATTACACCGCACACAGTGCCCCTTATTCACATTACACCACACACAGCGCCCCTTATTCACGTTACACCGCACACAGCGCCCCTTATTCACATTATTCACAGTGCCCCTTATTCACATTACCCCGCAAACAGCGCCCGTTATTCACATTACACCGCACATAGCGCCGCTTATTCACATTACACCGCACACAGCGCCCCTTATTCACATTACACCGCACACAGCTCCAAGTATTCACATTACACCGCACACAGCGCCCCTTATTCACATTACACCGCACACAGCGCCCCTTGTTCACATTATTCACAGTGCCCCTTATTCACATTACACCGCAAACAGCTCCCCTTATTAACATTACATCGCACACAGTGCCCCTTATTCACATTACACTGCACACAGTGCCCCTTATTCACATTACACTGCACACAGTGTCCCTTATTCACATTACACCGCCCCTTATTCACATTACACATCACACAGTGCCACTTGTTCACATTACACTGCACACAGTGTCCCTTATTCACATAACACTGCACACAGCGCCCCTTATTCACATTACACCGCACCCCTGCGCCCCTTATTCACACTACACCACACACAGTGTCCCTTATTCACATTACACCGCCCCTTATTCACATTACACATCACACAGTGCAACTTGTTCACATTACACAGCACACAGTGTCCCTTATTCACATAACACCGCACACAGCGACCCTTATTCACATTACACCGCACACAGCGCCCCTTATTCACATTACACCGCACACAGTGTCCCTTATTCACATTACACCGCCCCTTATTCACATTACACCACACAGAGCACCCCTTATTCACATTACATCGCACACAGTGTCCCTTATTCACATTACACCGCACACAGTGCCCCTTATTCACATGACACCGCACACAGTGTCCCTTATTCACATTACACCGCACACTCTGCCCATTATTCACATTACACCACACACAGCGCCCCCTATTCACATTACACCGCACACAGCGCCCCTTATTCACGTTACACCGCACACAGCGACCCTTATTCACATTACACCGCACACAGCGCCCCTTATTCACGTTACTCCGCACACAGCGACCTTTATTCACGTTACCCCGCACACAGCGCCCCTTATTCACATTACCCCGCACACAGCGCTCCTTATTCACATTACACCGCACACAGCGTCCCTTATTCACATTTCACCGCACACAGCACCCCTTATTCACATTACACCGCACACAGCGCCCCTTATTCACATTACATGGCACACAGCGCCCCTTATTCACATTACACCACACACACTGCCCCATATACACATTACACCGCACACTGCGCCCCTTATTCACATTACACCGCACACATAGTCCCTTATTCACACTACACCGCACACAGCGCCCCATATTCACATTACACCGCACACAGCGCCCCTTATTCACATTACACCGCACACAGCGCCCAGTATTCACATTACACCGCACACAGCGCCCCTTATTCACATTACACCGCACACTGCGCCCCTTATTCACATTACACCGCACACAGCGCCCCTTATTCACATTACACCACACCCCTGCGCCCCTAATTCACATTACACCACACATTGCGCCCCTTATTCACATTACACCGCACACATAGTCCCTTATTCACACTGCACCGCACACAGCGCCCCATATTCACATTACACCGCACACAGCGCCCCTTATTCACATTACACCGCACACAGTGCCCCGTATTCACATTACACCGCACACAGCGCCCCTTATTCACATTACACCGCACACTGCGCCCCTTATTCACATTACACCGCACACTGCGCCCCTTATTCACATTACACCGCACACAGCGCCCCTTATTCACATTACACCACACATTGCGCCCCTTATTCACATTACACCGCAAACAGTGCCCCTTATTCACATTACACCGCACACAGTGCCCTTTTTTCACATTACACCGCACACAGTGCCCCTTATTCACATTACCCCGCACAGCGCCCCTTATTCACATTACCCCACACACAGCGCCCCTTATTCACATTACCCCGCACACAGCGTCCCTTATTCACATTACACCGCACACAGCACCCCTTATTCACATTTCACCGCACACAATGCCCCTTAATCACATTACACCACACACATCGCCCCTTATTCACATTACATGGTACACAGCGCCCCTTATTCACATTACACCACACACACTGCCCCAAATACACATTACACCGCACACTGCGCCCCTTATTCACATTACACCGCACACATAGTCCCTTATTCACACTACACCGCACACAGCGCCCCTTATTCACATTACACAACACACAGCGCCCCTTATTCACATTACACCGCACACTGCACCCCTTATTCACATTACACCGCACACAGCGCCCCTTATTCACATTACACCGCACACTGTGCCCCTTATTCACATTACACAGCACACTGCGCCCCTTATTCACATTACACCGCACACAGCACCCCTTATTCACATTACACCACACACTGCGCCCCTTATTCACATTACACCGCACACAGTGCCCCTTATTCACATTACACCGCACACTGCGCCCCGTATTCACATTACACCGCACACAGCGCCCCTTATTCACATTACACCGCACACTGCGCCCCTTATTCACATTACACTGCACACTGCGCCCCTTATTCACATTACACCGCACACAGCGCCCCTTATTCACATTACACCGCACACACTGCCCCAAATACACATTACACCGCACACACTGCCCCTTATTCACATTACACCGCACACAGCGCCCCTTATTCACATTACACCACACCCCTGCGCCCCTTATTCACATTACACCACACATTGCGCCTCTTATTCACATTACACCGCACACAGTGCCCCTTATTCACATTACACCACACACAGTGCCCTTTTTTCACATTACACCGCACACAGTGCCCCTTATTCACATTACCCCGCACAGCGCCCCTTATTCACATTACCCCACACACAGCGCCCCTTATTCACATTACCCCGCACACAGCATCCCTTATTCACATTACACCGCACACAGCACCCCTTATTCACATTTCACCGCACACAATGCCCCTTAATCACATTACACCACACACATCGCCACTTATTCACATTACATGGTACACAGCGCCCCTTATTCACATTACACCACACACACTGCCCCAAATACACATTACACCGCACACTGCGCCCCTTATTCACATTACACCGCACACATAGTCCCTTATTCACACTACACCGCACACAGCGCCCCTTATTCACATTACACAACACACAGCGCCCCTTATTCACATTACACCGCACACTGCACCCCTTATTCACATTACACCGCACACAGCGCCCCTTATTCACATTACACCGCACACTGCGCCCCTTATTCACATTACACAGCACACTGCGCCCCTTATTCACATTACACCGCACACAGCACCCCTTATTCACATTACACCACACACTGCGCCCCTTATTCACATTACACCGCACACAGTGCCCCTTATTCACATTACACCGCACACAGTGCCCCTTATTCACATTACACCGCACACTGCGCCCCGTATTCACATTACACCGCACACAGCGCCCCTTATTCACATTACACCGCACACTGCGCCCCTTATTCACATTACACCGCACACTGCGCCCCTTATTCACATTACACCGCACACAGCGCCCCTTATTCACATTACACCGCACACACTGCCCCAAATACACATTACACCGCACACACTGCCCCTTATTCACATTACACCGCACACATAGTCCCTTATGCACATTACACCGCACACAGCGCCCCTTATTCACATTACACCGCACACTGCGCCCCTTATTCACATTACACCGCACACAGCGCCCCTTATTCACATTACACCGCACACAGTGTCCCTTATTCACATTACACCGCACACTGCGCCCCTTATTCACATTACACCGCACACAGCGCCCCTTATCCACATTACACCACACCCCTGCGCCCCTTATTCACATTACACCACACACATAGTCCCTTATTCACACTACACCGCACACAGCGCCCCATATTCACATTACACCGCACACAGCGCCCCTTATTCACATTACACCGCACACAGCGCCCCGTATTCACATTACACCGCACACAGCGCCCCTTATTCACATTACACCGCACACTGCGCCCCTTATTCACATTACACCGCACACTGCGCCCCTTATTCACATTACACCGCACACAGCGCCCCTTATTCACATTACACCACACCCCTGCGCCCCTTATTCACATTACACCACACATTGCGCCCCTTATTCACATTACACCGCACACAGTGCCCCTTATTCACATTACACCGCACACAGTGCCCTTTTTTCACATTACACCGCACACAGTGCCCCTTATTCACATTACCCCGCACAGCGCCCCTTATTCACATTACCCCGCACACAGCGCCCCTTATTCACATTACCCCGCACACAGCGTCCCTTATTCACATTACACCGCACACAGCACCCCTTATTCACATTTCACCGCACACAATGCCCCTTAATCACATTACACCACACACAGCGCCCCTTATTCACATTACATGGTACACAGCGCCCCTTATTCACATTACATTACACACACTGCCCCAAATACACATTACACCGCACACTGCGCCCCTTATTCACATTACACCGCACACATAGTCCCTTATTCACACTACACCGCACACAGCGCCCCTTATTCACATTACACAACACACAGCGCCCCTTATTCACATTACACCGCACACTGCACCCCTTATTCACATTACACCGCACACAGCGCCCCTTATTCACATTACACCGCACACTGCGCCCCTTATTCACATTACACAGCACACTGCGCCCCTTATTCACATTACACCGCACACAGCACCCCTTATTCACATTACACCACACACTGCGCCCCTTATTCACATTACACCGCACACAGCGCCCCTTATTCACATTACACCGCACACAGTGCCCCTTATTCACATTACACCGCACACTGCGCCCCGTATTCACATTACACCGCACACACAGCGCCCCTTATTCACATTACACCGCACACTGCGCCCCTTATTCACATTACACCGCACATTGCGCCCCTTATTCACATTACACCTCACACAGCGCCCCTTATTCACATTACACCGCACACACTGCCCCAAATACACATTACACCGCACACACTGCCCCTTATTCACATTACACCGCACACTTAGTCCCTTATGCACATTACACCACACACAGCGCCCCTTATTCACATTACACCGCACACTGCGCCCCTTATTCACATTACACCGCACACAGCGCCCTTTTTTCACATTACACCGCACACAGCGCCCCTTATTCACATTACCCCGCACACAGCGCCCCTTATTCACATTACCCCGCACACAGCGTCCCTTATTCACATTACACCGCACACAGCACCCCTTATTCACATTTCACCGCACACAATGCCCCTTAATCACATTACACCACACACAGCGCCCCTTATTCACATTACATGGCACACAGCGCCCCTTATTCACATTACACCGCACACACTGCCCCAAATACACATTACACCGCACACTGCGCCCCTTATTCACATTACACTACACACATAGTCCCTTATTCACACTACACCGCACACAGCGCCCCTTATTCACATTACACAACACACAGCGCCCCTTATTCACATTACACCGCACACTGCGCCCCTTATTCACATTACACCACACACAGCGCCCCTTATTCACATTACACCGCACACAGTGCCCCTTATTCACATTACACCGCACACTGTGCCCCTTATTCACATTACACCGCACACAGCGCCCCTTATTCACATTACACCGCACACTGCGCCCCTTATTCACATTACACCGCTCACAGCGGCCCTTATTCACATTACACCACACACAGCGCCCCTTATTCACATTACACCGCACACTGCGCCCCTTATTCACATTACACGGCACACAGCGCCCCTTATTCACATTACTCCGCACACAGCGCCCCTTATTCACATTACACCGCACACAGCGCCCCTTATTCACGTTACCCCGCACACAGCGTCCCTTATTCATGTTACACCTCACACAGCGTCCCTTATTCACATAGCACAACACACACTGCCCCATATACACATTACACCGCACACTGCGCCCCATATTCACATTACACTGCACACATAGCCCCTTATTCACATTTCACCACACCCATGCGCCCTTTATTAACATTACACCGTACACAGCACCCCTTATTCACATTACCCCGCACACAGCGTCCCTTATTCACATTACACCACACACAGCACCCCTTATTCACATTTCACAGCACACAATGCCCCTTAATCACATTATACCACACACAGCGCCCCTTATTCACATTACATGGCACACAGCGTCCCTTATTCACATTACACCGCACACACTGCCCCAAATACACATTACACCGCACACTGCGCCCCTTATTCACATTGCACCGCACACATAGTCCCTTATTCACACTACACCGCACACAGCACCCCTTATTCACAGTACACCGCACACTGCACCCCTTATTCACATTACACCGCACACAGCGCCCCTAATTCAAATTAAACCCACACACTGCGCCCCTTATTCACATTACACCACACACACAGATTAAACCGCACACAGCGCCCCTTATTCACTTTACACCGCACACAGCGCCCCTTATTCACATTACACAGCACACAGCGCCCCTTATTCACATTACACCGCACACAGTGCCCCTTATTCACTTTACACCGCACACAGCGCCTCTTATTCACATTATACCGCACACTGTGCCCCTTATTCACATTACACCGCACACAGCGCCCCTTATTCACATTACACTGCACACAGCGCCCCTTATTCACATTACACCGCACACAGCGCCCCTTATTCACGTTACACCACTCACAGCGCCCCTTATTCATGTTACACCACACACAGCGCCCCTTATTCATGTTACACCGCACACAGCGCCCCTTATTCACATTACACCGCACACAGCGACCCTTATTCACATTACCCCGCACACAGCGCCCCTTATTCACATTACACCGCACACACTGCCCCATATACACATTACACCGCACACTTCTCACCTTATTCACACTATACCGCACACAGTGCCCCTTATTCACATTACACCGCACACAGTGCCCCTTTTTCACTACACCGGACACATCGCCCCTTATTCACATTACACAACACACAGTGCCCCTTATTCACATTACACCACACACAGCGCCCCTTATTCACATTACACCGCACACAGCGCCCCTTATTCACATTACACAGCACACCGCGCCCCTTATTCACATTACACCGCGCCCCTTATTCACATTACACTGCACACCGCGCCCCTTATTCACATTACACCGCACACAGCGCCCCTTATTCACGTTACACCGCTCACAGCGACCCTTATTCACGTTACACCGCACACAGCGACCCTTATTCACATTACCCCGCACACAGCGCCCCTTATTCACATTACCCCGCACACAGCGCCCCTTATTCACATTACACCGCACACAGCACCCCTTATTCACATTTCACCGCACACAATGCCCCTTAATCACATTACACCACACACAGCGCCCCTTATTTAAATTACACGGCACACAGCGCCCCTTATTCACAATACACCGCACACACTGCCCCATATACACATTACACCACACACTGCACCACTTATTCACATTACACCGCACACAGAGTCCCTTATTCACACTACACCGCACACAGCGCCCCTTATTCACATTACACCGCACACAGCGCCCCTTATTCACATTACACAACACACAGCGCCCCTTATTCACAGTACACCGCACACAGCGCCCCTTATTCACATTATGCCGCACACTGCGCCCCTTATTCACATTACGCCGCACACTGCGCCCCTTATTCACATTACACCGCACACAGCGCCCCTTATTCACATTACACCGCACACTGCGCCCCTTATTCACATTACACCGCACACAGCGCCCCTTATTCACATTACACCGCACACTGCGCCCCATATTCACATTACACCGCACACAGCGCTCCTTATTCACATTACACCACACACAGCGCCCCTTATTCACATTACACCGCACACAGTGCCCCTTATTCACATTACACCGCACACAGTGCCCCTTATTCACATTACACCGCACACAGTGCCCCTTATTCACATTACACCGCACACAGTGCCCCTTATTCACATTACACCGCACACAGTGCCCCTTATTCACATTACAGCCCACATAGCGAACCTTATTCATATTACACCTCACACAGCGCCCCTTATACACATTACACCGCACAAAGCTCCCTTTATTCACATTACACCACACACAGCACCCCTTATTCACATTACACTTCACACAGCGCCCTTTATTAACAAAACACCGTACACAGCACCCCTTATTCACATTACACCGCACACAGCGCCCCTAATTCAAATTAAACCCACACACTGCGCCCCTTATTCACATTACACCACACAAACAGATTAAACCGCACACAGCGCCCCTTATTCACTTTACACCGCACACAGCGCCCCTTATTCACATTACACAGCACACAGCGCCCCTTATTCACATTACACCGCACACAGTGCCCCTTATTCACTTTACACCGCACACAGCGCCTCTTATTCACATTACACCGCACACTGTGCCCCTTATTCACATTACACCGCACACACTGCCCCATATACACATTACACCGCACACTTCTCACCTTATTCACACTATACCGCACACAGTGCCCCTTATTCACATTACACCGCAGACAGTACCCCTTTTTCACTACACCGCACACATCGCCCCTTATTCACATTACACAACACACAGCGCCCCTTATTCACATTACACCACACACAGCGCCCCTTATTCACATTACACCGCACACAGCGCCCCTTATTCACATTACACAGCACACCGCGCCCCTTATTCACATTACACCGCGCCCCTTATTCACATTACACTGCACACCGCGCCCCTTATTCACATTACCCCACACACAGCGCCCCTTATTCACATTACACCGCACACAGCACCCCTTATTCACATTACACCGCACACTCTGCCCCCTATTCACATTACACCGCACACAGCGCCCCTTATTCACGTTACACCGCACACAGCGACCCTTATTCACGTTACACCGCACACAGCGCCCCTTATTCACATTACCCCGCACACAGCGCCCCTTATTCACATTACCCCGCACACAGCGCCCCTTATTCACATTACACCGCACACAATGCCCCTTAATCACATTACACCACACACAGCGCCCCTTATTCACAGTACACCGCACACAGCGCCCCTTATTCACATTACGCCGCACACTGCGCCCCTTATTCACATTACACCACACACTGCGCCCCTTATTCACATTACACCGCACACAGCGCCCCTTATTCACATTACACCGCACACTGCACCCCATATTCACATTACACCGCACACAGCGCTCCTTATTCACATTACACCGCACACAGCGCCCCTTATTCACATTACACCGCACACTGCGCCCCTTATTCACACTACACCGCACACAGCGCCCCATATTCACATTACACCGCACACAGCGCCCCTTATTCACATTACACCGCACACAGCGCCCCGTATTCACATTACACCGCACACAGCGCCCCTTATTCACATTACACCGCACACTGCGCCCCTTATTCACATTACACCGCACACTGCGCCCCTTATTCACATTACACCACACCCCTGCGCCCCTTATTCACATTACACCACACATTGCGCCCCTTATTCACATTACACCGCACACAGTGCCCCTTATTCACATTACACCGCACACAGTGCCCTTTTTTCACATTACACCGCACACAGTGCCCCTTATTCACATTACCCCGCACAGCGCCCCTTATTCACATTACCCCGCACACAGCGCCCCTTATTCACATTACCCCGCACACAGCGTCCCTTATTCACATTACACCGCACACAGCACCCCTTATTCACATTTCACCGCACACAATGCCCCTTAATCACATTACACCACACACAGCGCCCCTTATTCACATTACATGGTACACAGCGCCCCTTATTCACATTACATTACACACACTGCCCCAAATACACATTACACCGCACACTGTGCCCCTTATTCACATTACACCGCACACATAGTCCCTTATTCACACTACACCGCACACAGCGCCCCTTATTCACATTACACAACACACAGCGCCCCTTATTCACATTACACCGCACACTGCACCCCTTATTCACATTACACCGCACACAGCGCCCCTTATTCACATTACACCGCACACAGTGCCCCTTATTCACATTACACCGCACACTGCGCCCCGTATTCACATTACACCACACACAGCGCCCCTTATTCACATTACACCGCACACTGCGCCCCTTATTCACATTACACCGCACACAGCGCCCCTTATTCACATTACACCGCACACAGCGCCCCTTATTCACATTACACCGCACACACTGCCCCAAATACACATTACACCGCACACACTGCCCCTTATTCACATTACACCGCACACTTAGTCCCTTATGCACATTACACCGCACACAGCGCCCCTTATTCACATTACACCGCACACTGCGCCCCTTATTCACATTACACCGCACACAGCGCCCTTTTTTCACATTACACCGCACACAGCGCCCCTTATTCACATTACCCCGCACACAGTGCCCCTTATTCACATTACCCCGCACACAGCGTCCCTTATTCACATTACACCGCACACAGCACCCCTTATTCACATTTCACCGCACACAATGCCCCTTAATCACATTACACCACACACAGCGCCCCTTATTCACATTACATGGCACACAGCGCCCCTTATTCACATTACACCGCACACACTGCCCCAAATACACATTACACCGCACACTGCGCCCCTTATTCACATTACACTACACACATAGTCCCTTATTCACACTACACCGCACACAGCGCCCCTTATTCACATTACACAACACACAGCGCCCCTTATTCACATTACACCGCACACTGCGCCCCTTATTCACATTACACCGCACACAGCGCCCCTTATTCACATTACACCGCACACAGTGCCACTTATTCACATTACACCGCACACTGTGCCCCTTATTCACATTACACCGCACACAGCGCCCCTTATTCACATTACACCGCACACTGCGCCCCTTATTCACATTACACCGCTCACAGCGGCCCTTATTCACATTACACCGCACACAGCGCCCCTTATTCACATTACACCGCACACTGCGCCCCTTATTCACATTACACGGCACACAGCGCCCCTTATTCACATTACTCCGCACACAGCGCCCCTTATTCACATTACACCGCACACAGCGCCCCTTATTCACGTTACCCCGCACACAGCGTCCCTTATTCATGTTACACCTCACACAGCGTCCCTTATTCACATAGCACAACACACACTGCCCCATATACACATTACACCGCACACTGCGCCCCATATTCACATTACACCGCACACATAGCCCCTTATTCACATTTCACCACACCCATGCGCCCTTTATTAACAATACACCGTACACAGCACCCCTTATTCACATTACCCCGCACACAGCGTCCCTTATTCACATTACACCGCACACAGCACCCCTTATTCACATTTCACCGCACACAATGCCCCTTAATCACATTACACCACACACAGCGCCCCTTATTCACATTACATGGCACACAGCGCCCCTTATTCACATTACACCGCACACACTGCCCCAAATACACATTACACCGCACACTGCGCCCCTTATTCACATTACACCGCACACATAGTCCCTTATTCACACTACACCGCACACAGCACCCCTTATTCACAGTACACCGCACACTGCACCCCTTATTCACATTACACCGCACACAGCGCCCCTAATTCAAATTAAACCCACACACTGCGCCCCTTATTCACATTACACCACACACACAGATTAAACCGCACACAGCGCCCCTTATTCACTTTACACCGCACACAGCGCCCCTTATTCACATTACACAGCACACAGCGCCCCTTATTCACATTACACCGCACACAGTGCCCCTTATTCACTTTACACCGCACACAGCGCCTCTTATTCACATTATACCGCACACTGTGCCCCTTATTCACATTACACCGCACACAGCGCCCCTTATTCACATTACACTGCACACAGCGCCCCTTATTCACATTACACCGCACACAGCGCCCCTTATTCACGTTACACCACTCACAGCGCCCCTTATTCATGTTACACCGCACACAGCGCCCCTTATTCACATTACACCGCACACAGCGACCCTTATTCACATTACCCCGCACACAGCGCCCCTTATTCACATTACACCGCACACACTGCCCCATATACACATTACTCCGCACACTTCTCACCTTATTCACACTATACCGCACACAGTGCCCCTTATTCACATTACACCGCACACAGTGCCCCTTTTTCACTACACCGCACACATCGCCCCTTATTCACATTACACAACACACAGCGCCCCTTATTCACATTACACCACACACAGCGCCCCTTATTCACATTACACCGCACACAGCGCCCCTTATTCACATTACACAGCACACCGCGCCCCATATTCACATTACACCGCGCCCCTTATTCACATTACACTGCACACCGCGCCCCTTATTCACATTACCCCACACACAGCACCCCTTATTCACATTACACCGCACACAGCACCCCTTATTCACATTACACCGCACACTCTGCCCCCTATTCACATTACACCGCACACAGCGCCCCTTATTCATGTTACACCGCTCACAGCGACCCTTATTCACGTTACACCGCACACAGCGACCCTTATTCACATTACCCCGCACACAGCGCCCCTTATTCACATTACCCCGCACACAGCGCCCCTTATTCACATTACACCGCACACAGCACCCCTTATTCACATTACCCCGCACACAGCGCCCCTTATTCACATTACACCGCACACAGCACCCCTTATTCACATTTCACCGCACACAATGCCCCTTAATCACATTACACCACACACAGCGCCCCTTATTCACATTACACCGCACACACTGCCCCATATACACATTACTCCGCACACTTCTCACCTTATTCACACTATACCGCACACAGTGCCCCTTATTCACATTACACCGCACACAGTGCCCCTTTTTCACTACACCGCACACATCGCCCCTTATTCACATTACACAACACACAGCGCCCCTTATTCACATTACACCACACACAGCGCCCCTTATTCACATTACACCGCACACAGCGCCCCTTATTCACATTACACAGCACACCGCGCCCCATATTCACATTACACCGCGCCCCTTATTCACATTACACTGCACACCGTGCCCCTTATTCACATTACCCCACACACAGCACCCCTTATTCACATTACACCGCACACAGCACCCCTTATTCACATTACACCGCACACTCTGCCCCCTATTCACATTACACCGCACACAGCGCCCCTTATTCATGTTACACCGCTCACAGCGACCCTTATTCACGTTACACCGCACACAGCGACCCTTATTCACATTACCCCGCACACAGCGCCCCTTATTCACATTACCCCGCACACAGCGCCCCTTATTCACATTACACCGCACACAGCACCCCTTATTCACATTTCACCGCACACAATGCCCCTTAATCACATTACACCACACACAGCGCCCCTTATTTAAATTACACGGCACACAGCGCCCCTTATTCACAATACACCGCACACACTGCCCCATATACACATTACACCACACACTGCACCACTTATTCACATTACACCGCACACAGAGTCCCTTATTCACACTACACCGCACACAGCGCCCCTTATTCACATTACACCGCACACAGCGCCCCTTATTCACATTACACAACACACAGCGCCCCTTATTCACAGTACACCGCACACAGCGCCCCTTATTCACATTACGCCGCACACTGCGCCCCTTATTCACATTACGCCGCACACTGCGCCCCTTATTCACATTACACCGCACACAGCGCCCCTTATTCACATTACACCGCACACTGCGCCCCATATTCACATTACACCGCACACAGCGCTCCTTATTCACATTACACCACACACAGCGCCCCTTATTCACATTACACCGCACACAGTGCCCCTTATTCACATTACACCGCACACAGTGCCCCTTATTCACATTACACCGCACACAGTGCCCCTTATTCACATTACACCGCACACAGTGCCCCTTATTCACATTACAGCCCACATAGCGAACCTTATTCATATTACACCTCACACAGCGCCCCTTATTCACATTACACAACACACAGCGCCCCTTATTCACATTACACCGCACACATCGCCCCTTATTCACATTACACCGCACATAGCACCCCTTATTCACTGTACACCACACACTGCGCCCCTTATTCACATTACACCGCACACAGCGCCCCTTTTTCACGTTACACCGCACACAGCGCCCCTTATTCACATTACACCGCGCACAGCGCCCCTTATTCACATTACACCGCACACAGCGCCCCTTATTCACATTACCCCGCACACAGCACCCCTTATTCACATTACACCGCACACACTGCCCCATATACACATTACACTGCACACTGCGCCCTTATTCACATTAAACCACACACAGAGTCCCTTATTCACACTACACCGCACACAGCGCCCCTTATTCACATTACACCGCACACAGCGCCCCTTATTCACATTACACAACACACAGCGCCCCTTATTCACATTACACCGCACACAGCGCCCTTTATTCACATTACACCGCACACCATGCCCCTTATTCACATTACACCGCACACCGCGCCCCTTATTCACATTACAATGCACACCGCGCCCCTTATTCACATTACACCGCACACAGTTCCACTTATTCACATTACACCGCACACAGTGCCCCTTATTCACATTACACCGCACACAGTGCCCCTTATTCACATTACACCGCACAAAGCGCCCCTTTTTCACATTACACCCCACACAGCGCCCCTTTTTCATATTACACCTCACACAGCGCCCCTTATTCACATTACACAACAAACAGCGCCCCTTATTCACATTACACCACACACATCGCCCCTAATTTCAATTACACCGCACACAGCGCCCCTTATTCACAGTACACTGCACTCTGCACCCCTTATTTACATTACACCGCACACAGCGCCCCTAATTCACATTGCACCGCACACAGCGCCCCTTATTCACATTACACCGCACACAGCGCCCCTTATTCACATTATTCACAGTGCCTCTTATTCACATTACACCGCAAACAGCGCCCCTTATTCACATTACAATGCACATAGCGCCCCTTATTCACATTACACCGCACACAGCGCCCCTTATTCACATTACACCACACACACATTACACCGCACACAGCACCCCTTATTCACATTACACCGCATACAGCGCCTCTTATTCACATTACACCACACACTGCGCCCCTTATTCACATTACACCGCACACAGCACCCCTAATTCACATTACACAGCACACAGCGCCCCTTATTCACATTACACCGCACACAGCGCCCCTTGTTCACATTACACTGCACACAGCGCCTCTTATTCACATTACACCGCACACTGCGCCCCTTATTCACATTACACCGCACACAGTGCCCCTTATTCACATTACACCGCACACAGCGCCCCTTATTCACGTTACACCGCACACAGCGCCCCTTATTCACATTATTCACAGTGCCCCTTATTCAATTTACACCGCAAACAGCGCCCGTTAATCACATTACACCGCACACAGCGCCGCTTATTCACATTACACCGCACACAGTGCCCCTTATTCACATTACACAGCACACAGCTCCCCGTATTCACATTACACCGCACACAGCGCCCCTTATTCACATTACACCGCACACAGTGCCCCGTATTCACACTACACTGCACACAGTACCCATATTCACTTTACACCACACAAAGCGCCCCTTATTCACATTACACCCCACACAGTGCCCCTTATTCACATTACACCTCACACAGCGCCCCTTATTCACATTACACAACAAACAGTGCACCTTATTCACATTACACAACACACAGCGCCCCTTATTCACATTACACCGCACACAGCGCCCCTTATTCACAGTACACCGCACACTGTGCCCCTTATTCACATTACACCGCACACAGTGCCCCTTATTCACATTACACTGCACAGAGCACCCCGTATTCACATTACACCACAAACAGTGCCCCTTATTCACATTACACCACACACAGCGCCCCTTATTCACATTACACCGCACACAGCGCCCCTTATTCACATTATTCACAGTGCCTCTTATTCACATTACACCGCAAACAGCGCCCGTTATTCACATTACAACGCACATAGCGCCCTTTATTCACATTACACCGCAAACAGCGCCCGTTATTCACATTACAACGCACATAGCGCCCTTTATTCACATTACACCGCACACAGCGCCCCTTATTCATATTACACCGCACACAGCTCCCCGTATTCATATTACACCGCACACAGCACCTCTTATTCACATTACACCGCACACAGTGCCCGTATTCACATTACACCGCACACAGTACCCTTATTCACATTACACCGCACAAAGCGCCTCTTATTCACATTACACTGCACACAGTGCCCCTTATTCACATTACACCACACACAGCGGCCCTTATTCACATTACACTGCACACAGCACCCCTTATTCACATTACACTGCACACAGCACCCCTTATTCACATTTCAATGCACACAGCACCTCTTATTCACATTTCACCACACACACAGCACCCCTTATTCACATTACACCGCACACACTGTCCCTTAATCACATTACACTGCGCCCCTTATTCACATTACACCGCACACAGCTCCCCTTATTCACATTACACCGCACACAGCCCCCCTTATTCACATTACACCGCACACGCGGTCCCTTAATCACATTACACTGCACATAGCGCCCCTTATTCACATTACACCGCACAAAGCTCCCTTTATTCACATTACACCACACACAGCACCCCTTATTCACATTACACCGCACACAGCGCCCTTTATTAACAAAACACCGTACACAGCACCCCTTATTCACATTACACCGCACACAGCGCCCCTAATTCAAATTAAACCCACACACTGCGCCCCTTATTCACATTACACCACACACACAGATTAAACCGCACACAGCGCCCCTTATTCACTTTACACCGCACACAGCGCCCCTTATTCACATTACACAGCACACAGCGCCCCTTATTCACATTACACCGCACACAGTGCCCCTTATTCACTTTACACCGCACACAGCGCCTCTTATTCACATTACACCGCACACTGTGCCCCTTATTCACATTACACCGCACACACTGCCCCATATACACATTACACCGCACACTTCTCACCTTATTCACACTATACCGCACACAGTGCCCCTTATTCACATTACACCGCAGACAGTACCCCTTTTTCACTACACCGCACACATCGCCCCTTATTCACATTACACAACACACAGCGCCCCTTATTCACATTACACCACACACAGCGCCCCTTATTCACATTACACCGCACACAGCGCCCCTTATTCACATTACACAGCACACCGCGCCCCTTATTCACATTACACCGCGCCCCTTATTCACATTACACTGCACACCGCGCCCCTTATTCACATTACCCCACACACAGCGCCCCTTATTCACATTACACCGCACACAGCACCCCTTATTCACATTACACCGCACACTCTGCCCCCTATTCACATTACACCGCACACAGCGCCCCTTATTCACGTTACACCGCACACAGCGACCCTTATTCACGTTACACCGCACACAGCGACCCTTATTCACATTACCCCGCACACAGCGCCCCTTATTCACATTACCCCGCACACAGCGCCCCTTATTCACATTACACCGCACACAATGCCCCTTAATCACATTACACCACACACAGCGCCCCTTATTCACAGTACACCGCACACAGCGCCCCTTATTCACATTACGCCGCACACTGCGCCCCTTATTCACATTACACCACACACTGCGCCCCTTATTCACATTACACCACACACAGCGCCCCTTATTCACATTACACCGCACACTGCACCCCATATTCACATTACACCGCACACAGCGCTCCTTATTCACATTACACCGCACACAGCGCCCCTTATTCACATTACACCGCACACTGCGCCCCTTATTCACATTACACCGCACACAGTGCCCCTTATTCACATTACACCGCACACAGTGCCCCTTATTCACATTACACTGCACACAGTGCCCCTTATTCACATTACACCGCACACAGTGCCCCTTATTCACATTACAGCCCACATAGCGAACCTTATTCATATTACACCTCACACAGCGCCCCTTATTCACATTACACAACACACAGCGCCCCTTATTCACATTACACCGCACACATCGCCCCTTATTCACATTACACCGCACATAGCACCCCTTATTCACTGTACACCGCACACTGCGCCCCTTATTCACATTACACCGCACACAGCGCCCCTTTTTCACGTTACACCGCACACAGCGCCCCTTATTCACGTTACACCGCACACAGCACCCCTTATTCACATTACACCGCACACAGCGACCCTTGTTCACATTACCCCGCACACAGCACCCCTTATTCACATTACACCGCACACACTGCCCCATATACACATTACACTGCACACTGCGCCCTTATTCACATTAAACCACACACAGAGTCCCTTATTCACACTACACCGCACACAGCGCCCCTTATTCACATTACACCGCACACAGCGCCCCTTATTCACATCACACAACACACAGCGCCCCTTATTCACATCACACCACACACAGCGCCCCTTATTCACATTACACCGCACACAGCGCCCTTTATTCACATTACACCGCACACCATGCCCCTTATTCACATTACACCGCACACCGCGCCCCTTATTCACATTACAATGCACACCGCGCCCCTTATTCACATTACACCGCACACAGTTCCACTAATTCACATTACACCGCACACAGTGCCCCTTATTCACATTACACCGCACACAGTGCCCCTTATTCACATTACACCGCACAAAGCGCCCCTTTTTCACATTACACCCCACACAGCGACCCTTATTCACGTTACACCGCACACAGCGCCCCTTATTCACATTACCCCGCACACAGCGCCCCTTATTCACATTACCCCGCACACAGCGCCCCTTATTCACATTACACCGCACACAATGCCCCTTAATCACATTACACCACACACAGCGCCCCTTATTTAAATTACACGGCACACAGCGCCCCTTATTCACAATACACCACACACACTGCCCCATATACACATTACACCACACACTGCGCCACTTATTCACATTACACCGCACACAGAGTCCCTTATTCACACTACACCGCACACAGCGCCCCTTATTCACATTACACTGCACACAGCGCCCCTTATTCACATTACACAACACACATCGCCCCTTATTCACAGTACACCGCACACAGTGCCCCTTATTCACATTACGCCGCACACTGCGCCCCTTATTCACATTACACCGCACACTGCGCCCCTTATTCACATTACACCGCACACAGCGCCCCTTATTCACATTACACCGCACACTGCGCCCCATATTCACATTACACCACACACAGCGCTCCTTATTCACATTACACCGCACACAGCGCACCTTATTCACATTACACCGCACACTGCGCCCCTTATTCACATTACACCGCACACAGTGCCCCTTATTCACATTACACCGCACACAGTGCCCCTTATTCACATTACACCGCACACAGTGCCCCTTATTCACATTACACCGCACACAGTGCCCCTTATTCACATTACAGCCCACATAGCGAACCTTATTCATATTACACCTCACACAGCGCCCCTTATTCACATTACACAACACACAGCGCCCCTTATTCACATTACACCGCACACATCGCCCCTTATTCACATTACACCGCACATAGCACCCCTTATTCACTGTACACCGCACACTGCGCCCCTTATTCACATTACACCGCACACAGCGCTCCTTTTTCACGATACACCGCACACAGCGCCCCTTATTCACTTTACACCGCACACAGCGCCCCTTATTCACATTACACCGCACACAGCGACCCTTGTTCACATTACCCCGCACACAGCACCCCTTATTCACATTACACCGCACACACTGCCCCATATACACATTACACTGCACACTGCGCCCTTATTCACATTAAACCACACACAGAGTCCCTTATTCACACTACACCGCACACAGCGCCCCTTATTCACATTACACCGCACACAGCGCCCCTTATTCACATTACACCGCACACAGCGCCCCTTATTCACATTACACCGCACACAGCGCCCTTTATTCACATTACACCGCACACCATGCCCCTTATTCACATTACACCGCACACCGCGCCCCTTATTCACATTACAATGCACACCGCGCCCCTTATTCACATTACACCGCACACAGTTCCACTTATTCACATTACACCGCACACAGTGCCCCTTATTCACATTACACCGCACACAGTGCCCCTTATTCACATTACACCGCACAAAGCGCCCCTTTTTCACATTACACCCCACACAGCGCCCCTTTTTCATATTACACCTCACACAGCGCCCCTTATTCACATTACACAACACACAGCGCCCCTTATTCACATTACACCACACACATCGCCCCTAATTTCAAATACACCGCACACAGCGCCCCTTATTCACAGTACACTGCACTCTGCGCCCCTTATTTACATTACACCGCACACAGCGCCCCTAATTCACATTGCACCGCACACAGCGCCCCTTATTCACATTACACCGCACACAGCGCCCCTTATTCACATTATTCACAGTGCCTCTTATTCACATTACACCGCAAACAGCTCCCCTTATTCACATTACAATGCACATAGCGCCCCTTATTCACATTACACCGCACACAGCGCCCCTTATTCACATTACACCACACACACATTACACCGCACACAGCACCCCTTATTCACATTACACCGCATACAGCGCCTCTTATTCACATTACACCGCACACTGCGCCCCTTATTCACATTACACCGCACACAGCGCCCCTTATTCACATTACACCGCACACAGTGACCCTTATTCACATTACACTGCACAGAGCACCCCGTATTCACATTACACCGCAAACAGTGCCCCTTATTCACATTACACCACACACAGTGCCCCTTATTCACATTACACCGCACACAGTGCCCCTTATTCACATTACACCGCACACAGTGCCCCTTATTCACATTACAGCCCACATAGCGAACCTTATTCATATTACACCTCACACAGCGCCCCTTATTCACATTACACAACACACAGCGCCCCTTATTCACATTACACCGCACACATCGCCCCTTATTCACATTACACCGCACATAGCACCCCTTATTCACTGTACACCGCACACTGCGCCCCTTATTCACATTACACCGCACACAGCGCCCCTTTTTCAAGTTACACCGCACACAGCGCCCCTTATTCACATTACACCGCACACAGCGCCCCTTATTCACATTACACCGCACACAGCGACCCTTGTTCACATTACCCCGCACACAGCACCCCTTATTCACATTACACCGCACACACTGCCCCATATACACATTACACTGCACACTGCGCCCTTATTCACATTAAACCACACACAGAGTCCCTTATTCACACTACACCGCACACAGCACCCCTTATTCACATTACACCGCACACAGCGCCCCTTATTCACATTACACAACACACAGCGCCCCTTATTCACATTACACCGCACACAGCGCCCCTTATTCACATTACACCGCACACAGCGCCCTTTATTCACATTACACCGCACACCATGCCCCTTATTCACATTACACCGCACACCGCGCCCCTTATTCACATTACAATGCACACCGCACCCCTTATTCACATTACACCGCACACAGTTCCACTTATTCACATTACACCGCACACAGTGCCCCTTATTCACATTACACCGCACACAGTGCCCCTTATTCACATTACACCGCACAAAGCGCCCCTTTTTCACATTACACCCCACACAGCGCCCCTTTTTCATATTACACCTCACACAGCGCCCCTTATTCACATTACACAACACACAGTGCCCCTTATTCACATTACACCACACACATCGCCCCTAATTTCAATTACACCGCACACAGCGCCCCTTATTCACAGTACACTGCACTCTGCGCCCCTTATTTACATTACACCGCACACAGCGCCCCTAATTCACATTGCACCGCACACAGCGCCCCTTATTCACATTACACCGCACACAGCGCCCCTTATTCACATTATTCACAGTGCCTCTTATTCACATTACACCGCAAACAGCGCTCCTTATTCACATTACAATGCACATAGCGCCCCTTATTCACATTACACCGCACACAGCGCCCCTTATTCACATTACACCACACACACATTACACCGCACACAGCACCCCTTATTCACATTACACCGCATACAGCGCCTCTTATTCACATTACACCACACACTGCGCCCCTTATTCACATTAGACTGCACACAGCACCCCTAATTCACATTACACAGCACAAAGCGCCCCTTATTCACATTACACCGCCCACAGCGCCCCCTGTTCACATTACACTGCACACAGCGCCTCTTATTCACATTACACCGCACACAGTGCCCCTTATTCACACTACACTGCACACAGCGCCCCGTATTCACATTACACCGCACACAGTGCCCCTTATTCACATTACACCGCACACAGCGCCCCTTATTCACGTTACACCGCACACAGCGCCCCTTATTCACATTATTCACAGTGCCCCTTATTCAATTTACACCGCAAACACCGCCCGTTAATCACATTACACCGCACACAGCGCCGCTTATTCACATTACACCGCACACAGTGCCCCTTATTCACATTACACCGCACACAGCTCCCCGTATTCACATTACACCACACACAGCGCCCCTTATTCACATTACACCGCACACAGTGCCCCGTATTCACACTACACTGCACACAGTACCCATATTCACTTTACACCACACAAAGCGCCCCTTATTCACATTACACCCCACACAGTGCCCCTTATTCACATTACACCCCACACAGTGCCCCTTATTCACATTACACCTCACACAGCGCCCCTTATTCACATTACACAACAAACAGCGCCCCTTATTCACATTACACAACACACAGCGCCCCTTATTCACATTACACCGCACACAGCGCCCCTTATTCACAGTACACCGCACACTGTGCCCCTTATTCACATTACACCGCACACAGTGCCCCTTATTCACATTACACTGCACAGAGCACCCCGTATTCACATTACACCACAAACAGTGCCCCTTATTCACATTACACCGCACACAGCGCCCCTTATTCACATTACACCGCACACAGCGCCCCTTATTCACATTATTCACAGTGCCTCTTATTCAAATTACACCGCAAACAGCGCCCGTTATTCACATTACAATGCACATAGCACCCTTTATTCACATTACACCGCACACAGCGCCCCTTATTCATATTACACCGCACACAGCTCCCCGTATTCATATTACACCGCACACAGCACCTCTTATTCACATTACACCGCACACAGTGCCCGTATTCACATTACACCGCACACAGTACCCGTATTCACATTACACCGCACAAAGCGCCTCTTATTCACATTACACTGCACACAGTGCCCCTTATTCACATTACACCGCACACAGCGGCCCTTATTCACATTACACTGCACACAGCACCCCTTATTCACATTACACTGCACACAGCGCCCCTTATTCACATTTCAATGCACACAGCACCTCTTATTCACATTTCACCACACACACAGCACCCCTTATTCACATTACACCGCACACACTGTCCCTTAATCACATTACACTGCGCCCCTTATTCACATTACACCGCACACAGCTCCCCTTATTCACATTACACCGCACACAGCCCCCCTTATTCACATAACACCGCACACACGGTCCCTTAATCACATTACACTGCACATAGCGCCCCTTATTCACATTACACCGCACAAAGCTCCCTTTATTCACATTACACCACACACAGCACCCCTTATTCACATTACACTGCACACAGCGCCCTTTATTAACAAAACACCGTACACAGCACCCCTTATTCACATTACACCGCACACTGCGCCCCTTATTCACATTACACCACACACAGCGCCCCTTATTCACATTACACCGCACACAGCGCCTCTTATTCACATTACACCGCACACTGCGCCCCTTATTCACATTACACCGCACACAGCGCCCCTTATTCACATTACACCGCACACAGTGACCCTTATTCACATTACACTGCACAGAGCACCCCGTATTCACATTACACCGCAAACAGTGCCCCTTATTCACATTACACTGCACACAGCGCCCCTTATTCACATTACACCGCACACAGCGCCCCTTATTCACATTATTCACAGTGCCTCTTATTCACATTACACAGCAAACAGCGCCCGTTATTCACATTACAACGCACATAGCGCCCCTTATTCACATTACACCGCACACTGCGCCCCTTATTCATATTACACCGCACACAGCTCCCCGTATTCATATTGCACCTCTTTTTCACATTACACCGCACACAGTGCCCCATATTCACATTACACCGCACACAGTACCCTTATTCACATTACACCACACAAAGCGCCTCTTTTTCACATTACACTGCACACAGCGCCCCTTATTCACATTACACCGCACACAGCGCCCCTTATTCACATTACACTGCACACAGCACCCCTTATTCACATTACACTGCACACAGCGCCCCTTATTCACATTTCAATGCACACAGCACCTCTTATTCACATTACACCACACACAGCACCCCTTATTCACATTACACCGCACACACTGTCCCTTATTCACATTACACTGCGCCCCTTATTCACATTACACCACACACAGCTCCGTTTATTCACATTACACCGCACACAGCCCCCCTTATTCACATTACACCACACACAGCCCCCCTTATTCACATTACACCGCACACACGGTCCCTTAATCACATTACACCGCACATAGCGCCCCTTATTCACATTACACCGCACAAAGCTCCCTTTATTCACATTACACCACACACAGCACCCCTTATTCACATTACACCGCACACAGCGCCCTTTATTAACATTACACCGTACACAGCACCCCTTATTCACATTACACCGCACACAGCGCCCCTTATTCACATTACACCACACACAGCGCCCCTTATTCACATTACACCGCACACAGCGCCTCTTATTCACATTACACCGCACACTGCGCCCCTTATTCACATTACACCGCACACAGCGCCCCTTATTCACATTACACCGCACACAGCGCCCCTTATTCACATTACACCGCACACAGCGCCCCTTATCCACATTACACCACACACAGCACCCATTATTCACGTTACACCGCACACAGCGCCTCTTATTCACATTATTCACAGTGCCCCTTATTCACATTATACCGCAAACAGCTCCCTTTATTCACATTACACCGAACACAGCGCCCCTTATTCACATTACACCGCACACAGCGCCCATTATTCACGTTACACCACACACAGCGCCCCTTATTCACATTACACTGCCCCTTATTCACATTACACCGCACACAGTGCCACTTATTCATATTACACTGCACACAGTGTCCCTTATTCACATACCACCGCACACAGCGCCCCTTATTCACATTAAACCGCACACAGCTCGCCTTATTCACATTATTCACAGTGCCTTTTATTCACATTACACCGCAAACAGCGCCGTTATTCACATTACAACGCACATAGCGCCCCTTATTCACATTACACCGCACACAGCGCCCCTTATTCATATTACACCGCACACAGCTCCCCGTATTCATATTACACCGCACACAGCACCTCTTATTCACATTACACCGCACACAGTGCCTCGTATTCACATTACACCGCACACAGCGACCCTTATTCACATTTCAATGCACACAGCACCTCTTATTCACATTACACCGCACACAGCACCCCTTATTCACATTACACCGCACACACTGTCCCTTAATCACATTACACTGCGCACCTTATTCACATTACACTGCACACAGCTCCCCTTATTCACATTACACCGCACACAGCCCCCCTTATTCACATTACACCGCACACAGCCCCCCTTATTCACATTACACCGCACACACGGTCCCTTAATCACATTACACCGCACATAGCGCCCCTTATTCACATTACACCGCACAAAGCTCCCTTTATTCACATTACACCACACACAGCACCCCTTATTCACATTACACCGCACACAGCGCCCTTTATTAACATTACACCGTACACAGCACCCCTTATTCACATTACACCGCACACAGCGCCCCTTATTCACATTACACCACACACAGCGCCCCTTATTCACATTACACCGCACACAGCGCCTCTTATTCACATTACACTGCACACTGCGCCCCTTATTCACATTACACCGCACACAGCGCCCCTTATTCACATTACACCGCACACAGCGCCCCTTATTCACATTACACCGCACACAGCGCCCCTTATTCACATTACACCGCACACAGCGCCCATTATTCATGTTACACCGCACACAGCGCCCCTTATTCACATTATTCACAGTGCCCCTTATTCACATTATACCGCACACAGCCCCCCTTATTCACATTCAGTCCCTGCACACACCTGCACTGCATCACCATTCAGCAATTCTTTGCACACACCTACACCGCTTTACCTTTCAAACACACCATTGGCCTAACCTGATTACACTTATCACTCCAGCTAGTCCCTGCACACAACTGCACCGCATCACCATTCAGCAAGTCCCTGCACACACCTGCACCGCATCACCATTCAGCAAGTCCCTGCACACACCTGCACCGCATTACCTTTGACAAAAAAAAAAAAACAGCAAGCCCCTACACACACCTGCATCACATTACCTCTCAAACACACCATTGACCTAATATGATTACACGTATCACTCCGACTAGTCCCTGCACCGCATCATCAATCAGCAAGTCCCTGCACACACCTGCACCGCATTACCTCTCAAACACACCATTGGCCTAATATGGTTACACTTACCACTCCAGCTAGTCCCTGCACACACCTGCACCGCATCACCATTCAGCAAGTACCTGCACACACCTGCACCGCATCACCATTCAGCAAGTCCCTGCACCGCATTACCTTTGACAAAAAAAAAAAAAAACAGCAAGCCCCTACACACACCTGCATCACATTACCTCTCAAACACACCATTGACCTAATATGATTACACGTATCACTCCAGCTAGTCCCTGCACACGCCTGCACTGCATCATCAATCAGCAAGTCCCTGCACACACCTGCACCGCATCACCATTCAGCAAGTCCCTGCACACACCTGCACCGCATCACCATTCAGCAAGTCCCTGCACACACCTGCACCGCATCATCAATCAGCAAGTCCCTGCACACACCTGCACCACATCATCAATCAGCAAGTCCCTGCACACGCCTGCACCGCATCACCATTCAGCAAGTCCCTGCACACACCTGCACCACATTACCTTTCAAACACACCATTGGCCCCATGAGTCACCTGATCACACCCCCACCCCCGGAAGTGACCTACATAAGAACCTCAGAAGCATTGATCCTCTCACACCTCCTTGAAGAAGGCACCTGTGCCGAAATGCGTTGGTGACCCTCACATCTAACCCGACACCGATCCAGGCTGATCTCCACTAAAGATCCCCATCCCCACCAGGGACCACCCCCCTACCCCCATACATTTTCAGTGCGGGAAAGGTACTCCCACACAAAGGTGCAGCACCCCGAAACCACAACACACCACCCCCTGGTCAACGAGAGCGCAGTTCTACCGCCCATCTTCTTACAATCTATATTCCCTACCACATGCGCACACATACATACACAGGTTAATTTGTGTTGGGAGCCAATTAACCTACCAGTATATTTTTGGAGTGTGGGAGTAAACCGGAGTACCCGGAGGAAACCCACGCTAGCACAGGGAGAATATACAAACTCCACACAGTTAGGGCCATGGTGGGAATTGAACCCATGACCTCATTGCTGTGAGGCAGTAACGCTAACCATTACACCGTCTGTGCTGCTTTACAGTTACCTCGTTGTTACCTTTCAAGTCTTCCTGTGGACTTATAATCAAATGAGGTTGTCTACCGAACAGTATTTCAAAGGGAGACAGATTTAGAGGGGGTCTGGGAGTGGTCCTTATACTATGCAGGACCAACAGTAATGCTTCTGGCCAACCTAGTCCAGACTCTGCCATGATTTTACTTAGCTTATTTTTAATAGTCCCGTTCATCCTCTCTACCTTGGCACTGGCTTGCGGTCGGTAGGGGGTATGAAGTCGACTATTAATACCCATCAGCTTACACATATTTTGAAAAACATCACCTGTGAAATGAGTACCCCTGTCACTCTCAATGATTTTAGGGATACTGTACCTGCATACAAGTTCCTGAACTATTTTCTTGGCAGTAAACGCAGCAGTATTAGTGGCCGCTGGGTAGGCCTCAACCCAATTAGAAAATACATCAGTGCACACTAATACATACTTGAGATTCCTGCAGGGTGGTAATTGGATGAAATCAATTTGTATTACCTGGAAAGGTCCATCAGTCAGTGGAATGTGGGACGGTTCGGTAGGGATCGCTTTCCCTATGTTCTTCCTCAAGCAGGTCAGACAGGACATTGCTATCTTTTCCGCTTGTGAAGAAAAACCTGGTGCACACCAGTATGCTCTCACCAATTTGCACATACCTTGCTTTCCCAGATGAGTCAGACCATGTGCTGCCTCAGCCAGGCTGGGGTAATATGCCTTGGGGGCTACTGGCTTACCTTGTCCATCCCTCCAGAGCCCGGAGGACTCTTGCCCACATTCCTTGGACTTCCAAATGGACTTTTCCTGAATTGAACACAAATTTTGCATCTCAATTAATTTCAGCATATCAATTGTTTGGAAAGACATATTTTTGCAGATGGAGAAAACATTTTTAACCCTGCTGCCCATTTTGCAGCTTCATCGGCTCTGTTGTTGCCCAGTGACACCGGGTCATCCTCACATGTATGGGCTTTACACTTGATTACTGCCACCGCTTTGGGCAGTTGGATTGCTTCTAAAAGGTGTTTTATGTGTCGGGAATGTGCAATTGGTGTGCCTCCTGCTGTCATAAAATTTATCCGATGCCATAGAGCCCCGAAATCGTGCACCACCCCGAACGCGTACCATGAGTCAGTGTAAATGTTAGCAGATTTTCCTGCTGCCAGTTCACACGCTCTAGTTAGTGCTAATAACTCTGCCACCTGGGCTGTGTGAGGAGGACCAAGAGGTTTGGCTTCTATGATGTCTGTGTCATTTACAACAGCATAACCTGTACATAATTCACCTGTGTCTGTTTGTCTATGACAACTCCCATCCGTGTAAAAAGTCACATCTACATTCTCTAAAGGTGTGTCGTGTATGTCAGGTCTAGCAGTAAAGGTCTGATTCAGATATTCCATACAATCATGTGTATCATTATGTCCGCTGAACTCACCCTCTGCCAGCAACTCGCCTCCTTCCACCCTTTGTACATCATGTTGTACATATGGTAAATACATTGCTGGGTTCAGCGTGCTGCAATGTTTAACAGTGATGTTTGCAGGTGCGATTAGAGCTAGTTCCCATTTGGTAAACCTAGCCGAAGAGATGTGTCTGGTTTGGGCAGAGTTCAGCAGAGCAGATACAGAATGGGGTGTGTATACAATCATATCAAGACCCGATACTACGTCCTCACTTTTACTCACCAATACAGCGGTAGCTGCTACACTTCTCAAACAGGTGGGGAGTGATCTTGCCACAGTGTCCAATTGGGCACTGTAGTATGCTACGGGCCTACTGGCATCACCATGTTTTTGTGTAAGAACACCTGCAGCACAACCATCAGCTTCCGTACAATACAAATCAAAAGGTTTTTCATAATCAGGTATTCCCAATGCAGGTGCTTTCAGGCGCGCACGCAGGGGGGGGTTCTGAGTACCTAGAAACCCCCCCTGCCCGCCGATCCATCGTCGCGCACTGGCAGCTTAATAAGGGACCCGGCGGCAAATTTGTCCACTAACGCCAGTCGCGCGAGCCAATCATGGCTCGCGGACCGGCATCCAATCAGGAGCGGCCACGTGGCCACTTCTAATTGGCTGTTGTTCCTCATGGCTGGCAACCAATCAATATCGGTCAGCGTGGCCGGCGCACTATTCTAATGTGCCTCTGGGGATCCTGAAGGGAAGAGTGCACACCACTGTGGCGAAGCGAGTCCTGAGAGAGCGGGCTATGTGCAGAAATGCCGGTGAGGTGGCTGTGTGTATGCCGATGATGAAGGGGCTGTGTGTACTGTGTAAGCAGATGGTGTAGGGGCTGTATTACACAGTATACACAGCCCCTCACTATCTGATCTGCATACACACAGAGCAGATGTAAGGTGCTGTGTGTATGCAGATCATTTAGTGAGGGGCTGTGTGCACTGTGTAGGCAGATGGTGAGGGTCTGTGTGTACAAATGGTGAGGGGCTGTGTACAAATGTTGAGGGGCTGTGTGTATAGGTAAGGGGAATCGCTGTGGCGATTGCTGAGGGGAGGGGTGGCGTGAGGTGAGTGGTGAGGGGAGAAGTGAGTACTGCAGTGAGGTGAGGAGAGGTGAGTGGTCATGTGGGGAGGGGTGTGCTGCTGTGAGGAGAAGGTAGGTGTGAGGAGAGGTGAGTGCTGTGGGGAGGGGAGGTGTGAGGAGAGGTGAGTGCTGTGGGGAGGGGAGGTGTGAGGAGAGGTGAGTGCTGTGGGGAGGGGAGGTGTGAGGAGAGGTGAGTGCTGTGGGGAGGGGAGGTGTGAGAAGAGGTGAGTGCTATGGGGAGGGGAGGTGTGAGGAGAAGTGAGTGCTGTGGGGAGGGGAGGTGTGAGGAGAGGTGAGTGCTGTGGGGAGGGGAGGTGTGAGCATGAGGAGAGGTGTGGGCTGCAGTGAGGAGAGGTGTGCTGCTGCAAAGGGAGAGGAGCAGAGAGGGAGGAAAGAAGACTTCCAGAAGAAAAGAAGAAGGAAGAGCTGGCCAAGAATAGGAGGCGCTGCTGGCCAGGACGGACCTACAGCAAAAAGCTGAGGACCAGAGAGTGTTACAGTGGTGGAAAGGAAAAGACCTAAATGAATCTCCCCACTGCAGCCTCTCCCAGCGCCATGGTAGGCGGCTTCGCCCACTTTCACTTATTTAATCCTCCCTAGACCACCGGGGTTGTTGGACACTAGGCCCATGGTGGGCATATCCTGAGTGCACATAATAAGCTCTAAGCATAGCTCAGTCTCATACAATCAGATACAGGCAGCACTCTCCTCGGGTACTCAGTAATCCAGGCTTATTAATCCATTTCTGTGCCACTTTTCAGATGCATTTATTACATATTTTGTCAAGGCATCTGAAAGGTTGCACAATAATGAATTAACAAGCTTGGATTATTGAGGAGGAGGAGGAGGAGGAGGAGGAGGAGGAGGAGGCTGCCTGTATGTGTTTAGATTTTTGCCATTGGTTTTGTAACCAAGTATTGGAAACCTCCCTTTCAAAATCCTGCGTTTGCCACTGGCTTTGGTCAGACTATCCTTAAGATTAAGGAAAACCTGCTCTGATTCCTCTGTGTGTATGACACGATCTGGCTTTGAGGAAGAGATTTAGGCCCTCATTCAGAGGCGGTCGGACGATGCAAGCGGTCGCTCAGAAACTGGGCGGCCACTTGCATCCTGACCGGCCGCCTCTGTTTCGGTCGTTAGGCTGTGGGTTTACACCCACAGCTCTAACGACCGCTAGGGTTATGGTTGCGATGGTCATAGACCATCGCGACCATCTGGGCTTACGACGAGACCCTATGGTATGGTCTCACTTGTCGTAAGCCCCGGAAAGCTTCTGGCTCTGTCAGAGCCGGAAGTTCTCCACTGACATCACTAGTGATGTCAGTGGGGCCTCCCCCAAATGGGCTGCCACCCCTCCGTTTGGGCTGCCACCCCCCGGCCCGCCTTCCAAATGGGGCGAGCTGTCAATCAACATCGACAGCTCGTCCCCTTTGGAAAGAGACCCACTACGACCGGCGCTGTCGGTCATAGCGGGTCTCACGCATGCGCGCGAAGGAGCCGGCTCCCTCGTGCGCATGCACACTGGACAAACATTGACGACCGCACGGCCGCCTCTGAATGACGCCCTAAGTCCTGTAAAGGCAAGTCCAAAATAGAAAAACCTGGGATCCACATTCTACAGTATAAACACATTCCCAAGAAGGTACAAATTTGCTGTTGATTCTGCGGCAGTGTCATGTTCTGTATGGCCTGGATTCTATCATTTGTGAGATGTCCTAACCCCTGGGTTAGGCAGTGTCCCAAATATTTTACTCTGGATTGGCACAGCTGTAGTTTGTCCTTAGCCACCTTGTGTCCTGTATGCGAGAGATGAAGCAACAAAAGTTTAGTATCATCCAAACATGACATAAACGAATCAGAACACAGCAATAAATCGTCCACATATTGAACTAGAACAGATCCATTTGCAGGTTGAAAAAATTGTAAACAGTCGTGCAATGCCTGGGAAAAGATACTGGGGCTGTCTATGAAACCTTGGGGCAACCGAGTCCAGGTATATTGCACACCTCTGTATGTAAATGCGAATAGATACTGACAGTCAGGGTGGAGGGGCACAGACAAGCAGAACAGAGGTCAATGACAGTGAAATGGGTTGTGTTTGGAGGGATTTGCATAAGAATGACAGCTGGATTTGGCACTACGGGGAATTGGCTCTCTACTACTTATTAACACCTCTAAGGTCCTGTACCAGCCTATAACCCCTCCCACCACTCTTCTTCACTGGAAAGATGGGACTGTTGGCTACACTAGCTGTATAACTAAAATTCCCTGTTGCAATAATTGTTCAATTATTGGAAAAATCCCTAATTCTACCTCCTGTTTTAGTGGGTACTGGAGAATTTTTGGAGCTTGCCTACCGCTTTTCAAATTTATCATTACGGGGCTTACGTTTGCCATTAATCCAGTGTCCTGTCCATCCTTAGTCCAAAGGGAATCTGGAATTTGGGACAACATTTGATCTACCTGGGATGGATTTTCATTTAAACATTAAACTGGTAGAGTGATACATTATCCTTTGGGGAGTGTCCAACATATCCTGCACCTCGTGCGCAACTCTCTCAGGGATATCTAAAAATACACCATCAGGGGTGCAATATATGACACATCCCATCTTACATAACAAATCTCTACCCAGCAGGTTAGTAGGAGCCGCAGCAGCCAGAAGGAAAGAATGTCTGGTATGCAACAGCCCAATAGTAACCTCTGTGGACTTTGTTAAAGGATAATGTTGCACTTTACCTGTTACACCCATTGTTGGTACTGTCTCGTTGGTCACCTGTAAATTAACGGGAGATTTTATCACTGACCTGGTCGCCGCTGTGTCTACAAGAAAAGTATATTCAGTACCAGCTACATCAACCATCATGACCGGTTCTTCCCTAGTACTTCCCGTTAACCTGACTATCTGTAGACTACAGGTATGACCTGACCCCTAGCGTTGGCTACCATTCTCCAATAAAGCATTAACGGCCACAATTGGAGCTGGTGCTTGCTGGATATTTGCTGGTCACTGTGCATATCCCTTATGGGGATATCCAGGTACTCTCTGGCTTGGGGGTCCCACCCTTTTTACTCTGCAGGTTCTACTTAAATGTCCTGGCTGGTTACAATTAAAACATATTCGTGGATTGGATGAAGACACGGGTTGTTGTGAGGTTTGAGCAGGGGGAAAAGGTGGTGGATATGGGTAGGGATATGGAGGATAAGGGTATTGTGGGGGATATAAAGTTTGTGAGTAGTGTGGGACCTGTGGTTGTGTAGGGTTAGTAGAATAGAGCTGTGTTTGCTGTTGCGTGGGATTAGTGAGGGCATATAACTGTTCAGGTGTAGGTGTGTGTGTAGATGCAAGTGTGTCTGTTGGCTGTAATGTTACCGTCATTCCTTCCAGAGCTTGGATACTGACAGCCATTAGTTTTTCGCTCTGGGTCTCTCTCTTCTTTGAGATGTTCTTATCATGTTCTATGGCAGATTCTATGAGTGTATCTATTGTGACTCCCCTCCAGCCAGGTTGTGAGGTCTGAACCCAAGTCTTTAAGTTTTCCTTAAGACCGTCCATGAGTATCGTGACTATCATTCCCCTGTGGTGAGTGCTATCTTTAATATCTTCTATCCCAGTGTACTGGGCGATAGCCTGCAGAGCCCGGTCACAATACTCTTCTGCAGATTCACTCTCCTTTTGCTTTATGGTGAAAATTTTGTTCCAGTTAACTACTACCGGAAAATATATACCCAATTGAGTTACAATGCGGGAAATGTTACCTTGGTTTACTTGGTCCGTTAAGGGAACGTCACCATCCAATACACAATCCGTGATAAATTTTGTCACGTCGGAATTGCGTGGTAGACAGGCCCTTAACACCACACGCCAATCTTTATTAGTTGGCTCATGAGAACTACCCAAATTCCTCAAAAATCTCTGACATTTGGCTAGTTCCTTTTTGGGATCGGGGAAATCATTTATGATGGAATTTAGTTCTGCTCTTGTCCAAGGACAATGCATTACCACTTCCCTCGTGGGCACTACACCGTTCGCATCTGCATTTCCATTCGGAACAGTTATTGTCCGAATGGGATGCAGACCGGTAGCGCTGCTACCTTTGACCTTGTTACTTGGCTGGAGGTTTAATCTGTTGCTGCTACGTATGGTATTAACAACTTCCACTACGGGTGCAGAGGGTGTTAGCACTTCCCTTGCTGTTACCGATGGAGATGGCGGCACCACTCATGACTGTCGTGGCGTAGCATCTATCATTTGTACAGCATGGGAAATGGCAGACATTACAATAGGCTCATCATCCACATCATGAACACCTTCTTTATAGTTGCTTAAGAGAGGGTACAAATTGCTTGTTACATTTTTATGGGTATTTTTGATAACTGTACTTGCACCTCCATCCACATAAGGTGGGGGTGGTGCGCGTGAACTGCTGGCAATACGTTCCACAACGCTACCTTGCTGCACATGCACGCCATTTTGCGGCTTGCCCGCATTGCAATTCAGCGTCGCGGATGTATTCTCTGGCAATGCGCTCGTAACGCTAGTTTGCGTCGCTTGCACATTTTTAAGCCACGCATCCCCTTCATGCTGCCACATCTTTATACATTCATAATATTTGATCTTTTTCTCTCGGGAGCGCATCAGACTGATGTGATCCCGGACATTATCTAATACATCCTTATCAAAACTACCAATTCTGGGAAACGATCTAACACTCTTCATCGTCATTTTAAACCATACATTACAATACCTTATTGCATAAGTACCGTACTTAGTATGCATAATACGACGGGCCGATCCAAACGGCGCTTCCATTAGCAGCACATCATTGTCTAACATGTGTATTGTTTACATGGCTCCCATTCTGAGACAACTCCTACGTTTTTCAATAAAGATTTAAACTGTTGAAAGACAGTCAAGGTACTTTCACTTACCTGTGGACGATTTAAACGGCAGCGCCCACACACCTGTGAAGATTTGAAGAAGGCTACTCCACACACCCGGATAAGATTTAAGAAGGCAACTTCCACACCTATGGAAGTTTAAGTCGGCTACTTCCACGCACCTCTCTACAACAAAGACAACATGTACACCTGCTACCGTGTATAGAACGGTAAGCTGCTTACCGAGTGGCTAGCACTTAGCCCTTAAAGGTCATACGGTACCTCTAACTTTAGGGAACAAGTTACCCCTACCAACAAATAATCACTGTTACACACTTTTTTCCTGCGCAGAAAAATACACGTTAACCCAGATATTTACAACAATTGAAAAGAATGTAAACCTCAACGGCTTTGTTTAAACACGTGGCGCACGACCGGAAGTACGTATACGCTATTGTGCGACCAGTCGCATACACAATAATGCGACTACCACACAACCGTATGACAACCTTTAGCTGCGTACACAAAAGTGCGTCTTTACTGTGCGCAAAACTGCGACTCAGCCGCATGTTCAATACTGCGGCACCCCCTTTAAATGTTAGGTTCTATCAACAAAGGAAAACAAACTTTTTCCTCTCTTGTCCCTGGATTCTAGTCAGCGTCCCTGGCTCACACGAAAACGGGTAGTGATCTCTCAGCACCGAGCAGTTGCAGGTAAACCCTGCATGTGGCCACTCCACCCTTTGGTGAGAAATCGATAACCGTAAGTGCCGTGTGAGCGCGTACGTGACTTCACTACGAGCCCCCAACTAACGATACTGCCTTTGAACCTTATAAATACCCCTGCCTATACCTTCTAATATCCTTCCTATAAACCTCTAAGGATGACGCTATTTTGCGTACGCAGTCATCCAGTAAAGACTCCAGACCTAGAACCTGTGATCCCAAAGCACAAAGTATTATTCAAGTAAAAGTACAGCAGTTACACGTTATAATCCTCATATAATCTTAGCGCAAAGAAATTATACAGACCCAAGTACAGTTATACATACGCAGCGCTCTCTGGTCCAGATGTAGGCATCAGCAAAAAAACCCTCGTCAATCAGCATTTAGCACGAAGACTAGGAACCCAGGGTCAGAGCACACATATTTATACCCCCCAGGAATAAACAACACAATAGAGAAGTTTGTTGCTAATAACAGTTGTTCATATAATGTACATTTTGTTACTTGAAGTCTCTGCGGTCCATAAGTTGAGAATGCATGTTGTGATCTCTCCATCGATATTACCGGAATACTGTTGAGAGAGTACGCATCAGTACAATACCAAACATGGCTTACTTATCACGTATAAAACCCTAGTTACCAAATAACCTTTATTTCCTAGCAATGATAATAAATGTGCATACTCAAATCTTATACCTTAAAGCTTATGGAACCATGTATGTAAATATGTAATGTGTGAGTATGTGGGGTTTGATGTAAAGACGCTAGTTAACTTGGGGCAGATGCGTGTGCATGGAGCTAATATTCAGCGTTTTCATACAGGATCTTATGCATTCGCTAGTATGCGACTAGTTAACAGCGCAATTGTGCGTATTAATGTGTGTATGAGAAATGGTGAAAGGTGCAATCGCATGATGCTAATAGTAATATCGGCACATGTACTAAAGTGTGAGTTTATCTAAAATGGTGCTTAGGCGGCCATTCGCAAAATGGCGTCTTGCGATCTAATTTCCAAGATGGCGTCTTGCGGCTAGTCGCAAGATGGCGTTGCTGCGATCCAATTTTAAACTGATCTTGTCTCAGCCATGTCGAAGCTGGATTATTGGCTGAGACAAGATCAGTTTAAAATTGAATCGCAGCAACGCCATCTGCGACTGGCCGCAAGACACCATCTTGGAAATGAGATCGCAAGACGCCATTTTGCGAATGGCCGCCCAAGCACCATTTTAGTTAAGTTCACATTTAAGTACATATGGCGATATTACTAATAGCACCATGCGATTGCATCTTTCACCATTCCTCATTGTCACGGCCAGGGTATTTCAGCATGGCGCTAGGCGGGTGTTACCTGTGAGGTCGTTGTGGCGCGGGCTGTCTGGTGGCGGAGCTGGTGTCTGGCGGGGGGCTTTGGCTGCGCGCATTGTTGTGCGGCCCTGTTGTCACTCTGCGCTGGTGAGGCCTGGCGGCGTCTCCGTTCCGTTTGGTATGGGCGCCGCCATCTTGCCTTCTGGCCATGTGATACGGCTGGCCAATCCTGGTGAGTCACATGTTCCCTCCGGCCAGTAACAGCACAGCATGGGGTATTTAGGAAGGGTAAGTGCCTTCCTTCTTTGCCAGTGCAATGTGTATCTCAGCCTAGCTGAGAGGGAGTTCTCTGTGCTTTCCTGTTCCTGTGAATTTGCTGTCTGCCAGTCTGCCTGTCAGCTCCTAGTTCCCATTGGACTACCCCGCTACCTCCATCACCCTTGCCCATACCTGAGTGCCTGAGCCTGCTGACATCCTGCGCTTCAGTTCACTACCTGCATACCTGGCTTACTATTTCCTGCATCACTACCTGCATACCTGGCTTGATTATTTTCAGTTTCACTACCTGCACACCTGGACAGCTCTAATTGTTTCTACCTGGACATTAACCCTTTTGCTCCCACCACAGAACTCTTGTGCTCATTTATATTTTCCTGGACTTTTATTTACTGCCACATTATATGTCTACTCAAGCACTTATTAAAATCCTAGTTTTATTTTTCAAATCTGCTTCTGTGATCGCTCCTGCTACCACCCCGGGTCCACAAGCAACACAGAACATAACACTCATATACACATTAATACGCACAATTGCGCTGTTAACTAGTCGCATATTAGCGAATGCATCTGTCTATTAGCTTTATGCGCACACATCTGCTCCAGGTTAACTAGCGTAGTTATATCAAACCCTGCATACTCACACATTACATATCTACATACAAGGTTCCATTAGCTTTAAGGTATAAGATTTAAGTTTGTTCATTTAGTATAAATGCTGTGAAATAAAGATTATTTGGTAACTAGGGTTTTATACATGATAAGTAAGCCGTGTTTGGTTTTGTACTGATGCGTACTCTTTCCACAGTATTCCGGTGTCATCGGTGAGGAGATCGCATCATGCATTCTCAACTTATCGACTGCAGAGACTTCAAGCAACAAAATGTATACAATATGAACAACTGTTAGGATGTTGCATGAGGCGGGAACCTAGAGACCCCCAGTTGTTAGAGGCTGGGTTGGGTCTATTTGAATCAGCCTGTTAAACGCTCTGTAACAGATGTATCCCCCTTGGGAACCAATGGCATCAACAACAAACTTCTCTATTGTTTTGTCTATTCCTGGTGGGTATAAATATGTGTGCTCCAACACTGGGACTTGGTCTTCGTGCTGAATGCTGATTGATGAAGGGGTTTCTTGCTGATGCCTAACATCTGGTCCGGAAGCGCTGCGTATGTATACTGTACTTAGGTCTGTATAATTCCTTTGCGCCGAATTGTGTCTGGATCAATAGCGTGTAACTGACTGTACTTTTACTTAAATAATACTTTGTGCTTTGGAACCACAGATTCCAGGTCTGAAGTCTTTATTTACTGTATGACTGCGTACGCAAATTAGCGTCATCCTTAGAAGGTATAGGAAGGAGTGTATAGAGGTTCTAATTCAGTATCGTTAGCCAATTATCCAGCTTCGACACATAGTAACATCTGACACTTATGTAATGCTGTAATGTTACCTCAGTATACCATAGTAACATCTGACACTTATGTAATGCTGTAATGTTACCTCAGTATACCATAGTAACATCTGACACTTATGTCATGCTATAATGTGACCTCAGTATACCATAGTAACATCTGACACTTATGTCATGCTGTAATGTGACCTCAGTATACCATAGTAACATCTGACACTTATGTCATGCTATAATGTGACCTCAGTATACCATAGTAACATCTGACACTTATGTCATGCTGTAATGTTACTTCAGTATACCATAGTAACATCTGACACTTATGTCATGCTGTAATGTTACTTCAGTATACCATAGTAACATCTGACACTTATGTCATGCTGTAATGTTACCTCAGTATACCATAGTAACATCTGACACTTATGTCATGCTGTAATGTTACCTCAGTATATCATAGTAACATCTGACACTTATGTCATGCTGTAATGTTACCTCAGTATACCATAGTCACATCTGACACCTATGTCATGCTGTAATGTTACCTCAGTATACCATAGTAACATCTGACACTTATGTAATGCTGTAATGTTACCTCACTATATCATAGTAACATCTGACACTTATGTAATGCTGTAATGTTACCTCACTATACCATAGTAACATCTGACCCTTATGTAATGCTGTAATGTTACCTCATTATACCATAGTAACATCTGACACTTATGTAATGCTGTAATGTTACCTCATTATACCATAGTAACATCTGACACTTATGTAATGCTGTAATGTTACCTCAGTATACCATAGTAACATCTGACACTTATGTAATGCTGTAATGTTACCTCAGTATACCATAGTAACATCTGACACTTATGTAATACTGTAATGTGACCTCAGTATACCATAGTAACATCTGACACTTATGTAATGTTACCTCAGTATACCATAGTAACATCTGACACTTATGTCATGCTGTAATGTTACCTCAGTATATCATAGTAACATCTGACACTTATGTCATGCTGTAATGTTACTTCAGTATACCATAGTAACATCTGACACTTATGTCATGCTGTAATGTTACCTCAGTATACCATAGTAACATCTGACACTTATGTCATGCTGTAATGTTACCTCAGTATACCATAGTAACATCTGACACTTATGTCATGCTGTAATGTTACCTCAGTATACCATAGTCACATCTGACACCTATGTCATGCTGTAATGTTACCTCAGTATACCATAGTAACATCTGACACTTATGTAATGCTGTAATGTTACCTCACTATATCATAGTAACATCTGACACTTATGTAATGCTGTAATGTTACCTCACTATACCATAGTAACATCTGACACTTATGTAATGCTGTAATGTTACCTCGTTATACCATAGTAACATCTGACACTTATGTAATGCTGTAATGTTACCTCAGTATACCATAGTAACATCTGACACTTATGTAATGCTGTAATGTTACCTCAGTATACCATAGTAACATCTGACACTTATGTAATACTGTAATGTGACCTCAGTATACCATAGTAACATCTGACACTTATGTAATGTTACCTCAGTATACCATAGTAACATCTGACACTTATGTCATGCTGTAATGTTACCTCAGTATATCATAGTAACATCTGACACTTATGTCATGCTGTAATGTTACCTCAGTATACCATAGTAACATCTGACACTTATGTCATGCTGTAATGTTACTTCAGTATACCATAGTAACATCTGACACTTATGTCATGCTGTAATGTGACCTCAGTATATCATAGTAACATCTGACACTTATGTCATGCTGTAATGTTACCTCAGTATACCATAGTAACATCTGACACTTATGTCATGCTGTAATGTTACCTCAGTATACCATAGTCACATCTGACACCTATGTCATGCTGTAATGTTACCTCAGTATACCATAGTAACATCTGACAGTATACCATAGTAACATCTGACACTAATGTCATGCTGTAATGTTACCTCAGTATACCATAGTAACATCTGACACTTATGTCATGCTGTAATGTTACCTCAGTATACCATAGTCACATCTGACACTTATGTCATGCTGTAATGTGACCTCAGTATACCATAGTCACATCTGACACTTATGTCATGCTGTAATGTGACCTCAGTATACCATAGTCACATCTGACACTTATGTCATGCTGTAATGTGACCTCAGTATACCATAGTCACATCTGACACTTATGTCATGCTGTAATGTGACTTCAGTATACCATAGTCACATCTGACACTTATGTCATGCTGTAATGTGACCTCAGTATACCATAGTCACATCTGACACTTATCTCATGCTGTAATGTGACCTCAGTATACCATAGTAACATCTGACACTTATCTCATGCTGTAATGTGACCTCAGTATACCATAGTAACATCTGACACTTATGTCATGCTGTAATGTGACTTCAGTATACCATAGTAACATCTGACACATATAATGCTGTAATGTTACCTCATTATACCATAGTAACATCTGACACTTATGTAATGCTGTAATGTTACCTCAGTATACCATAGTAACATCTGACACTTATGTAATGCTGTAATGTTACCTCAGCATACCATAGTAACATCTGACACTTATGTCATGCTGTAATGTTACCTCAGTATACCATAGTAACATCTGACACTTATGTCATGCTGTAATGTTACCTCAGTATATCATAGTAACATCTGACACTTATGTCATGCTGTAATGTTACCTCAGTATACCATAGTAACATCTGACACTTATGTCATGCTGTAATGTTACTTCAGTATACCATAGTAACATCTGACACTTATGTCATGCTGTAATGTTACCTCAGTATACCATAGTAACATCTGACACTTATGTCATGCTGTAATGTTACCTCAGTATATCATAGTAACATCTGACACTTATGTCATGCTGTAATGTTACCTCAGTATACAATAGTAACATCTGACACTTATGTCATGCTGTAATGTTACTTCAGTATACCATAGTAACATCTGACACTTATGTCATGCTGTAATGTTACCTCAGTATATCATAGTAACATCTGACACTTATGTCATGCTGTAATGTTACCTCAGTATACCATAGTAACATCTGACACTTATGTCATGATGTAATGTTACCTCAGTATACCATAGTCACATCTGACACCTATGTCATGCTGTAATGTTACCTCAGTATACCATAGTAACATCTGACAGTATACCATAGTAACATCTGACACTTATGTCATGCTGTAATGTGACCTCAGTATACCATAGTAACATCTGACACTTATGTCATGCTGTAATGTGACCTCAGTATACCATAGTAACATCTGACACTTATGTCATGCTGTAATGTGACCTCAGTATACCATAGTCACATCTGACACTTATGTCATGCTGTAATGTGACCTCAGTATACTATAGTAACATCTGACACTAATGTCATGCTGTAATGTTACCTCAGTATACCATAGTAACATCTGACACTTATGTAATGCTGTAATGTGACCTCAGTATACCATAGTAACATCTGACACTTATGTTATGCTGTAATGTGACCTCAGTATACTATAGTAACATGTGACACTTATGTCATGCTGTAATGTTACCTCAGTATACCATAGTAACATGTGACACTTATGTCATGCTGTAATGTTACCTCAGTATACCATAGTAACATCTGACACGTATGTCATGCTGTAATGCTACCTCAGTATACCATAGTAACATCTGACACTTATGTCATGCTGTAATATTACCTCAGTATACCATAGTACAGAGGTTCCCTAACGCGGTCCTCAAGGCTCCCCAACAGTTCAGGTTATAGAGATATCCATGGTTGAGCGCAGGTGGCTAAATCAAATTGGCTGAGGTACTAATTAAGTCACCTGCGCTCAACCATGGATATCTCTGAAACCTGAACTGTTGGGGAGCCTTGAGGACTGCGTTGGGGAACCACTGCCTTAGTGACATCTAATAACACTGAAGACTCTGTGACAACCAATACTTGTGTCATTCTCAGAACGTTTGGCCATTGCTGTAGTCGCTGCGTGGGGCCGTGACAACTGTATTGATGGAGCCCCCACAAGCCGTAATCCGGCCCTGAATGTATGATTGCCGTCACCTGTTGTGTTAGACCAGTTACTGGATAAGGAAGGTGACAGCGATGATACATTATTAGGGGGGAGCCCAGGAACAGAGCAGGTTGCCCCACCGGGAATACGTCATGTTGGGGGGATGATATTATACAGGTCAGACCCTCATAGCGCAGCCTGTACACAGTGTAACCAATATTACATATATGTTAGTGCATTACTGTGTACAGACGCAGCTGCGGGTGGTTACGCAGATGGAGTGATCGCCATTGCGCAGGTGTGTAAGCAGACGCAGCTGCTGGTGGTTACGCAGATGGAGTGATCGCCATTGTGCAGGTGTGTAAGCAGACGCAGCTGCGGGTGGTTACGCAGATGGAGTGATCGCCATTGCGCAGGTGTGTCAGCAGACGCAGCTGCGGGTGGTTACGCAGATGGAGTGATCGCCATTGCGCAGGTGTGTAAGCAGACGCAGCTGCGGGTGGTTACGCAGATGGAGAGATCGCCATTGCGCAGGTGTGTAACCAGACGCAGCTGTGGGTGGTTACGCAGATGGAGTGATCGCCATTGCGCAGGTGTGTAACCAGACGCAGCTGTGGGTGGTTACGCAGATGGAGTGATCGCCATTGCGCAGGTGTGTAAGCAGACGCAGCTGCGGGTGGTTACGCAGATGGAGTGATCGCCATTGCGCAGGTGTGTAAGCAGACGCAGCTGCGGGTGGTTACGCAGATGGAGTGATCGCCATTGTGCAGGTGTGTAAGCAGACGCAGCTGCGGGTGGTTACGCAGATGGAGTGATCGCCATTGCGCAGGTGTGTCAGCAGACGCAGCTGCGGGTGGTTACGCAGATGGAGTGATCGCCATTGCGCAGGTGTGTCAGCAGACGCAGCTGCGGGTGGTTACGCAGATGGAGTGATCGCCATTGCGCAGGCGTGTAAGCCGCACTGATCACACGCTGACGTTTATCAGCAGCGATTACGCTCACGCAGAAGATTCACCGGCAAAGTGAGTATCAGGGAGCCAGCAAATGGGGAAGCCTAGTCTGCTGAGACTTGTGGTGCCCCAGGATCAGCCAGCAGCAGGTACACATGGGCTAGCAAGGAGCATCACAAGCAGGAGGCCGGCACTGACTGACTGACTGTGTGCTCCCTGTGTATATATAGGGGGAGCAGCGGCTACGTCACACGCCAATTTGCATACCACTCCCCGCCCTCATAACGGCAGCGCGTTGAGTGACGTCACGTCCGCCCCTGCGCCTGCTTAGGAAACCCCGTGGCTGAGCTGAAGTCTCTTTTTCCCCGGCAGCCCAAGATGGCGGATATCCAGGTGAGGGCTCCGGAGCGGCGGGAGATACCGGCACCTCTCCGGGGACCGGCGGCGGCGGGGATGTGTCACTGGGTGACGGGGAGGGTGCGGGGGCTCCGGGCGGCAGCGCTGAGTCTGTGTGTGCGGCCCCGGCCTGGGCTGCGGGAGGCGGCACCGCGTGTAGGCCGAGCTCTCCCCGGTCATGTCTGCCACTGTGCCCGTCACTGTGCCCTATATACCCAGCCTATTACCCCACACTGTACTGTATGTGCCCTATATACCCAGCCTATTACCCCACACTGTACTGTATGTGCCCTATATACCCAACCTATTACCCCACACTGTACTGTATGTGCCCTATATACCCAACCTATTACCCCACACTGTACTGTATGTGCCCTATATACCCAGCCTATTACCCCACACTGTACTGTATGTGCCCTATATACCCAGCCTATTACCCCACACTGTACTGTATGTGCCCTATATACCCAACCTATTACCCCACACTGTACTGTATGTGCCCTATATACCCAACCTATTACCCCACACTGTACTGTATGTGCCCTATATACCCAACCTATTACCCCACACTGTACTGTATGTGCCCTATATACCCAGCCTATTACCCCACACTGTACTGTATGTGCCCTATATACCCAACCTATTACCCCACACTGTACTGTATGTGCCCTATATACCCAGCCTATTACCCCACACTGTACTGTATGTGCCCTATATACCCAACCTATTACCCCACACTGTACTGTATGTGCCCTATATACCCAGCCTATTACCCCACACTGTACTGTATGTGCCCTATATACCCAACCTATTACCCCACACTGTACTGTATGTGCCCTATATACCCAACCTATTACCCCACACTGTACTGTATGTGCCCTATATACCCAGCCTATTACCCCACACTGTACTGTATGTGCCCTATATACCCAGCCTATTACCCCACACTGTACTGTATGTGCCCTATATACCCAGCCTATTACCCCACACTGTACTGTATGTGCCCTATATACCCAACCTATTACCCCACACTGTACTGTATGTGCCCTATATACCCAACCTATTACCCCACACTGTACTGTATGTGCCCTATATACCCAACCTATTACCCCACACTGTACTGTATGTGCCCTATATACCCAGCCTATTACCCCACACTGTACTGTATGTGCCCTATATACCCAACCTATTACCCCACACTGTACTGTATGTGCCCTATATACCCAGCCTATTACCCCACACTGTACTGTATGTGCCCTATATACCCAGCCTATTACCCCACACTGTACTGTATGTGCCCTATATACCCAACCTATTACCCCACACTGTACTGTATGTGCCCTATATACCCAACCTATTACCCCACACTGTACTGTATGTGCCCTATATACCCAGCCTATTACCCCACACTGTACTGTATGTGCCCTATATACCCAACCTATTACCCCACACTGTACTGTATGTGCCCTATATACCCAACCTATTACCCCACACTGTACTGTATGTGCCCTATATACCCAGCCTATTACCCCACACTGTACTGTATGTGCCCTATATACCCAACCTATTACCCCACACTGTACTGTATGTGCCCTATATACCCAGCCTATTACCCCACACTGTACTGTATGTGCCCTATATACCCAACCTATTACCCCACACTGTACTGTATGTGCCCTATATACCCAGCCTATTACCCCACACTGTACTGTATGTGCCCTATATACCCAACCTATTACCCCACACTGTACTGTATGTGCCCTATATACCCAGCCTATTACCCCACACTGTACTGTGCCCAACTACTGCCACCTATAACTAATACTATACTGTATGTGCCCTATATACCCAGCCTATTACCCCACACTGTACTGTATGTGCCCTATATACCCAGCCTATTACCCCACACTGTACTGTATGTGCCCTATATACCCAGCCTATTACCCCACACTGTACTGTATGTGCCCTATATACCCAACCTATTACCCCACACTGTACTGTATGTGCCCTATATACCCAGCCTATTACCCCACACTGTACTGTATGTGCCCTATATACCCAGCCTATTACCCCACACTGTACTGTATGTGCCCTATATACCCAGCCTATTTTACCCTACACTGTACGTGCCCCATATACACAGCCTATTACCCCACATTGTACTGTGCCCAACTACTGCCACCTATAGCTAATACTATACTGTATGTGCCTCATATACCCAGCCTATTACCCCACACTGTACGTGCCCCATATACCCAGCCTATTACCCCACACTGTACTGTGCCCAACTACTGCCACCTATAACTAATACTATACTGTATGTGCCCTATATACCCAGCCTATTACCCCACACTGTACTGTGTGCCCCATATTCCCAGCCTATTACCCCACACTGTACTGTGCCCAACTACTGCCACCTATAACTAATACTATATTGTATGTGCCCAATATACTCACTCTTACCCATACTGTGCAGGATGTGCCCTGTATACCCTCACTGTATTGTCTCTCTATCATTTACTATACACTGCAGTCTGTCCTGTATGTGCCAGCCTCTGCCACCCCTGCGTTTCTATGTTGGTCCTCTTTACCATCATGTGCCCAGCCTCTGCTCACTGGAACCCCCATTGCACCGGTGCCCAGGTAGCTACACTTGTATGCAGACTCTCTTCTCGGCAACCCACTCTTATCTATAGTGATATAGGGTCTGGCCTCTAACCCTAATGTGACCCCAGTGCCTCTCACTTTATGCAAGGTTATGCCTATAGCTGGGTACACACAATGTGATGTAACAATACATCACGAGCACAATCTGACGCAACGTATCATTACACACTACATGTAACTGCAACGTGGCGCTCATTGCGTTGTACACTCTGATGTGCTGGGCAGCCGATGGGGCGATGTAATGAACAACGGATTGGGCATACAAACTGTGTACAATCGCAACAATATATGGTACAGTACATTGTGTAGTGTCTCCAGCTTTAGCGTTCCCCCGCTGCGCAGCCTCATGTGGAGGGGTGTCCGGTATTGTCGCACATTATACAAGGTTAAGTTTTTATATCTGTTATTTGTGATGTTTTGTTTTCTTTGCTACATATTTACATCATTAATGTAATGGTCCTTATATAGTGTATGTGCTCTTACAGACAGAGAGGGCCTATCAGAAGCAGCCTACTATCTTCCAAAACAAGAAGCGTGTGCTGCTAGGCGAGACTGGCAAAGAGAAGCTACCGCGCTACTATAAGAACATCGGGCTGGGATTCAAGACCCCAAGAGAGGTAGATACTGCGGCACCTACACATCTAGCACAATTGTTCTCCATGAAGTCGTCTTGCCCTTCAGAATAATGTATGGTAACCTTCCATTCGCTGACGGTGGTTCTGGCACATGTAACCCTTGCAGGCTTACCGATTGGAGCTGATGAGGGCTCGTCAACTGCTGCTGTTTAATAATATACAAACTTATTTTTCAAGAGTTGCAAAAATTCCCATTCACAGAATAACTGCAGATGTGTCTTCATGCACCTAACTGTTTTGTTCCATATAGCGTGTGGCGCCTGGTACGGCTCAGACCCTTCGTCACAGGCGCGATTCCTGTGCTGGAGTCCTTTCCTGGCTTTCTGTTCTGATCGTAAAAGAATTGGTATACAGTAGCAGATTAAGGACAGTAGTCAATTAGACACGAAAAGCCAAGATCCGCTGGGAAAGTATCGTGGATCGGGGATTTTCGCGTGGCGGAAGCTTATCTCCGTATTCAACTGCAGACTGGATTCGCGTACGTGAAAAGTCAATACAATGTAATAGGCGAAAAAGATTTGCCCCTGAATAGCAGGAGAAAAGTGCTAGTGTTCCCGCTAGGCTGTTTTAGCGGGGCGCCGCGTCCTGCCCGATTTCGAAAGGGCAGAGCGCGCTCTGCTGAGACAGCCTGCGGGTTCTTCCTACACCTGTGGGTCGCTGTGTCCCGCGGGTGATCAAACCGGTGGCGCAACGGTCACAGCCGGTGATTGGACGCCGGGCGCATGCGCCCGGCATCCATTCAGTGACTGCAGCGCTTGGGGGCTGCCCGGCATGTCCATTAGGGCCGGGCACGCCCCCAGGAGTGACGAAAAGGGGGCGCATCATACAGACAAGCCCCCTTTTTGGGTGCGCGCAAAAGTGCCCTAACTCTGGGTCCGGCGCCCTGCCTCCCGTCGGACCTAGAGTGAACACTAAAGTGCAAAATGTTTATTTTGGGGTGCAAAGATGGGGACACCACTCAGAACCCTTGGGACCGCCCCCCAAAGGACAACTGTCAAATAATTCTGAAAAAAAAAGTTAACACCCCCAAAAAAAGTACTTTAATTTTGGGGGCAAAAAAAGCACAAAGTGGGGGGTTAACTTCAAAAACTAGTGAAATAAGGTTCTGGGGGTGCTCTAAGAAGGGGCCAAGTGTTTTTGGGATTGCAGGTGCTTGTATGACAGAGGAATTACACTCATGACAACTTCACTTTAGAGAAATTAAAATATGCTAGCACCCATTTTCAGGTACCCCAAATTTGCCAGGACTACTTGTCACCAAAAAATACTGCTTAATGCTATCCTTCACCAATCGTGCGAAGACGCTTATAAGAAGCTATTGAAACAAGTTACGTACCCCAAATAGCTTTATTCGGGCACATGTACATTGATCCCCAATCTTAGTGCATCTTTTTGGGGGAGGTTCATCCTGATTTTCCCCATTTCTGACAGCGCTTTCCGCCTGTTCAGACTTTGCAGCTTGGCGTTTTTCGCGTGGTTTGGAATTGAATACGGCGAATGGCGGGGGCACGCACAATAAGTTTCCGCATCCAGAACACGTGATGTAGGCGAAACTTTATTGTGGATGCAAAACTAATTGAATACGGGCCTGAGTGTAATGATGCGTGGCGTGGGTATAGGACCATCTGTCTTTGGACTTTTTAACCATATTACTTTTTCCTTCAAGTAAAATGAAATACTCCCACTGTTTGTTCTGACGTGCGGGTTTCTGCTCGTACCCTCCTGAGGGTGAAGGCAGAATTCCTATTTGTACCGTCTGCGATGCTGTTTTCCGGCTTAGTGTGGCGCTAACAGCCTTGCAGCTGGCACTTTATTTGGAGACTTGCCGTTTATCATTCTATGTCCGAGGCAGGAGCGTAGAAAATGCACTCTAGCATGTCTGAACAGGGGGTGTGACCACAAGAAAAGGAGGCATGCCTCTAAGACGCACACCCTTCTCACCACTTTTGGGGGTGTTCCCTGCACTTAGACATGCCGGGCCCCGCCAAGTTCTCCCTGCTGTGAATAGTTGCCGTGCGCATGGTATCTATTCACCGGTGGTGATCGCCACAACACGTCACCCGGCATGTTTTAGCGGGATGGCGCCAAAAGGGTAAGACCCAGCTAAAACAGCCTAATGGGAACGCTAACTAAACACCCAGCTTAAGGCGCTGTAACCAGTATTCTCTGAATTAAGAGGTTCTAGTCTGTCTATTAAATGGCCCCGGGAAGGAGAATCCCGAGGCCCCAAATATTGCCGATAAGTAGCGTTGAGTGTTTGATTTTTGTATGTACTTAGAGTCTGAATATGTATAGACTGTTTCCTGGACTACTCCCCTTCCCCATCGTATTGAACTTCCTTGAAAGTAAATGTTAGAGAGTTGAATAAATGGATTTTTATTCCTTTGTTCACCAAACAACTTCTTATTGGTGCCTATATCTTCTCCAAATATAGTACATAGAGGGGGGTGTGATGTGAATAGTGCCAGGAAGGAGTTCCCGGCGTTATAGTCCGACTAAAGGATTGTTCCTCGCAGAATTCAGATGTAAGTGCCGCCAGCGATGCTGTTCAGTATTGCGTGGTGCAAACTGCATTGCAGGCGGCACTTAAGTCGGTAAGCGTGCCTGAACGCCTGGCTTAAGGCGCGCTGGCCGCTATCTCCCGCATAAGTGCCGGATGCGAACCGTTGAATAGCTCCGGGAACTCCTTTCTGGCGCTATTCTCATTGTGTTCAATTGAATTGCCCCCAAAGAATAATTGTGTATTACAGCTGCAGGTTCATTCCCTGCACTGCTGCTTCCATAGTCCGGTAACCAGACTTGCACACGCTTACACTAATTGGCAGCTGTAATATAGTTAGTCTGTTTGCTTATTACAAACTTAGGACACTAGATGTGCTCTTTATACTTCTATCCTTTATGCACAACATTCGAGGGAGAATTTAAAGATACATTTTACTGAATTTTGTATTTTAATTAAGTACTTGGCTTTATGCTGGTCACACACAGGACAATCTGAACGATCTCTCTTGAAAATCCTGGTGTGCTGGATAAAAAACGATATTCATCCACGCACCAAAGACCTCAGCAACGATCACAAGCCACTATGGAAAATGCACAATATCGTCCAGATTGGCCTGCATGCATGCCCGACGGACGATATTGTTGTCATCCAGTGGGAGCGCACATCGTTGGTCCTTCATTGCATACACGCGGTACAATATTATTACGATATATCGTTACGTGTGTATGCACCTTTAGTGTTTTGTCACAAATGTACTGGTATAAAGTAACGGGAGGATGCTTATTGGAAGACAAAGTTGCATCGCACGGCGAAGCTGCACAGTCCGTGGCGTACCGGAAAGCGATTTGAGAATATGGGTATTTAGTGACATCTGTATATCTGAGCATTGCCCTATGGAAATGAGAACATGCCGTATTGTCGGTGCGTTTTCCTGGTAGCTCACTAAGGCGCTTATGTGGTAAACGCATGAGGCACCATATAACGCCTATGTGCTGCCGATGTTGGCATTGGTTACTTTAAGATTTGCATTTCCTTTTCAGTAGTATAATAAATCATGTGAGCACCCTTTCTATTGGGATCGAAGAATGTCACTGAATACAAACCTAAGTGATCGCGCTCCTTATTGTGCAGTTAGCGGTGCCCCACATAGACTGAACTAGTGTGCGCCCTGTAGCGGCTGCGTTTGGTGGGCTGTGCGCCCTGTAGCGGCTGCGTTTGGTGGGCTGTGCGCCCTGTAGCGGCTGCGTTTGGCGGGCTGTGCGCCCTGCAGCGGCCGACCGCCTGAAGTTTTCCCTTTTCCTTCATGGGAGGAACCCAGATATTGTCATTCACTGTTGGCGTATGGCCTCTATCTGCTGAGTTTCAGGCTGTCTGATAAAATGTCTTTGTCCAGACTTACAGTGCATGTGTTTCATGTCTCCTTGCTGGAACACAGGTGTATTCATTACTGACTGACATTTTTAATTATTTCACTTGTGATTCTGTGCGGATACCTGGAAAACATGCACTCATTTGTTAGTGTGTTAGTGCTGGTGTAGGAGGTAGTCACATTTGCCTATAATCGTCTTGTCTTCCAGGCAATTGATGGCACGTACATTGACAAGAAATGCCCCTTCACTGGTAACGTCTCCATCCGTGGCCGTATTCTTTCTGGTAAGTGTTACCAGTCAGTGATTGCATCTTATGCCAGCAGCTATTGCTCTATTAGCTGCTCATATAGGGTCGTTTGATGGTAACGCACGATACATAGTGACATAGCAAACAGCAATTCATGTATACAGGGATTTTTTTTTTTTTTTTTAAACGCATGACCTGTTCTGTTGTTTTCTCAGTAAATAAAATAATTTCACATAATAGCTATGCACCTACTTGTTACGTCACTTTGTAACGCTAGTTACCATGGAATGACCTAATAACATAATATGGGTGGTAGAATCAATGTGCTGCTCATCGATTCTTTCTCTAAATTACTTTGTCGTCCCTCCCTTCTGACGTTATACTGTAGGAATCGCTGGGTAACAAATGTGTATTACAGGTGTGGTCACTAAGATGAAGATGCAGCGCACAATTGTCATCCGCCGGGACTACTTACACTATATTCGCAAGTACAACCGGTTTGAAAAACGCCATAAGAACATGTCTGTGCACCTCTCCCCCGCCTTCAGGTAAGACGAGCTGTGTGGCCTTGCCGTATCTGGTGCATCGGTATTGCCAGCAAAGCATTCTCCTGTTATCTGCGTGTGAACTATGTTTTAGGGAACAAAGAATTTTTAAAGCTCCACTAGGACCTTTCATGTAGTTGTAGAATATTCTGTCAGGAGTTGCTGGATAGTTATAGTAGGTTATAAGGCTTAGTTGATCCTATGTAGATATCACCTTTAACGCCTCATATCCCCTGCATGAGCCGGTGATCGCGCTGAGCAAAATAAATTGTGGGACCCCTCACTTTAAAAAAGGGGGGTCCTACTCCACTTTTCCTGGGTCCCATCATATTATGAGAGCAGGCGGCAGTTGGGACAGTGCTGAAGGCAGGTAGAAGGTGGGGTAGAGGGTTGCAGGTAGAAGGTTGCAGGTAGAAGGTGGGGTAGAGGGTGCTGAAGGCAGGTAGAAGGTGGGGTAGAGGGTGCTGAAGGAGGTAGAAGGTGGGGTAGAGGGTGCTGAAGGCAGGTAGAAGGTGGGGTAGAGGGTGCTGAAGGCAGGTAGAAGGTGGGGTAGAGGGTGCTGAAGGCAGGTAGAGGGTGCTGAAGGCAGGTAGAAGGTGGGGTAGAGGGTGCTGAAGGCAGGTAGAAGGTGGGGTAGAGGGTGCTGAAGGCAGGTAGAAGGTGGGGTAGAGGGTGCTGAAGGCGTGTAGAAGGTGGGGGGGTAGAGGGTTGCGGGTAGAAGGTGGGGTAGAGGGTGCTGAAGGCGGGTAGAGGGTTGCGGGTAGAGGGTTGCAGGTAGAAGGTGGGGTAGAGGGTGCTGAAGGCAGGTAGAAGGTGGGGTAGAGGGTGCTGAAGGCAGGTAGAAGGTGGGGTTGCTCTGGGGGTAGAGGGGAGTAATGGCAGGCAGTGCTGGGGATAGGGGGAAGTGCTGACAGCAGTTGTAACAGTCCTGGTATTCTGCCAATGAAGTCCTAGTGGTCATGCATGGAATGGGATTGAAATGCCGGCAGCTAAACGCCAGTTCAGATCCGTTCAAATACCAACAGCAGATGCCCGACAGAGGCAGGTAAGTACCATGACCTCCCCTGTCCTCACCACTGGTTTCCCATAGTGGTGCCTAACCCTAACCACCCCTTACCGCTCCCTAAGGCTAACCCTCCGTGGGGGGTGCCCAATCTTAACCCTCCCCCTGTAGGGCTGCATAACCCTAATATTCCCCCAACCCCCCCCCCCCCCCCCCCCCCCCGGACCAAACCTAACCCTGCTAGACTCCCTAATCCTAACCATCCCCCCACTGCGGCTAACGCTAAGGGTGCCCCGGACTTGCCTTCGATATTTGCTCCTAAATGCCAGAAAACAGATGAAAATGACGTCAGACAAGTTTGTTAAATGTTTGATCTAAACAATTTGTTCAAACAACAGTTTTTGTCCTTTTTCCGGCCTTTGGGAGCAAATTGCTGATCGTCAGTTACTCCCATACATTACCAGATTCTCATTCCAACCAATCAGCTAGTTGGCTGGTTGGACAGATAATCTTTTAGATGTGTATACAGCTTTAGATTTTCATTTTCTGGCTCTCAGAACTAAGAGCTGTATATACACCTGATATGTTAGAAGAAAACCTTTATCTTGGCATATTGTACTCTAACAGTTCTGCATACGGCCCTTTATTTCACAGCCTGGCTACAGAGGGGGAGGTAGGTAGTTAACAGTCCATATGTTGACTGCGTAATGTCCATGAGGTATTAATGTTATAATGCGCAGTTAAAATGCTTTCAATATCTTAAAACCTGATTTACCATGTATAAAGTTATAATGCTGTCAGTTACTACTGTGACATTAAGCTGCTGATATGGAGTGACCGTAACTGTCACTCATCCCGACCCCCATATGTCATTCATCAGTGGATAATCTTAAATTGTCATTTTATCACTGGCCAGACATATTAACTATGACAATAATGCTGATGGTGTCTTGAATCTAGCCAGGAGTCCTGCACTGTAATTATATGCATAGAGAGGTGATAATAGGGTCTATATGCCTATAATGGACGCTGAAAGGCATTCAATTGTGTTATCGCACCCAATATCCAATCTTAAGTAATGGGCGATCTAAGTGCGATATGGATTTTGGACACCCATGCTGTATCGCACATGTCGCGCGCAGAGACGGGGCTTAGCCACGTAAAACAGCTGAACCTGTCTAAATTCCTGGTTAGGGCGCCCAAAACAAAGACTAAAAGCATCGGGGTACGGGCAGAAAGGCTGGCGGCTATCGTGCCCAAACGGATCAACAATTTAATGGCTCAGTTAGGCACCCAGTAGTTGAAGCTGCCGGCGCAAACAGTTTAACCCCCATCCCATAATCCCTATCACATGGGCACATGTTTCTGTATTGCGGGAAGGATCTGGGGTAATCCCATGCAAGCAAATGAGGACCTACAAACTCCACGCAGATTGACCATGTATTGAGCTTGTGACCTCGGTGAAGTAGTAATGATGAAACTAGTCGGCATTTAGTAAAAGCTGTATTGGATAAAAATCATTTGAACTTGGTTATATACAGTGCATGGCTTTATAGAGTCTGCTGGGAAGAATAAGCTGTCTGGTGGGTCGTCCTGACCCTTCACTCACTACTGTCCTTATTAGTGTTAGCAGATAACTCCTAGTTACAGGTAGGTGGCATGTGGGATTAGGTGGCATGTGTGAGCACCATGCTTAGGCCTCTTGGTGGCTGCAGACTGCAAGGCCTGAGGAGACCTCCCTGTCCCTGCCCATTGTGTGTGATTGTGGCCAGTTACTAAACTCGTTCCCACGTTCTGTCACATGCAGCTGAGCGAGGGCAGAGGACACCTAATCTCATTTAGCCTCCAGTCAATACTTAGAAACCACTAGATTGTTTTACCAATGTAAGCAGGGGACAGTGTTCTAGATTATCAGCCGAGAGGTGTCTGACATTAAGGTTCAGGCAAATGAGAACTTCCACTCTTTCCAAATACCAAGTTGATATATTGGCTGCACTGTCTGTGTCACAATCAGATTGTATAGAGGAGAGCACTAATCTGCTTGCACTGAAAGCATAGAGCTAGTTACCTCGCCTGATGTAAGAGATATATTTGCTGTATACATTGTGTACAGTTTCCTGCACCATTGTAAGGAGACTTGTGTAACGTAAAACTCCCAAGTGCCAGATGTGTGAAGTTTCTTTTTGACCAGAGTGAGCCCCTTGTGGGGGTCCTCACCCCCTGGTCTGTGGGGGGTCCTCACCCCCTGGTCTGTGGGGGGTCCTCACCCCCTGGTCTGTGGGGGGTCCTCACCCCCTGGTCTGTGGGGGGTCCTCACCCCCTGGTCTGTGGGGGGTCCTCACCCCCTGGTCTGTGGGGGGTCCTCACCCCCTGGTCTGTGGGGGGTCCTCATCCCCTGATATTCAGTCTGGTCACAGCAGTGTTGGGTCTCCAGCGACTGTGCACCGGACACGCAGCTGTGTCGTCACTATGTAATACGGGAGATTCTAGCAGCGTAATCTAAGCTTGTGCCGTTGGGGGGCACTCTGCTGCTTCCTCTGTAGTGACGTGAGGCTGATATCTACATCTGTATGAAATGCTGTTTATAGATATACCAGACTCCTCCATTCCGTTGGTTTGCATGCTGGCGTAATAAGGAATGTTTGTCTGACCCATTGGCTGGATGTGTCCCTTCTCTGGGGGATAACGGCTGTTCTTGTGTTACAGGGATGTCCAGGTTGGGGACATTGTCACTGTCGGAGAGTGCCGGCCTCTCAGCAAAACTGTTCGTTTCAACGTCCTGAAAGTAACAAAAGCTGCCGGAACCAAGAAACAGTTCCAGAAGTTTTAGAAGTAAAGAAAAAATGTTTCAGGTCAAATAAACTTTCTAAAAACCTCAACTCGGACTCTTCATTGTGCTGTATGCTAAAGGTGTACTATTGTACTTGTGACTGGACATATGCTGTACCGTATAGTCTGTCATAGGCGCACACTGTGGTGTCTGTACCCCTTCATGTGCCATGTGCATGAGGCTAGCGAGCAGGGCCCTTATACCTGTGTCTGTTACCTAGGATTGTTTTTGTTCCCCCGTTATAAAGTGAATGAGGAGGTTACAGGTCTATGTAATACGTTATTGTGTTCAGTATCTTGCAATGAGAGCCTGTAACAAGGTTGGGTCACTGGTTCATTTGTGTTGTGCCCATGTATTGTCCCCATGCCCATAGATGGTGCCCATGTACCCAGACGTCTGCAGCATTCCCACCAGTGCCTGCTAGAGGGGTAGCTGAGTGGGGACCAGTCAGGACTGGTTTCCTATAGCATGTCCATAGCTGGCTGACATTGTGGGAGGTCACCTTGGTTCTCATAGATGAGCATCTGCCTATCCATCGTATATCCTCGGCTATAACTATGTAGTGGCGTGACTGCATCCGGAGGGGGGACTCGTTATAGGAGACCACTATACAATGTATACGACACTTCATAGCACTAGAGGAAAACTGCTGCCCACAAGCCACAGCCAACCTGGAGCAAATCTGCTGGAAGAATGGGCTAAAACCACTGTGTGCAGCCCCCATAGATAGACCCTTATCCCGACAGACTTCCAGCTGCTATCGCAGCAAAAGGGGCTTCTGCCAAGTACTAGGGGAGATGTATCGAGTCTTGGAGACGGTGCCCACAGCGGCTAATTGGCACCTGTCATTTATCTAGTACAGTCTATGGCATGACAGAAGCTGATTATCACTATCCAAGACTTAATACATCTCCCTTTAGTCTGCAGGGGCTCAATACTTAAACAAGAGGCACATTTCAGTTTTTAATTAATAAAATTTTCAAGCTAAGTTCTCACTGGTTTACAGTAAATATTGGCTGGATAACCTGTGTAAGTGTTACTTGTAATGCAGAGAAATGTGACTGCTGAGGGCCTGGAGACTGCTTGGTCCAGCCACTGTATAATAAATATATATCAGCCAGCCGTGGTAATATAACGCTTCCTCCTTCCAGATTGTATCTTACACAAAAAGCAGAATATACAAACTTCAAACAAAAGTAACAATCTAAGTAGATAAACAATAACATAAGACATACCACATCTGAGCAAGGCGCTATTACACAAAGCAGTTCAGTGGGGGAGCGTGCCATTTACACAGGAAATCCATATGGAATCCCTCTGTCAGTTCAATTACTTCCAAATGTATCCTGTTATTCCAACCTGTTCTGACATCAGGAGCCTAAATGCCGGTTTTCCATTCACCTCAAAATCCTTTTACCTCATGTGCTGTAATATCAGTCGTATCACTAAAACCATCTACTTTTCCCATTTGAGTTTGATTCAAGTCAGTATAACAAAATGACTAATTAGATTTTTTTTATAGATAGATAAATTTGCTTGTACGGAAGCAGCTGGTAACCAGGGGGCTAAAGTCTGCTCAGAGCGATGCCGTCTGTCCCATAATTCCATTTTCTACTTCAGGGTCCATAGGGGGTCCACAGGCTTGACCTTGGGGTATAGCTGGATCTGGATCCATGGGCACCACGCAGTTAAAGCTTTAGCTGCTCCCAGGATGCACTTGGGTCCGTCCTCCTCTATACCCCGGCCACAGCACCTCAGTTTGAGTTGGTGCCCGGCCGGAGTCGGGTCACCTGCACAGGGGGGCTGCAGGAGCAGCCCCCAAAAGCTTTCTATTTTTATTTAAAAAAAAAAAAAGCCTGTTAGATTTTTATTTTAAAACAGAGGCTCTAGTGTGGCAGCGACGGGCTGTCTATGCAGACGCCCACGCTGCCGCTCTCCTTCCCTGCTGGCGCCGCGACGCCAGTACTGCACTGGGGATCGCGGCGGGAGGCCAGAGTCCGTACTAGCCGGACTCTGGGTCCCTCCCTGGACTGCTGCCAGAGTCGCCGGGGACAAGGTAAGCTGCGAGTCGCCGATTAGCGGCGGCTCGCGGGTTTTGCCTGCAGATGCAGTCCTTTGCCCCCGGTCCTAGGGGACAGACCGGGGGCCGCTAGCGGTGGCGGCGGGCTCCCCCTCTGAGGAGGAATAACCCGTGGGACAACTAGACCACCAGGGATATATGGCAAGCGGGATGCCGGCAAGCCCTGGGGTTAATATGCTAGCCAGGGGAGGAAGCCTTCCCTGTTTAGCGGCTCCTCCCCTCAGCTCAGCGCGCCTTTCAGCACGGAGTCTGGCGTCGCTGAGCTGCAGCTGCTCGGCCACTCCTCCTCTGAGGTCTCCAGCGGCCATTTTCTCAGTGGCAGCGCAGATCTTCAGGGAGCACGCGGACCGGTCCCCCTGTGTACCTCTCCCCTGATTAAGGACAGCGTACACAGCACTATAGCCCTCCCAGACACTGAATCTGGGCAGGTTGATTGTAGTGGAAAGGTGCAGTGAGTATATCTTCCTGCATGGTATGTGACTTTTGCTAGTGCTTCCTGTCTGTGCTTATTTTCCGCTTACTGTCAGCTTATACCTATCCCTTTACTTCTCCTACAAGCCCTACAGGTGTGTGGGGGAGGGGCGTTTCTACTGACCTCACTTATATAGATCACGTATTTGTGAGGTCCGTCACATACAGTTGTGTGCTACTCAGTGCCGTATTGTGGGCTGTTGTTTAGCACACCGGTGAGTGCGTTTTCTTCTGCCCTGTTGCCAGATATATTTTTTGACTATATAATATATTCTGTCATGTCAGACGAGGAGGTTGAGCACTCAGTGGCTCCGGTGTTGGCCTCCTGCGGACGCTGTTCTGCAGGAGTAGATAGGGAGGATTTGTCACAGGATGGCCTGTGTAGTCGATGCCAGGTGGCTCCTGGCCCATCCAGACCTTCTCTGGCGCAGGAACCACCGTGGGCGATGTTTTCTCAAGTGCTGGTGTCTATTGCGGACCGTCTGTCGGTCCCGACTGCTCTCCCTACTAGGTCGTTGCCCCAGCCGACCATCCCCCATTCCCCGGGTGTCCCGCAGTTATTGCGGATTCCTCCTGGGTCTCAGTCGGTGGGTCCCTATGCGGGGTTGCCTATGTATATACAGGCTTCCCCTGTGCCGCAGCAGCCTGTGGTACCTTTTCAGGCCCCTATGGTGACTCCTCCACCCTGGGTGGATGTGCTCTCCAACTCCGTGCAAAATTTGGCGACCGCTTCCTCGGCTTTTCAGTCAATGTTGCAGACTGATATGCCTTCTAGGATTTCAAAACGCCCACTCATGACACGGGCTGCTCAGGTATCGGACTCAGAGGGTTCCTCAGATGATGGGGAGGTCCCTGATGACACTGACTCGGACGCCTCGGTCCAGGAAATGGATACCAAGTCGTCCATTAATGTGCGAGCACTAGTTAGGGCGGTGCGAGCTATTCTTCTTATAGAGGATGAGGCACCGGTTCCTAAGTCGAAGTTTCCTAGTTTCAAAAAAACTAAGGTGGCTTCTGCGGTGTTTCCCCTGTCGGATCAGTTGACGGATCACATGGCGGTAGCTTGGCAGGCGCCCAGTAAGAGATTCCTTCCTCAGAAGCGGTTGGCTTCTAATTACCCCTTCCCTGAGGCACATTGTAAAAAATGGGAAACTCCACCGGCGGTGGATTCCCATGTCACCCGTTTAACTCGGGGCGCCACCTTACCATTACCGTCGATATCCTCGCTGAAGGATCCCACGGACAGGAAAGTTGAGACTTGCTTAAAGTCTATTTACTCCCTCTCCGGGGCGGTGGCCATCTCCTGGGTGGCCAAGGCCATTGAGGGGTGGGCCAATGCATTGGAAGATACCTTCCCGGGCGACGCTCCGGATGTCCAGCGGGCGTTGTTGGGACAAATGAGGGACGCTGCTTCTTACATTGGAGAAGCTTCTTTAGATGCTAGTCTGCTGACCTCGCGGGTATCGGCTGCAGCGGTGTCTGCCCGCCGATCCTTATGGTTGCGGTCCTGGAGAGCGGACTCTGATTCAAAGAAAGGTCTGGAGGCCTTACCTTTCAATGGGGAATTACTATTTGGACCGGACTTGGACAAAATAGTGGACACCCTGGCTAAATCCAAGTCGGCCTTCCTCCCTTCGGCGGCACTGCCTGCTAAGGTTCGGAGTTCGGCTTTTCGTTCCTTTCGGGTTCAGGGTAAGGCGAAAGGTCAGTCCTTCCCGAGACAGTCTGCGAGTAAGACGGCCTCTAAACCCAAGAAGCAAGCCTGGAGTGCTCGGCGCCCTTCATCCAAGCAGGAAGATAAACCTGCGGCCTGATGGGACGGGCCTCCCTCTGGGGGACCTCAGAGTGGGAGGCCGACTTCTTCTATTTGCCCAGTGCTGGCACAATACCACCACGGATGCCTGGGTTCGAGAAGTGGTCTCCCAGGGGTACGCCCTGTCTTTTCGGCACAGACCACCCCACCAGTTTTTCTGCACAAGTCCTTCTCAGGACAAGACCAAGGCGTTACAGGTTCAGGAGGCTATAGAGTCCTTGCTGAAAGCAGGGGTCATTGTTCCCGTTCCTCTATCACAACGAGGGACGGGGTATTATTCGTCTCTGTTTCTTGTGCAGAAACCCAATGGTTCTCATCGCCCTATCCTCAACTTGAAGTCTCTGAACAAATTCCTCAGAGTTCCCAAGTTCAGGATGGAAACGTTACGTTCCATCATTCTGGCGATGGAACCGGGGGATTACATGGTGTACCTGGACATCCAGGACGCCTACCTCCATGTTCCGATAGCATCTTCACACCAGCGGTATCTGAGGTTCGCTATCCTTCAACACCACTATCAGTTCCGGGCGCTACCCTTTGGTCTCTCCACGGCACCGAGGGTGTTCACGAAGATTATGGCGGTCATGGCCGCACATCTTCGGAACCAGAATGTACGGCTGCTGCCGTACCTGGACGACCTCCTGTTGCTGGCGAGCTCCCCGGAGGTACTGCTTCAACATCTCCACCTGACGATCGCTTGCCTGCAAGCACACTGGTGGTTGATAAATTGGAAAAAGTCCTCCCTGATTCCATCACAGCGGATGGTTCATTTGGGAGCCCTGCTGGATTCGCGTCAGCAAAGGATCTTCCTGACTCCGGAGAAGGTCGCCTCCCTACAGCTGTGGATACGCAGTTGCCTGAGCCGTTGCCGCCTGTCGGTCCATTCGGCTATGAGAGTTCTGGGGTCCATGGTGTCGACATTCGACATGGTGGAATTTGCCCAGTTCCATTCCCGGCCCCTGCAGGGGCTGATTCTATCAGAATGGAACGGGTTACCTCACCGGATCCGCTCTCAGGTGCTGGTGTTGTCTCCGGACGTTCGGCTATCTTTGGCTTGGTGGCTTCAGACAGCTCATCTGGTCGAGGGGCGCCCATTTTGGATCCCGGACTGGGTCCTGCTCACGACGGATGCCAGTCTCCGGGGTTGGGGGGCAGTGACCGGCTCTTTGTCGCTTCAGGGTCGTTGGTCAGTGGAAGAAGCACTTCTCCCCATCAACATCCTGGAACTGCGGGCAGTATACAGGGCCCTGCAGTCGTCCGGCCCCGCTCTTCACGGAAGGGCGGTACAGGTGCAGTCCGACAACGCCACCACGGTGGCGTATATCAATCACCAAGGCGGAACTCGCAGTCAGGCAGCGATGTCGGAGGTGTCTCGTATCCTGACTTGGGCGGAGGGTCACATTCCAGCGATCTCGGCGGTCTTCATCCCCGGAGTCCTCAATTGGGAGGCGGACTTCCTCAGCCGTCACGACGTGCATCCCGGGGAATGGTCGCTTCACCCAGAGGTGTTTCAGCTACTCGTGGACAGGTGGGGACTGCCGGAGCTGGCCTTGATGGCCTCCCGTCACAATCACAAGTTGCCTGTTTACGGGTCAAGGACAAGAGACGCAGGTGCAAGTCTGGTGGACGCGCTGTCGGTGAAATGGACGTTTCACCTGGCGTATCTGTTTCCTCCGATATCCCTGCTTCCTCGGGTTCTGCGGAAATTCAAGCAGGACGGCGGCATGCTCGTGCTGGTAGCTCCGGCGTGGCCCAGACGTCCTTGGTACTCCGATCTCAGGAGCCTCTCCATCGACGCTCTGTACCTTCTTCCTCAGCGTCGGGACCTGTTGTCTCAGGGGCCCTGCCTTTACCCGGATCTGGGTCGGCTGTCTTTGACGGCGTGGCTCTTGAGACAGCCGTCTTGAGGTCTCGGGGCTTCTCCAGTTCGGTTATTGGTACCATGCTCAGGGCACGCAAGCCTGCTTCAGCACGGATTTATCACAGTGTGTGGCACACTTACTTTCAGTGGTGTGAGTCCAGACATTATGATCCTCAGGTGTTCCGAGTTTCTAGGATCTTGGAATTTCTTCAGTCAGGATTGGATCTCGGCTTACGCCTTGCATCTCTGAAGGTTCATGTGTCCGCCTTGTCCGTGTGGTTTCAACGGCGGATTGCATTACTACCAGACGTTCACACCTTTTTCCAAGGTGTTCTCAGGATCCAGCCTCCCTTTGTGCCTCCTGTGGCTCCTTGGGACTTGGCGGTGGTGCTACGGGTCCTGCAGGGTCCTCCGTTTGAGCCTCTTGAGGCGGTGGAGCTCAAGTGGCTGACATTTAAGACGGTTTTTCTCCTGGCAATTGCTTCGGCCAGGAGGGTGTCTGAATTGGGGGCGCTTTCCTGTCGCCCTCCTTTCCTGATTTTTCACCAGGACAGAGCGGTGCTCCGCACTCGTCCTGAGTTTTTGCCCAAAGTGGTCTCGAAGTTCCATATTACTCAGGAACTTGTTGTGCCAGCTTTTCAGTCCCCTGATCTTTCAGCTGGTGAGACTTCCTTAGATGTGGTCCGGGCGCTTAGAATTTATGTAGACCGGACGGCTTCGGTTAGGAAGTCTGATTCCTTGTTTATCCTCTTTGGTTTTCACAAGAGGGGTTGGCCTGCCAACAAACAAACGTTAGCCCGTTGGCTTCGTTCCGTTATTTGTGAGGCTTATGCACAGGAGGGCTTACCTGTGCCAGCCTCTGTTAAGGCTCATTCCACTCGTTCTGTGGGTCCCTCTTGGGCTGCTAGACGTGGCTGTTCAGCTGTGTAAGGCGGCCACTTGGTCTTCAATTCAAACGTTTTTGAGGTTCTATGCGTTTGACACCTTTGCCTCTCAGGATGCATCCTTTGGGCGCCGGGTACTCCTTTCAGCACAGGAGCGTCCCCGCCCTTAGTTGTACTGCTTTGGGACATCCCCAAGGTCAACCCTGTGGACCCCCTATGGACCCTGAAGTAGAAAACAAGAGATATGGTAAGAACTTACCTTTGTTATCTCTGTTACTACGAAGTCCATAGGGTCCACAGGGCGCCCGCCCTGACGCACCTGGCTTCAAATGGGCTGTGTGGCTGGTCACCGGTTTTCCGTCTCCCATTTCTGTGAGTATGGTTCTTGTGTGTTCCAGTCTTCCTTCTCTCTGTTTAGTCTCCTCCTCCGGCCTTGGCTGCTTACCAACTGAGGTGCTGTGGCCGGGGGCGGGGTATAGAGGAGGACGGATCCAAGTGCATCCTGGGAGCAGCTAAAGCTTTAACTGCGTGGTGCCCATGGATCCAGATCCAGCTATACCCCAAGGTCAACCCTGTGGACCCTATGGACTTCGTAGAAACAGAGATAACAAAGGTAAGTTCTTACCATATCTCTTGTTGTCACTTCCCAAAAGCCTCTGGCCAGGTGTAATTGTTTTGTCAATGTAAAGCTTAGTGTTGTGGGGGTGAGTCTGTCTCTGGGGAATGAGGTTAGGTCCTGAAATATAGGAGGAAATGGGTACAACTCCCTAGTGTTCATGTGCAGGGCTGTAATAAAACATGTACACTCTGCTAGTGGTGAGAAATCTCAGCTGAAATGCCAGTGAGCGTTATATAGTTATTACTGTGACGGAAGTGTAGGTGCAATGTGCCACCACTGGGGGTGTAGTACCTATGCCACATAGCAACACCCTCCGCAAGGGAGGAATCCATTGAAAGCAGAGTAATGCTGAGTGCTCACTGTCCGGCATATGGGGTGTTCAATTGAACGGGCGATATATTGTGTACATCAGCCGGTCTGTACAGATGAGATATGTCCGTGAATGATGTCGTTCAGACCTATCGCGTTGGCTGTGAAGCGCTGCTGATTCCTCAATATATCTGCACATCAATCTGTGTGTATGGTACCGGGGGTGCCGGTGCCTGGCATCACAAATGGGTGGGCACATGTAAAACCCAGTTGGGCGTGTCATGCCTGACATCACAACTGGTACGTGTGTATGACATTTGCTAAGTGCATAAGATGGTTACACATAAGGACCATCCTCAGAGAATAGCAGATATAATTGTGTATAAAGGCCTGTCATGTACTGTTAACCTGTTTATCAATAATAACCGTATAACTGATCTCCCTGCTGATTGCAGGACGTACAGCTTAACCAAAGTACACCAGCAAATTTGGCTTGCCACGTAACTTTGCACATTTAAAATTTGTCCTAAGTCAGGCGGCCGTCTCTGTTGGTGCCCAGCTTCCGCTATCTGTACTGTGGTGAGATGACCTCATTTGTGCGCTATCCATGAATGTGTTTCCACCGTAGCCATACCTGTAATTGTATTAGAGGCCACCATGGCACTAGATGTGTTATGTAGATCTTTCCCTCCTACACACACAGTGGCTCTGAGTGTGTAATACAGTGTGCAGCGGCCGGTGTGTGACATCGCACAGGGAGGAGCAGCTCAGACCTGACTCGTGAGTGTACCTGGCGTCGTCCTTTCCACCTCTGTACTACCACCTGTGACCTTCCCTCGCCAAGGCTAGTAATCCCTATTCCCACCCACCTGAGGTGGAGTAATCACATCTCCTACCCAATCCCACCCACCTGAGGCGGAGTAATCAGATCTCCTGCCCAATCCCACCCACCTGAGGCGGAGTAATCAGATCTCCTGCCCAATCCCACCCACCTGAGACGGAGTAATCAGATCTCCTGCCCAATCCCACCCACCTGAGGCGGAGTAATCAGATCTCCTGCCCAATCCCACACACCTGAGGCGGAGTAATCAGATCTCCTGCCCAATCCCACCCACTTGAGGCGGAGTAATCAGATCTCCTGCCCAATCCCACCCACTTGAGGCGGAGTAATCAGATCTCCTGCCCAATCCCACCCACTTGAGGTGGAGTAATCAGATCTCCTGTCCAATCCCACCCATTTGAGGCGGAGTAATCAGGTCTCCTGCCCAATCTCACCCACCTGAGGTGGAGTAGCTGGAGCTGCTGCCCCCCCTGAGGCGGAGTAATCAGATCTCCTGTCCAATCCCACCCATTTGAGGCGGAGTAATCAGATCTGCCCAATCTCACCCACCTGAGGCGGAGTAATCAGGTCTCCTGCCCAATCCCACCCACCTGAGGCGGAGTAATCAGGTCTCCTGCCCAATCCCACCCACCTGAGGCGGAGTAATCAGATCTCCTGCCCAATCCCACCCACCTGAGGCGGAGTAGCTGGAGCTGCTGCCCCCCCTGAGGCGGAGTAATCAGATCTCCTGCCCAATCCCACCCACTTGAGGTGGAGTAATCACATCTCCTGCCCAATCCCACCCACCTGAGGCGGAGTAATCAGATCTGCCCAATCCCACCCACCTGAGGCGGAGTAATCAGGTGTCCTGCCCAATCCCACCCACCTGAGGCGGAGTAGCTGGAGCTGCCGCCCCCCTGAGGTGGAGTAAACCGATCTCCTGTTCAATCCCACCCACTTGAGGCGGAGTAATCAGATCTCCTGCCCAATCCCACCCACTTGAGGCGGAGTAATCAGATCTGCCCAATCCCACCCACTTGAGGCGGAGTAGCTGGAGCTGCCGCCCCCCTGGAACTTCGAGCAGTTGGAGCGCTGCTAGCAATAGTTTTTTTTTTTTTACTTTGTTCCTCCATGATAGCCCTTACTATGGGTTACTGACCCATTCCCACAAACAACAGACCACCCACCTGGTGTGTGTGTGTGTGTATATATATATATATATATATATATTATAAAATAAAAGCTCCTCTTCCCCTTTGTCTTTTTTCCTGTCCTCTAGTTAGACTAGGGAAGTCTTATTTTTCCAATAGGGATATGTTGCCCAGTGATGCTCCTCCTGTAGCTGCAGTATGGGGCGGGGTGGCACCTGGGGGTTGATCAAAAGGACTAGGACCATCATTACTACTAGGCTTGGTTCAGTGCTGCTGGAGACCACCGGAAGCAGAAATCCTAGCTGGCCCGGTGTTGAGCACAAGTGCTGATGATGCGGCTGGGACCAGCAGGCCTGGTGTGGAGCACAAGTGCTGATGTTGCAGCTGGGACCAGCAGGCCCGGTGTGGAGCACAAGTGCTGATGATGTGGCTGGGACCAACTGGCCCGGTGTAGAACACAAGTGATGATGATGATGCGGCTGGGACCAGCAGGCACGGTGTGGAGCACAAGGGCTGATGATGTGGCTGGGACCAGCAGGCCTGGTGTGGAGCACAAGGGCTGATGATGTGGCTGGGACCAGCTGGCCCGGTGTAGAGCACAAGGGCTGATGATGTGGCTGGGACCAGCAGGCCCGGTGTGGAGCACAAGTGCTGATGATGTGGCTGGGACCAGCAGGCCCGGTGTGGAGCACAAGGGCTGATCATGTGGCTGGGACCAGCTGGCCCGGTGTAGAGCACAAGTGATGATGTTGCTGGGACCAGCAGGCCCGGTGTGGAGCACAAGGGCTGATGATGTGGCTGGGACCAGCTGGCCCGGTGTGGAGCACAAGGGCTGATGATGGGGCTGGGACCAGCTGGCCCGGTGTGGAGCACAAGGGCTGATGATGGGGCTGGGACCAGCTGGCCTGGTGTAGAGCACAAGGGCTGATGATGCGGCTGGGACCAGCAGGCTTTGCGGTAGCGGTCTGCACATGCATTGTGGATACGCAGTTGCCTGAGCCGTTGCCGCCTGTCGGTCCATTCGGCTATGAGAGTTCTGGGGTCCATGGTGTCGACATTCGACATGGTGGAATTTGCCCAGTTCCATTCCCGGCCCCTGCAGGGGCTGATTCTATCAGAATGGAACGGGTTACCTCACCGGATCCGCTCTCAGGTGCTGGTGTTGTCTCCGGACGTTCGGCTATCTTTGGCTTGGTGGCTTCAGACAGCTCATCTGGTCGAGGGGCGCCCATTTTGGATCCCGGACTGGGTCCTGCTCACGACGGATGCCAGTCTCCGGGGTTGGGGGGCAGTGACCGGCTCTTTGTCGCTTCAGGGTCGTTGGTCAGTGGAAGAAGCACTTCTCCCCATCAACATCCTGGAACTGCGGGCAGTATACAGGGCCCTGCAGTCGTCCGGCCCCGCTCTTCACGGAAGGGCGGTACAGGTGCAGTCCGACAACGCCACCACGGTGGCGTATATCAATCACCAAGGCGGAACTCGCAGTCAGGCAGCGATGTCGGAGGTGTCTCGTATCCTGACTTGGGCGGAGGGTCACATTCCAGCGATCTCGGCGGTCTTCATCCCCGGAGTCCTCAATTGGGAGGCGGACTTCCTCAGCCGTCACGACGTGCATCCCGGGGAATGGTCGCTTCACCCAGAGGTGTTTCAGCTACTCGTGGACAGGTGGGGACTGCCGGAGCTGGCCTTGATGGCCTCCCGTCACAATCACAAGTTGCCTGTTTACGGGTCAAGGACAAGAGACGCAGGTGCAAGTCTGGTGGACGCGCTGTCGGTGAAATGGACGTTTCACCTGGCGTATCTGTTTCCTCCGATATCCCTGCTTCCTCGGGTTCTGCGGAAATTCAAGCAGGACGGCGGCATGCTCGTGCTGGTAGCTCCGGCGTGGCCCAGACGTCCTTGGTACTCCGATCTCAGGAGCCTCTCCATCGACGCTCCGTACCTTCTTCCTCAGCGTCGGGACCTGTTGTCTCAGGGGCCCTGCCTTTACCCGGATCTGGGTCGGCTGTCTTTGACGGCGTGGCTCTTGAGACAGCCGTCTTGAGGTCTCGGGGCTTCTCCAGTTCGGTTATTGGTACCATGCTCAGGGCACGCAAGCCTGCTTCAGCACGGATTTATCACAGTGTGTGGCACACTTACTTTCAGTGGTGTGAGTCCAGACATTATGATCCTCAGGTGTTCCGAGTTTCTAGGATCTTGGAATTTCTTCAGTCAGGATTGGATCTCGGCTTACGCCTTGCATCTCTGAAGGTTCATGTGTCCGCCTTGTCCGTGTGGTTTCAACGGCGGATTGCATTACTACCAGACGTTCACACCTTTTTCCAAGGTGTTCTCAGGATCCAGCCTCCCTTTGTGCCTCCTGTGGCTCCTTGGGACTTGGCGGTGGTGCTACGGGTCCTGCAGGGTCCTCCGTTTGAGCCTCTTGAGGCGGTGGAGCTCAAGTGGCTGACATTTAAGACGGTTTTTCTCCTGGCAATTGCTTCGGCCAGGAGGGTGTCTGAATTGGGGGCGCTTTCCTGTCGCCCTCCTTTCCTGATTTTTCACCAGGACAGAGCGGTGCTCCGCACTCGTCCTGAGTTTTTGCCCAAAGTGGTCTCGAAGTTCCATATTAATCAGGAACTTGTTGTGCCAGCTTTTCAGTCCCCTGATCTTTCAGCTGGTGAGACTTCCTTAGATGTGGTCCGGGCGCTTAGAATTTATGTAGACCGGACGGCTTCGGTTAGGAAGTCTGATTCCTTGTTTATCCTCTTTGGTTTTCACAAGAGGGGTTGGCCTGCCAACAAACAAACGTTAGCCCGTTGGCTTCGTTCCGTTATTTGTGAGGCTTATGCACAGGAGGGCTTACCTGTGCCAGCCTCTGTTAAGGCTCATTCCACTCGTTCTGTGGGTCCCTCTTGGGCTGCTAGACGTGGCTGTTCAGCTGTGTAAGGCGGCCACTTGGTCTTCAATTCAAACGTTTTTGAGGTTCTATGCGTTTGACACCTTTGCCTCTCAGGATGCATCCTTTGGGCGCCGGGTACTCCTTTCAGCACAGGAGCGTCCCCGCCCTTAGTTGTACTGCTTTGGGACATCCCCAAGGTCAACCCTGTGGACCCCCTATGGACCCTGAAGTAGAAAACAAGAGATATGGTAAGAACTTACCTTTGTTATCTCTGTTACTACGAAGTCCATAGGGTCCACAGGGCGCCCGCCCTGACGCACCTGGCTTCAAATGGGCTGTGTGGCTGGTCACCGGTTTTCCGTCTCCCATTTCTGTGAGTATGGTTCTTGTGTGTTCCAGTCTTCCTTCTCTCTGTTTAGTCTCCTCCTCCGGCCTTGGCTGCTTACCAACTGAGGTGCTGTGGCCGGGGGCGGGGTATAGAGGAGGACGGATCCAAGTGCATCCTGGGAGCAGCTAAAGCTTTAACTGCGTGGTGCCCATGGATCCAGATCCAGCTATACCCCAAGGTCAACCCTGTGGACCCTATGGACTTCGTAGAAACAGAGATAACAAAGGTAAGTTCTTACCATATCTCTTGTTGTCACTTCCCAAAAGCCTCTGGCCAGGTGTAATTGTTTTGTCAATGTAAAAGCTTAGTGTTGTGGGGGTGAGTCTGTCTCTGGGGAATGAGGTTAGGTCCTGAAATATAGGAGGAAATGGGTACAACTCCCTAGTGTTCATGTGCAGGGCTGTAATAAAACATGTACACTCTGCTAGTGGTGAGAAATCTCAGCTGAAATGCCAGTGAGCGTTATATAGTTATTACTGTGACGGAAGTGTAGGTGCAATGTGCCACCACTGGGGGTGTAGTACCTATGCCACATAGCAACACCCTCCGCAAGGGAGGAATCCATTGAAAGCAGAGTAATGCTGAGTGCTCACTGTCCGGCATATGGGGTGTTCAATTGAACGGGCGATATATTGTGTACATCAGCCGGTCTGTACAGATGAGATATGTCCGTGAATGATGTCGTTCAGACCTATCGCGTTGGCTGTGAAGCGCTGCTGATTCCTCAATATATCTGCACATCAATCTGTGTGTATGGTACCGGGGGTGCCGGTGCCTGGCATCACAAATGGGTGGGCACATGTAAAACCCAGTTGGGCGTGTCATGCCTGACATCACAACTGGTACGTGTGTATGACATTTGCTAAGTGCATAAGATGGTTACACATAAGGACCATCCTCAGAGAATAGCAGATATAATTGTGTATAAAGGCCTGTCATGTACTGTTAACCTGTTTATCAATAATAACCGTATAACTGATCTCCCTGCTGATTGCAGGACGTACAGCTTAACCAAAGTACACCAGCAAATTTGGCTTGCCACGTAACTTTGCACATTTAAAATTTGTCCTAAGTCAGGCGGCCGTCTCTGTTGGTGCCCAGCTTCCGCTATCTGTACTGTGGTGAGATGACCTCATTTGTGCGCTATCCATGAATGTGTTCCCACCGTAGCCATACCTGTAATTGTATTAGAGGCCACCATGGCACTAGATGTGTTATGTAGATCTTTCCCTCCTACACACACAGTGGCTCTGAGTGTGTAATACAGTGTGCAGCGGCCGGTGTGTGACATCGCACAGGGAGGAGCAGCTCAGACCTGACTCGTGAGTGTACCTGGCGTCGTCCTTTCCACCTCTGTACTACCACCTGTGACCTTCCCTCGCCAAGGCTAGTAATCCCTATTCCCACCCACCTGAGGTGGAGTAATCACATCTCCTACCCAGTCCCACCCACCTGAGGCGGAGTAATCAGATCTCCTGCCCAATCCCACCCACCTGAGGCGGAGTAATCAGATCTCCTGCCCAATCCCACCCACCTGAGACGGAGTAATCAGATCTCCTGCCCAATCCCACCCACCTGAGGCGGAGTAATCAGATCTCCTGCCCAATCCCACCCACTTGAGGCGGAGTAATCAGATCTCCTGCCCAATCCCACCCACCTGAGGCGGAGTAATCAGATCTCCTGCCCAATCCCACCCACCTGAGGCGGAGTAATCAGATCTCCTGCCCAATCCCACCCACCTGAGGCGGAGTAATCAGATCTCCTGCCCAATCCCACCCACTTGAGGTGGAGTAATCAGATCTCCTGCCCAATCCCACCCACTTGAGGTGGAGTAATCAGATCTCCTGTCCAATCCCACCCATTTGAGGCGGAGTAATCAGGTCTCCTGCCCAATCTCACCCACCTGAGGTGGAGTAGCTGGAGCTGCTGCCCCCCCTGAGGCGGAGTAATCAGATCTCCTGTCCAATCCCACCCATTTGAGGCGGAGTAATCAGATCTGCCCAATCTCACCCACCTGAGGCGGAGTAATCAGGTCTCCTGCCCAATCCCACCCACCTGAGGCGGAGTAATCAGGTCTCCTGCCCAATCCCACCCACCTGAGGCGGAGTAATCAGATCTCCTGCCCAATCCCACCCACTTGAGGTGGAGTAATCACATCTCCTGCCCAATCCCACCCACCTGAGGCGGAGTAATCAGATCTGCCCAATCCCACCCACCTGAGGCGGAGTAATCAGGTCTCCTGCCCAATCCCACCCACCTGAGGCGGAGTAGCTGGAGCTGCCGCCCCCCTGAGGTGGAGTAAACCGATCTCCTGTCCAATCCCACCCACTTGAGGCGGAGTAATCAGATCTCCTGCCCAATCCCACCCACTTGAGGCGGAGTAATCAGATCTGCCCAATCCCACCCACTTGAGGCGGAGTAGCTGGAGCTGCCGCCCCCCTGGAACTTCGAGCAGTTGGAGCGCTGCTAGCAATAGTTTTTTTTTTTTTTTACTTTGTTCCTCCATGATAGCCCTTACTATGGGTTACTGACCCATTCCCACAAACAACAGACCACCCACCTGGTGTGTGTGTGTGTGTATATATATATATATATATATATATATATATATATATTATAAAATAAAAGCTCCTCTTCCCCTTTGTCTTTTTTCCTGTCCTCTAGTTAGACTAGGGAAGTCTTATTTTTCCAATAGGGATATGTTGCCCAGTGATGCTCCTCCTGTAGCTGCAGTATGGGGCGGGGTGGCACCTGGGGGTTGATCAAAAGGACTAGGACCATCATTACTACTAGGCTTGGTTCAGTGCTGCTGGAGACCACCGGAAGCAGAAATCCTAGCTGGCCCGGTGTTGAGCACAAGTGCTGATGATGCGGCTGGGACCAGCAGGCCTGGTGTGGAGCACAAGTGCTGATGTTGCAGCTGGGACCAGCAGGCCCGGTGTGGAGCACAAGTGCTGATGATGTGGCTGGGACCAACTGGCCCGGTGTAGAACACAAGTGATGATGATGATGCGGCTGGGACCAGCAGGCACGGTGTGGAGCACAAGGGCTGATGATGTGGCTGGGACCAGCAGGCACGGTGTGGAGCACAAGGGCTGATGATGTGGCTGGGACCAGCAGGCCTGGTGTGGAGCACAAGGGCTGATGATGTGGCTGGGACCAGCAGGCCCGGTGTGGAGCACAAGTGCTGATGATGTGGCTGGGACCAGCAGGCCCGGTGTGGAGCACAAGGGCTGATCATGTGGCTGGGACCAGCTGGCCCGGTGTAGAGCACAAGTGATGATGTTGCTGGGACCAGCAGGCCCGGTGTGGAGCACAAGGGCTGATGATGTGGCTGGGACCAGCTGGCCCGGTGTGGAGCACAAGGGCTGATGATGGGGCTGGGACCAGCTGGCCCGGTGTGGAGCACAAGGGCTGATGATGGGGCTGGGACCAGCTGGCCTGGTGTAGAGCACAAGGGCTGATGATGCGGCTGGGACCAGCAGGCTTTGCGGTAGCGGTCTGCACATGCATTGATGGAGGTCAAAGGACAAAAAAAAAAAACACAAGCCAGGTGAGGCCTTACTAAGGGGTGCTTGGATGTGATGTTTAGCTAGAGAAGGGTAATAGGGCTATATCATACAGTTATGGGACCTAGAGAGGAGCTCTCCAAGAAGAAACCTACAACAGCATGTGGTAATAAAGCTGTCACTGGGAATCAGGGCCCTGGATTGTGTGATGAATGAGTACAGCCCGCATCTGCCCCTAGTCAGCAGTCAGGCCAGCTTCAGGGAGTTCTTAGCCTTACAGGGGTCTAAGCTCACAGACGAGCCATGAGTATGAGGCAGCAGGCTCCTGAGAGGGGTATAGGAGAGAACATTTGTTACTGAATATATGCCAATGAGATATAAAGTTATGTCTCAGCAGAGTGGTGAACAGGACCTTTAGTTTGCAGACGGAACAAATAACAGTAATGTCTTGTACATATAATTATAAAGGGAAATGCTGGGGAATGGCAGAGTTTGGATAGAGGGCAGCGCAGTCTTGTTAGGATTGAACATGTTTTCTGTAAAATACAGAGACTCTCTTGGTTGGTGTACAGTACCCAGAGTGCAGAACTAAGATCTAGGATCCTTCTCTCACTACAACACCAAGCTTCAGATAAGGACACAATGCATTAGAGGATGGAAATCTATTTTCTACTTCAGGGTCCATAGGGTATCCACAGGATACCTTGGGGGGGGTATAGGTGTGACGTCAGTCGCAGGGCACCAAAGAGTTAAGCTTTCAGCCTCCCAGGATGCACTAGGTCCCCCTCCTATACCCCGCCCCCGGGCCAAGGCACCTCAGTTTAGTTTGGTGCCCGGCCGGCGTCGGGTGCACCTGTTGGAGTGGGGGCTAAGAAGAGCCCCTGAAGCTTTTCTGCATGCAGCTGTGGCTGCACATCTGGATGTACAGCATGGACAGTCAGTCCTGACGTCCATGCTGTCTTCCCTACACCCCCGCCGGTACCAGAACGCTGGTACCGATCCGGGGATGCTGGTGAGCATCTGGGGTCACAGCTAGCGGTGACCCCAGATGTTCCGGACCATGGCCGGATCCAAGGGGGACAAAGGTAAGCAGCGGGGTCCCGCGGTGGGTCCCCGCTGGTCACATGGTCCTAAGTCCCCAGGCAGGGGGCTCCCTGGGGACTGGCTGCAGCGTGGAGCCAGGTACTGAACCTGCGCTTTCCACTACCCCCTGGGACAGCGGACCGCAGCAGAGCGGTAGCGCTGCGGCGTCCCAGGGGTTAAATGCATGCCAGGGGAGCGCGCCTTCCCTGTCTCACAGCCGGCGCCTCCCCCGCTGCACACAGCCCTCTCTGCACTGTGCTGACTGGCCCTGTGTCAGCGCTCCTCCCCCAGGCCAGCTTCTCTCTGCTCCTCGGCGGCCATCTTCTCTGCAACGCATGGTGAACGCTGCTGGAAGTCTGGAAGGAAGCATCGTGGTCTGGGTCCCCCCGCATACCTCTCCGCTGTGGCTCAGGTCTGTGTATGCAGCGCTGTGTCCTACCAGGCCCTGTGTCTGTGTAGTTGAGTGATCAGCGCTGTTAGTGCAGGAATTGTTATTTCTCTGCATTGTATGTGACTGTGCTAGCGCTGCTGTAACTCTTCTCCTCTAAACTGTCAGCTTTATTACTGTCCCTGTTTCTGCTAAAGCCCTTGCAGTGCGGTGCTGCAGGGTGGTCTCTCGCCTATTTAATACTTAATTGGTGAGAGAGGTCACATACGTGGTGCCATCATGTCTGAAAGTGATTTTCCCCTCCGGCTACAGTGTACCACGTGCAAAGTACCGTTAGCGGAGGGGGAGGGTAGCGCGGAGGGCCTTTGCCGGCAGTGTTTGTCCATGGCGCGGCCTATTACGGTTACAGCACCGGTACAGGAGCCGCCCTGGGCTTGTTTCGCTCAGGCGTTAACAGCTTTAGTGGGCCAGTTAGCTCCGCAGCCCGCGTTTACTCCGATGGGTTTGTCCCAGCAGTCTGTGGTGTCGTCACCCATGCAGGGGTTCCCACGACAATTGGTGGTACCCCACAGTCTCCCTATTTCCCCGCTCCCGGGTTCTCAGGAGCCAGCGTGGGTTAACTCCCTGACGAGTTCTGTACAGCACTTATCGGATGTGTTGCAAGGGGAGTCTGTGATGCGGCCTCATAAAAGGCCGGTGGCGTCTCTGTCCGCTCCTTATGAGGATGACGAAGGGACGTCTGATGATGGGGAGATTCTGGATCCTTACGATCAGGAACCTCTCCATACTAAGGACGCTGATGCTAAGTCCAAAGTATATATTCCTGGACTTATTCGGGCGGTCCGCACAGCCTTGGTGATTGAGGACGAAGTTCCCCCAGCGGCTAAATCTAAGTATGCCTTTTTCAAAGATGTGAAGGGCGATGCCACAGTCTTTCCTCTTTCGGGTCAGTTGGTGGACCATTTAGAGGAGGCGTGGAAACAACCTGGCAAAAGATACCAGCCGCAGAGACGCCTGGCGGTGGCTTATCCGTTCGCGGATAATTATTTTGCTAAGTAGGAATCCCCTCCACAGGTGGATTCTCACGTGACCCGTCTTGTCCGTAGTGCCACATTGCCAATGCCATCCATGTCCTCCCTTAAGGATGCTACGGACCGCAAGGTAGAAATCTGCCTGAAGTCCGCTTATTCCCTTGCAGGGGGGGCAGCACGGCCGGCTATGGCCATTTGCTGGGTTGCCAGAGCGATGGAGCGCTGGGCGGATTCATTAGAGGCTTCTTTTGAATCCGACTGTCCGGCCGAACAGGCGGAGTTGATTGTCAATCTCCGTGATTCGGCCACCTACATCAACGAGGCGGCTCTAGACATTAGTACTCTGGTGTCTAGAATTTCTTCAGCAGCGGTAGCTGCTCGTCGCACCTTGTGGCTGCGATCCTGGAAGGCGGACGCAGATTCCAAGAAAGGTCTGGAAGCGTTGCCGTTTACCGGAGAAGTTCTCTTCGGTCCGGATCTGGATAAGATTGTGGCCACGCTGGCGGCAGCCAAATCTGCTTGTCTTCCGTCGGCCGCTGCTCCTTCTGGTTCTGGACCATCGTCCTTTCGGTCATCTAGGGCCCAGGGCAGGCCCAAACCACAGTCGTTTCCTCGACAGGTTGGCCCTAAGAAATCGGTCAAGCCCCGGAAACAGGCATGGAGTACCAGACGTCCGGCCCCCAAGCCAGATGACAAGCCTGCGGCCTGACGGTCCGGGTCTCCCCTTGGGGGATCCCAGGGTGGGAGGCCGCCTGCTGCAGTTCTCCCGGTGTTGGTCGTTCACTACGACAGACACTTGGGTTCTGGAGGTGGTCTCCCACGGGTACGCCCTCTCCTTCCGGCACAGACCCCCGGCTCGATTCTTCACCACGGGTCTACCATCAGACTGGAACAAGGCTACGGAGCTGCGGAAGGTATTGCACACTATGCTCCAGGCTGGAGTTATAGTGTCTGTTCCATTCTCCCAGAGGGGCCAGGGTTTCTATTCAAATCTATTTTTGGTACAGAAACCCAATGGGTCATATCGTCCGATTCTCAACCTCAAAGCACTCAACAAGTCTTTGCGGGTCCCGAAGTTTCGGATGGAGACCCTACGGTCCATCATTCTGGCGCTGGAACCTGGGGACTACATGGTGTCATTGGACATACAGGACGCTTACCTGCATGTCCCTATTCTTTTGCGCCATCAAGAGTTCCTTCGGTTTGCAATCCGCAGCGACCACTTCCAGTTTCGGGCGTTACCTTTTGGCCTGGCGACAGCTCCACGTGTTTTCACCAAGGTGATGGCGGTCATGGCGGCTTCTCTGCGGCTGCAGGGAGTCCGCATGTTGCCGTACTTGGACGACCTGTTATTGGTGGCAGGATCTCCAGAGCTCCTGTTACACCACTTGGACCTGACCATTGCACTGCTGCAACGGCACGGCTGGCTAATCAACTGGCAGAAGTCCACTCTAATCCCGTCTCGGAGGATTCTGCATCTTGGAGCCTTATTGGACTCGGGACAGCAAAGGATCTTCGTGACGGAGGACAAGATCTCTGCTTTACAGTCAAGGGTGCGCAGTTGTCTGCACAGCCGCCGGGTGTCCTTACACTCGGCGATGAGGTTACTGGGCTCCATGGTGTCGGTGTTCGACATGGTGGAATACGCCCAGTTTCACTCCAGACCTTTGCAGCACCTGTCCAAGTGGAACAGGCTGCCTCAGTCTCTGAAGTTCCAGACGATTGTGCTCACCCCGGAGGTTCGCCTGTCCCTTGCGTGATGGTTAAAGACGACCCACCTCAACAAGGGCCGTCTGTTCTGGGTTCCAAATTGGGTCCTGTTGACAACGGACGCCAGTCTTCGGGGCTGGGGAGCAGTTTCGGGTCCACACTTGTTCCAGGGCAGGTGGACGCCGACAGAAGCGGAGCTTCCAATAAATATCTTGGAACTCCGTGCGGTCTTCCATGCTCTCCTGCAGGCACAGCGGTTTCTCCAGGGTCACCCGGTGCAGGTCCAGTCGGACAACGCTACCACCGTGGCCTACATAAACAGGCAAGGAGGAACTCTCAGTCGGGCGGCTCTCGTAGAGGTCTCTCGGATCCTGGTTTGGGCGGAGCGCAATCTTCCGGCCATATCAGCGGTCTTCATCCCGGGAGTGCTAAATTGGGAGGCGGACTTTCTAAGTCGCCAGGACGTTCATCCAGGGGAATGGTCCCTGCACCCGGACGTTTTTCAACTACTGGTGGACAGGTGGGGTCTTCCAGAAATCGACCTCATGGCGTCCCGGCACAACAACAAGTTGCCGGTGTACGGGTCTCGCACAAGAGACGAAGGGGCGTCTCTGGTGGATGCTCTGTCCGTCCGGTGGACGTTCAGGTTCGCATACCTGTTCCCTCCGGTCTCCCTTCTTCCACGGGTAATCCGGAAATTCAAACAGGAAGGAGGGACGCTCCTGTTGATAGCTCCCGCGTGGCCCAGACGGCACTGGTTCTCAGACCTTCAGGGTCTGTCCGTGGACAGTCCTCTGCGGTTGCCGCTACGACCGGACCTTCTGTCTCAGGGTCCTTGTCTTCACCCGGACCTGACTCGACTGTCTTTGACGGCGTGGCTGTTGAGACGGCCATGCTGAGGTCCCGGGGGTTTTCCAGCTCTGTGGTGCGTACCATGTTACGAGCCCGGAAACCGTCTTCCGCGAGGATATACCATCGCGTGTGGCATACGTTCTTCCAGTGGTGTCGACCGAGAGGTTATGCACCGCGGGAGTTTCGTCTGTCTCGGATTCTCGCCTTCCTGCAAGCGGAACTAGATCATGGGCTTCGCCTTGCTTCTTTGAAGGTACAGGTTTCGGCCCTATCTGTCTGGTTTCACCGTAGGATTGCTACAATCCCGGATGTGCGCACCTTTATGCAAGGTGTTCTCCGTATTCAGCCGCCCTTTGTTCCACCTGTGGCGCCTTGGGATTTGGCTGTGGTCCTGAGGGCTCTCCAAGGACCGCCGTTTGAACCACTGGGCTCAGTGGATATTAAATGGCTAACAGCTAAGACTGTTTTCCTTCTGGCCATTGCTTCGGCCAGACGTGTTTCTGAGTTAGGGGCTCTTTCTTGTAGACCCCCTTTCTTGGTTTTTCATGGGAACAGGGCAGTGCTCCGCACTCGGCCCGAGTTTCTTCCCAAAGTTGTTTCCCAGTTTCATGTTAACGAGGAAATAGTTGTTCCGGCCTTTAACTCACCGGGTCTTTCCGTGGGTGAGGCCTCTTTGGATGTTGTGCGGGCCTTAAGGACTTATGTTGACCGCACTTCTTCGTTTAGGAAGTCGGACGCTTTGTTTGTCCTCTATGGCTTCAGTAAAAAGGGTTGGCCTGCTTCAAAGCAAACTTTGGCAGCCTGGATCCGTATGGCTATTTCTGAAGCTTATCTTCATGAAGGCCTACCGGTCCCTCCTTCTCTGAAGGCTCATTCCACTAGGTCTGTGGGTCCTTCGTGGGCAGCTCGACGTGGTGCCTCGGCAGTTCAGATCTGCAAGGCTGCTACGTGGTCTTCTGTCCATACCTTCGTGAGGTATTACAGGTTTGACACCTTCGCCTCTCAGGATGCTTCCTTCGGGCGGCGGATTCTCCTTTCTGCACAGGAGCGTCCCCACCCTTAAAGGATACTGCTTTGGGACATCCCCAAGGTATCCTGTGGATACCCTATGGACCCTGAAGTAGAAAATATGAGATATGGTAAGAACTTACCCTTGTTATCTCTATTTCTACGAAGTCCATAGGGTTCCACAGGACTCCCGCCCTGTCGCACCTGTGCTGCAGATGGGCTTTGCTCTGGTCACCGGTTTTCCGTCTCCCTCTGGTGAGAATGTGATTCTTGTATGTGTCCAGATCTTTGTTCTCTCTCTTCCTTCTCCTCCTCCGGCCTATGGCTTGGTAACTAACTGAGGTGCCTTGGCCCGGGGGCGGGGTATAGGAGGGGGACCTAGTGCATCCTGGGAGGCTGAAAGCTTAACTCTTTGGTGCCCTGCGACTGACGTCACACCTATACCCCCCCCCCCAAGGTATCCTGTGGAACCCTATGGACTTCGTAGAAATAGAGATAACAAGGGTAAGTTCTTACCATATCTCCTATTTTCTTAAAACCTGCCTATTGCTCCAGCTGTCTCCTTACAGTCAGGTCGTTACAGTCAGTCAGTCTCGTTACAGTCAGGTCGTTACAGTCAGTCAGTCTCGTTACAGTCAGGTCTGGCAATGGCTGCAGTTCCCTGGACTTGTGACATTTGGGAGTTCTTCTATGCACACAGAGATAGACTAAATAATCTCAAAGCAATGCTTGCTAAGACGTTTAGAAATAACACCGAAAGCGGTAGAATATTTATGTGAGGCGTCTCTGGATGTGGTAACATTTCCGCCAAGATCTATGGCTGCTGGCGTGTTGGTGAGAAGAACGTTATGGCTGCGCTCTTGGTCAGCAGATGCACAGCCCAAGAATAGACTGGTGACATTACCCTATGAAGGATCATTGCTATTTTGTATCCGGCTGGATTCTATGATACAGAAAACGTCGGGATAGGTCTAGTTGGACGACAACAGGATAAGCTGTATAGATACTCTGTAACAACATCAGAACAACAAGCAGAAGTTACAGACCAGGATGGATATTACAGTAGAAGATATTACTCCGGGATGACGAGGCAGATCTAATCCCAAGCAGCAATGACTATGCCCCGTACCTACAACTATACCAGTAGGGGGCAGACTTATGAGATTCTCAGAAGATTGGACTTGGTCTGTGCAGGACAAACAGGTAATGGAGGTGATAACCAGGGGTGACCTAATAGAATTCAGGAAAGTCTCCAAAACAACAAGGTTTAGATGACAGACAGCCCCATTATGGAGAAGGAAGTCATCGTTTAGTGCACCCTTTAGGAGAATGAATTGAATCACAGCCAGTCAGTCTTGTACCTCCAGCAGAGAGAGGAAGAGGAGTCATTCACACCTGTCCTGGTAAAGAAACACTCAGGAGACTAGAACAATACTGGATCTGAGGAAACTAAACACATTTGTCCTAGTAAATCAATACATGGATACATTAAATACAATTCCATGTATATAAGAAAAAAAGATGTTCTAGCCTCAATAGATCTGAGATGCTTATTTTCACATTCCAGTCTATCAGCAGCATCTAAGGCCCTCATTCAGAGCCACTCGCTAGCGGCAGTACGCTCGTTCCGAGCGATGTTCGCACATCTGCGCATGCGTACGGTTTTTAGTACGCATGCGCGAACCAGTCAGTGCGGCCGAAAATCATTTGTACGCAATATAGCGAGTGCCTGCTATTTTGAGTGACAGGAGGAGGCGTATGTGGGTGGTAACGGGAAGGTGCTTGAAAACGGGGAGTGGAGATCCGAACGCAGGCGTGCCAAAAGGTCAAAACGGGCGTTTTATGGGTGTGCATAATTAATCCAGCAGCGTCATTGACCACGTCACTTGGTTTTCTTAAACTCAGAACTGCTCGCAAAATAGCGGTTGAAAAAACCAACCACAAGAATAGCGAGCAGTTCATATCCTGTTCGATGTACTCGATTAATCTAATAAATAGCGGACATGACGTATGGTGCGAGCGGCCAGGGGGCGTTTTTATCAAATAAACGAGCGTATGTTTTGCTCGCTCGTTCAGACTTAGAGGTGTGAACAGACTGCAATGTGCAAACGGATCATTTGCATAGCCACCCCTTGTTTTTGAACGAACGAACGCAAATAGCGAACGGCTCTGAATGAGGGCCTTAGTTATTAACCATTTTGTATCCTGGGAAACCATATCCAGTTTATATGCGTCCCACTTAGCTTAGCAACCTAACCGTGAATGTTCACAAAGGTTCTAGTGACTCTCATGGCTCAGCTAATCACTGTCTGGCCATAGCTCAACCTTTATACTCGTTTCAGGCAAAAGGAGAGCGATGGTACAAGACAGGTTAAACCGAACCGTAGACTTTCTACAAGGCCATGGCTGGATTATAGATGGGGACAAAAGCCAACTAATACCCGAGCAGCTAATAAGGCTCCTGGTTGTAGAGAGAGCGATACTTTACATGAAAATAAATGACACGATCAGTGGAAAGATGCTGACATATTCTGCGTTAGTCCAGTGGTATGGCAAAATCCAGCTACGTACGGGACTTGGTCTTCTTGTCATGATGTCTTCAACTGTAGACATAGTTCCATCGGCAAGATGGCGAATGAGACAGCTACTGTGGTATATACATGTCTCTGACTTGTGGAAAAATGGAACATGAAAAACCGGTCAACTTCGCTTTCACAAGCGCAATTCCTGATATTAATAACAGACGCATGTTCAGTAGGATGGGGCACATCTTCTGCAGCACGCAGGGCAGGTGGTGGACCCCATGAGAAAGATTGCTCTCTCCAATCAGCAAGAAATGAGGGCAGTGCGAAGAGCAACTAGTCATTCTCACCGTCTTCTCAAGGGATCTCACCTTAAAGTGTCGCAGTAGAGGCTGAATCGCCAAGATGGTATCTGATGGGTGCAGTAATGAAGATTATGGTATGGGCAGAGAGGTACCTAAATGCTTTTTTGGCACTTCATGCGGCAGGCAGAGAAAATGTGATGGCAGACTCTCGGTGTTCAGGGCCTGATTCAGAGCCGGACGCTCTGACTCAGGGCCGGGGTATTTTTATTTTAGAACGGCCTCCTGGCCGCTCGCATAGCTGTGGGTGACCACCCACAGCTATAGCAAGCGGCCAGGAACATGGTCAAGATCATCGCGACCATCGGGCTTGCGACGAAACCCTTGTGGTAGGGTCTCGTTGCCGCAAGCCCCAGAGAGATTTTGGCTCTAACAGAGCAGAAATCTTTCCCACTGACATCACTCATGATGTCAGTGGGGCCGCTCCCAAATGGAGGCGTTCACATGGAACGCCTCTTTTTGGGCAGCCACTCCCCTGGCCCGCCCACCAAAGGGGGCCTGCTGTCGCTCAACATCGACAGCACGCCCCCTTTGTTACGAGACCCGGAGCGACGGATTGCCCGTCGCTATCCAGGTCTCGCGCATGCGTACGACGGAGCCGGCTCCGTCGTGCGCATGCGCTCTGGGCCACCATCGACCCGGTCTGAATCGGGCCCTCAGTCCCCAATCTCCTGGGAGAATAGAGATGTTTCGGATCATAGTGAAGAGGTTTGGCTGCCCAGAGATAGACCTAAATGCCTCCCTATTTATTTCCAGGTACCATCTTCATGGTGTTAGATGCGTATGCATCACAGTGCGATTGGGTGCAGTGACTACGCAAACCTATTGCAGAGTGATTGACAGGCAGTGCTGTTTGTGGGTGGTGACGGGGGGTCGCTGAAACACAGGTGCGCAGTATGCCAGTGCGTTTGAACGCCGTTGCAGGAGCGTGCATAAAATTTCCACTGCGATTCCATACGCTGCCTGAGCTCTCATAGCATACGCTGAAGTTGGCAATTTCTGAGTAAGGTCTGACTTAGTGTGAGTGAGGCTCCGGTGGTACTCTATGTTACTGACGCTTTCACAGACTTGCTGAGTGTTACAGATGTGAGTAATGGGAAGTGGGCGTCCTTATGTTTTACGAAGACCTCATTGCGATCACAGACATTAGCATACCTTCACAGTTGCACTGCGTGCGCAATCGCAGCCGTGATCGCATTAGCGATCCATAATGAGTCAGGCCCTCTGTTCTGTTTTGCCATGTTTCCCTGCAGTATGTTTCCCCCGCCAGTAGGGGTCACTAGGCCTCCTATATGGAGACTGCAGTTCTGGATTCTGCCAAAGGGGCTGCTCTTCTGACTTTATTCTGTGGCCAGGTGTCAGGTGACTCATTATTAATTACCAGCATGGACAACACCTGACACCTGCCTATTGAGTCTGCCGGATCCCAGCACTCTTTGCTGGGTAATGAATGTTTCCTGTGCTGTTCTGACGGTCCTATGCCTGTTTAGATGGGTTGTGTTTGTCTCTCACCTGCCGTTTGCTAGATCCTCTGGATTCCAAGCTACTTCTTGCCTTAAGCTGGGCATCCACTATACAATTATCTGTCCAATCTGGATCCTGTCCTTTGAATTCCTAGATTCTCTGCATTGCCTGAGCTATCTGGTAAACACGCTTGGCACTATTAGCAGTATTCAGTTCCTGCATCATCTGGGAATCCTGCTTAGTATTGCTCCAGAATCGAATTCCTGTCATTGGACTCCTGGATTCTTTGCATTGCCTGAGCTATCTGGTAAACCTGTTCCGTTATAATTAAATCATTCCATTCCTGTACTACCTTGTCATTGCATTTCTCGTTATTGACAGTGCAATCTGATTGCTTATTCTTGTACTATTTGCATTCCTGGTTTACTGTTTTATTGTTATATAGAATGCTGCATTTCTGCAAGTCTGTTCCTACTGCTATTCCATCCGTGCACCTGAGTATGCTATACTGCTATTCCATCCGTGCACCTGAGTATGCTATACTGCTATTCCATCCGTTCACCTGAGTATGCTATACCGCTATTCCATCCGTGCACCTGAGTATGCTATACTGCTATTCCATCCGTTCACCTGAGTATGCTATACTGCTATTCCATCCGTTCACCTGAGTATGCTATACTGCTATTCCATCCGTTCACCTGAGTATGCTATACTGCTGGAAAATAAACCTGTCATCATTTCCAAGCAAGTCTCCTGGTCAATTGACGCTTGCATCTCCTAAGTGTAATCATAACGCACAGGGCATAGATGCTCCCTTAGGAAGATGGGCATTTCATCTAGGTTGTGTGTTCCCTCCATTTCCCCTGATAACTCGTACTTTGCAGAAAATCGGGGAAGAACAAGCAGAAGTTGTAGCAGGTCTACCCTACTAGTCCAGAAGGACATGGTTCTCAACCACACTGAAAATGGCAATAATAAAACCATGGATATTACCAAGCAGGCCGGATTTATGGTATTAGGGCCCACTTCTCCACCCAAATCTGGCACCCTCAGATTGATGGTATGAAGGTTGAGTGGACATTGCTGAAGCAAAAAGGACTTTCTGACCAGGTAGTTCAAGCACTACTACTAGCAAGAAGGAGTCTCTCTTCAGAGGCATACCTCCAGAATTTGGGAAATGTTTATCTCCTAGAGAGGAACAAAGTTTTATCCTACGGAAGCGAACACTACTCAGGTTCTGCAGTTTCTGCATGATAGCTGTATGAACGGAGTAGCAGTATCAGCAGATATTGGCTCTAAGTATTCTCCTGGATAGGAAGCTAGCGGAGGAGGATTACTTCAAAGGTTCTATTAAGCAATAAAAATAATTTGTCCACAGATTAGGCCATTTGTAGCCCCAAGGGATCTAAACCTAATCTTGAATGCCTTGATATCATCTCCATTTGAGCCCTTACAGGAAACTACTTTGTAGTATCTGACCTGGAAGGTTGTATTTTTAATTGCAATCACTTCAGCCAGCAGAGTGGGGGTTGCAGGCCCTCTGGGCAGAGTGGGGGTTGCAGGCCCTCTGGGCAGAGTGGGAGTTGCAGGCCCTCGGGTAGAGTGGTCGTATCTGAATATTATGCCAGACATGGTCATACTGAGTTAAAGAATTTAGGAAGAAGCAACTAAACAGACCATTCCAAGATGGATAAGATAATTGATTTTTGTCATCTATAAGAAAGAAAGTGCCGACCTCATGGGCTAAGAAGGCTCGGGCATCAGTAAAGGACATCTGCAGCAGCTTGGTCCTCCTATACATGTGTTCACAGGTCACTCTGCGGTAGATGTGTCGGACGCCCACTTTGGAAGTCAAGTCCTTCAAGGGGCAGTACATAAATAAATTGCATTTGTTTAAGCAAATCCTTTGAAGCCTTGACTGATCATTAGCACCCCTGTATTCTGCTTGGCTACATCCCACAGTAATGGCTGCCATGGAGAGAAGAAGAAGAAAACAGCGGATTATGCTCACCGATAATTCAGTTTCTTCGAGATACAGTCACGCCTGAGGGTTGGTTTGGGTAGGAACAAGCGTGGGAGGCTGAAGAGATTTGAGAGGCGTGAAGGAACTTAGGTGGTTTAAGCCAGGACTTCCTTGTGTAATTATATGAGGAGCCGCAGAGGAATCGAGGACCAGAATAGAAAGTCTTTATTGAACTGTAGGTTGGAACGGACCTGGATATATAATACTGACTGAGCAAAATCGGATTGGGACCGATGATGCTGGATTGAGAGCTGGATAGGTATGAGACCGATGCTGATGAATTGATGAACTTAGTTGATATGAGTCCGATGTTGGAAGCATTGGATGAGACCGATGATGGCTGTAAGAACAAGTCTCAGTGGTAAAAACCAGACTGGTGTGCCAGATGGTATAGGAGACTTGTTTACCAGATCTAGGAACTGGATATAACATACTGGGGGCCTGATTCAGCAAGGAACGCACGGATGCAGACGCACACAATCGTCCGATGCCTGCGCATTTGTTTGGGTTGCAGTGCACGAACTGCTCACTGCATCCGCAAAAGCGAGTGCGGTGAATACTCAGACCCAGGGAAAAGTGATTGACAGGAAGTGCCGTTTGTCGGATACGGGGAGTGGTCGGCTGAATGCAGGCGTGCCAGTGCGTTCGCACCCCGTTACTGGGGCATGCTTAAATAAGCCACTGAGATGCCGGAGGCCTGGCATCCCTCTGCGTGCAGGATATCTCTCTTCTCCTGCGGGAAGTTCAGGTCTAACTTTAGTCTGCGTGCCGATCCGATGTTACTCAATGTTGCCGATGTTTTCTCAGCCTTGCGCATCAGTACGGATGTTAGCGGAGGGCAAAGGGCGTTATGTAGTGCTGGGCATCTGCATCTTTGTGCTGCGATTGCATATTCTCACAGCGGTCAGGTGCGTGCGTTCCTTGCTGAATCAGGCCCTGGGAGCGTTCAGATACAGAGTACCTGGGAGCTCAGTACTGAGCTGTAACTTCAGCAGAAGCGACGACGTACTGGCAACAGGGAACAGTCAGGAAATGGAATTTATAGGGGGGATCCCCAGGGATTGGATGCTGCAATCAGCTGGTCTGGAAGCAGCACTCTGAGTGGTGGAGGAGAGTCAGGTGACAGAGTCCAACATGGCTGTGCCCATACTGTTGTTCTGGAGGATACTCTGGCGTGCAGCTTGTATACCATATCATGCTGGTGGACACGCTGTGAGCAAGTGACTGAGGAGAGCAATTTCCATGCTCAGTGACTGGACACTAAGCAGACGGGGCAGGAGTAGACCTCAGCACTGGGGCGATGTGAAGCGTGAGTGGACCTCTGTGCTATCTTGGACAGGCACCACAGAGGTAAAATGGTGGTTTTAAGTGCCCGGAGCCTGACCGATACGCCACTGCAGCCTGTACAGTACCCTCCCCAGTTGTGTTTCTTCTGTAGGAAGCAAGTGAGGAGAGACATTCAAAAACAAAGCGAAAAAGGAGGAACTGGCCAGAATACGCCAGGTGGGATGGTCGGGATGTAGTGAATATGTCGGTGGACAGGATGCCGGCAGTTGTTATACCGATGCTGGAATCCCGCCGCCTGGCAAAATACAGACGCCGCTATCCCGAATAGGATAGGATACTGGTGTCTGCATCCCGACCGCCGGAATCCCGAACGTGCGGAAAGGGAGGGGGGGGTTAGGGTTAGGCACCCCACAGGGAGGTTGGGGTTAGGTACCACTAAGGGAGGGTTAGGAGAGGGGAAGGTTGGGTTACTTACCCTGACCTGTCAGGATTCTGCAACGTCAGGATCTGAACCGGCAGCTAGTAAGCCTCCAGTATTTCATACCCAACCCAGGGAGGTCCTGTCTAAGTCTGGGGGAATAAGTTACTAACCCATAGTGATGACTGCCATGGAGTAGCTTGAAGAAAAGGAATTATGGGTGAGTATAATCCACTGTTATTTCAGTGAAGCTCTCTCTCGTCAGACGCGCTTTGTACATGGCTGTTTTATAATGTCCCCTTTTATATTTCCTTATGAACAGATTATTGTACAACTAGATCATCTTAAAAAAATAAATAACAAAAGCCAATGGGGATGGTGTGAAATCTGTATTCTGATTTTTAAATTTGTTTTTAGATACATCACCAAACAGAGACGCATATTATTAGTTGTGTAGTCTTACTGGAGACCTGGCTGGTGACTCCTTATATAAGTTGTGTAGTGTTACTGGAGACCTGGCTGGTGACGCCTTATATAAGTTGTGTAGTGTTACTGGAGCCCTGGCTGGTGACGCCTTATATAAGTTGTGTAGTGTTACTGGAGCCCTGGCTGGTGACGCCTTATATAAGTTGTGTAGTGTTACTGGAGCCCTGGCTGGTGACTCCTTTATATAAGTTGTGTAGTGTTACTGGTGACTCCTTATATAAGTTGTGTAGTGTTACTGGAGACCTGGCTGGTGACTCCTTATATAAGTTGTGTAGTGTTACTGGAGCCCTGGCTGGTGACGCCTTATATAAGTTGTGTAGTGTTACCGGAGACCTGGCTGGTGACTCCTTATATAAGTTGTGTAGTGTTACCGGAGCCCTGGCTGGTGACTCCTTATATAAGTTGTGTAGTGTTACTGGAGACCTGGCTGGTGACTCCTTATATAAGTTGCTTGTTTGGGATGTTTCGTATATCTAAGATTTCTTTTACTTAATAGTTTATCCCTTAGACCAATGTTTCCCAGACTCCGCCCTCAAGTCATCCTAACAGGCCAGGTTTTAAGGCTATCCACGCTTGAGAACAGGTGGCATAATACCTCCATGAATATTTGATTTAACCATCTGTACTCAGTCATGGATATCCTTAAAACCTGGACTGTTAGGGTCCCTTGTGGGCTGTTTGGGAACCTCTGTATTAGCCCCTAATGCTGCAAATAAGTTACTAAAACTTTTTAATCTAAGTATCAATTATCATTCCCCAATGCCCCCAACACCTATCCTTAACCATGGGCCTGATTCATTACGGATCACTATTGCGATTGCAGCTGCGATTACGCACGCAGTCTCACTGCGATGATATACTAATTAGTGCTATCACAATGCTGTCACAGCCTCACAAAAGGACGCCCACTTTACCTTACACACATCCGTAATACTTAGCAAGTCTGCGAAACAGACCAGAGGGCCTGAGTCATTATGGAGCAATATTGTGATTACGCACGCAGTGAAGGTATGCCAATGTCTGCGATCGCAATACAGTCTTAGCAAAACATAAGGACGCCCACTTCCCTTTACTCACATCTGTAACACTCAAAGTATGCGAAAACATCGGTAACATCGAGTACCATCGGAGCCTGCCCGATTTTTAAAGGCCAAAATGCACCCTCCACTATTGGCTGTGCCTTTCTAAAAAAGCCTGCCCTGAGCCTTCCCCCACCCGCAGGCCAAGCTGCAGTGACTGAGCGGACCTCTCATTATGGTACATTCACCATGTAGACGCCTGTGCGCAAGTGTACGGCATCTATTTGGCGCGAGTGAAAAGCCTGGGGGAAGCCCAGCACCTCCTGTAAGTGCTGGGCACCCCCCCAAATGTCACAAATTAGAGGTGTGTGTCACAAAGGCATGCCCCCTCCCTGGCCGTCTACACCTGTTTATCGACGGCACGCACAGAGACTCCCTGCCGACACCCCCAGAGCCCTGCCAGCAGTCTAGCGGGAGCACTACATTCTGCCTCCAGCGACTGTGTCTGTAGTTGGACACAGATTGCTTCTCCTGCTGCTGTGCTCCCGTCCCTCCTGTCCTGCTGCTGTGCTCCCGTCCCTCCTGTCCTGCTGCTGTGCTCCCGTCCCTCCTGTCCTGCTGCTGTGCTCCCGTCCCTCCTGTCCTGCTGCTGTGCTCCCGTCCCTCCTGCTGCTGCTGCTGTGCTCCCGTCCCTCCTGTCCTGCTGCTGTGCTCCCGTCCCTCCTGCTGCTGCTGCTGTGCTCCCGTCCCTCCTGCTGCTGCTGCTGTGCTCCCGTCCCTCCTGCTGCTGCTGCTGCGCTCCCGTCCCTCCTCCCCTGCTGCTGCTGCGCTCCCGGCCCTCCTCCGCTGCTGCTGCTGCGCTCCCGGCCCTCCTCCGCTGCTGCTGCTGCGCTCCCGGCCCTCCTCCGCTGCTGCTGCTGCGCTCCCGGCCCTCCTCCGCTGCTGCTGCTGCGCTCCCGGCCCTCCTCCGCTGCTGCTGCTGCGCTCCCGGCCCTCCTCCGCTGCTGCTGCTGCGCTCCCGGCCCTCCTCCGCTGCTGCTGCTGCGCTCCCGGCCCTCCTCCGCTGCTGCTGCTGCGCTCCCGGCCCTCCTCCGCTGCTGCTGCTGCGCTCCCGGCCCTCCTCCGCTGCTGCTGCTGCGCTCCCGGCCCTCCTCCGCTGCTGCTGCTGCGCTCCCGGCCCTCCTCCGCTGCTGCTGCTGCGCTCCCGGCCCTCCTCCGCTGCTGCTGCTGCGCTCCCGGCCCTCCTCCGCTGCTGCTGCTGCGCTCCCGGCCCTCCTCCGCTGCTGCTGCTGCGCTCCCGGCCCTCCTCCGCTGCTGCTGCTGCGCTCCCGGCCCTCCTCCGCTGCTGCTGCTGCGCTCCCGGCCCTCCTCCGCTGCTGCTGCTGCGCTCCCGGCCCTCCTCCGCTGCTGCTGCTGCGCTCCCGGCCCTCCTCCGCTGCTGCTGCTGCGCTCCCGGCCCTCCTCCGCTGCTGCTGCTGCGCTCCCGGCCCTCCTCCGCTGCTGCTGCTGCGCTCCCGGCCCTCCTCTCCTCCTGCTGCTGCTGCGCTCCCGGCCCTCCTCTCCTCCTGCTGCTGCTGCGCTCCCGGCCCTCCTCTCCTCCTGCTGCTGCTGCGCTCCCGGCCCTCCTCTCCTCCTGCTGCTGCTGCGCTCCCGGCCCTCCTCTCCTCCTGCTGCTGCTGCGCTCCCGGCCCTCCTCTCCTCCTGCTGCTGCTGCGCTCCCGGCCCTCCTCTCCTCCTGCTGCTGCTGCGCTCCCGGCCCTCCTCTCCTCCTGCTGCTGCTGCGCTCCCGGCCCTCCTCTCCTCCTGCTGCTGCTGCGCTCCCGGCCCTCCTCTCCTCCTGCTGCTGCTGCGCTCCCGGCTCTCCTCTCCTGCTGCTGCGCTCCTGGCCCTCCTCTGCTGCTGCTGTGTGCTCCCGGTCCTCCTCTCCTCCTGCTGCTGCTGTGTTTCCGGCCCTCCTCTCCTCCTGCTGCTGTGCTCCCGGCCCTCCTCTCCTGCTGCTGCTGTGGGCTCCCGGCCCTCCTCTTAATTGCCACCTCTGTGCTATATAACTCATTGATGTTTGTTCATTCTGTTATTCGTTGTTATTCTGATCCATCCCCACCCCACTCCCCGGCACTGCAGACCCATTATGCTGCCTTATAAATGAAGTATAATAATTCATATCAGTCCTATGACACATAGACAGGGCCTGATTAGAAGGTACACAGACAATCTAAGAGAGGATACAGTTCCTTGATGTTTAGCAATTCATTGAACTTTTACCTGCGGCTTACTAAATGCCTTACTGCTGAGATCAGCACTGTCTATGTAAGGACATCCATATATAACATATACACACGCTCGTGGATCGCATCCTATAAGATGTGTGACATGAGGTGAGCTTACCAGGAAGCAGGGGAACAAAAAAACAGCCCAAAAGCTGCATGTTAGTGAGCACTCGTGTAATGATTATATCATCTATTTAAAGGTAAAATGATTTGTAATGCTTCCTACAATACATGATGTGATGTCCCTATAATGAGGTCCGCACAGGCGTCTACATGCCGGACGTACCATAATGAGAGGTCCGCACAGGTGTCTACCTGGAGGATGTACCATACTGAGAAATCCGCACAGGCGTCTACATGGCGGGCGTACCATAATGAGAGGTCCGCACAGGTGTCTACATGGCGTATGTACCATAATGAGAGGTCCGCACAGGCGTCTACATGGGGAATGTACCATAATGAGAGGTCCGCACAGGCGTCTACATGGCGTATGTACCATAATGAGAGGTCCGCACAGGCATCTACATGGCGAATGTACCATAATGAGAGGTCCGCACAGGTGTCTACATGGCGAATGTACCATAATGAGAGGTCCGCACAGGTGTCTACATGGAGGATGTACCATAATGAGAGGTCCGCACAGGTGTCTACATGGCGAATGTACCATAATGAGAGGTCGGCATTGGCGTCTACATGGCAGAAGTACCATATTGAGGTCCGCACAGGCGTCTACATGGAGGACGTACCATAATGAGGGGTCCGCACAGGCGTCTGCATGGAGGACGTACCATAATGAGAGGTCCGCACAGGCGTCTACATGGAGGATGTACCATAATGAGAGGTCCGCACAGGCGTCTACATGGAGGATGTACCATAATGAGAGGTCCGCACAGGCGTCTACATGGCGGATGTACCATAATGAGAGGTCCGCACAGGCGTCTACACGGCGAATGTACCATAATGAGAGGTCCGCACAGGTGTCTACATGGCGGATGTACCATAATGAGAGGTCCGCACTGGCGTCTACATGGAGGATGTACCATAATGAGAGGTCCGCACAGGCGTCTACATGGCGAATGTACCATAATGAGAGGTCCGCACAGGTGTCTACATGGCGAATGTACCATAATGAGAGGTCCGCACAGGTGTCTACCTGGAGGATGTACCATACTGAGAAATCCGCACGGGCGTCTACATGGCGGGCGTACCATAATGAGAGGTCCGCACCGGTGTCTACATGGCGAATGTACCATAAGAGGTCCGCACAGGCGTCTACATGGCGAATGTACCATAATGAGAGGTCTGCACAGGTGTCTACATGGCGTATGTACCATAATGTGGTCTGCACAGGCGTCTACATGGCAGATGTACCATAATGAGAGGTCCGCAAAGGCGTCTACATGGCGAATGTACCATAATGAGAGGTCCGGACAGGCGTCTACATGGTGAATGTATCATAATGAGAGGTTCGCACAGGCGTCTACATGGAGGATGTACCATAATGAGAGGTCCGCACAGGCGTCTACATGGCGGACGTACCATAATGAGAGGTCCGCACAGGCGTCTACATGAAAGTACCATAATGAGAGGTCCGCACGGGCGTCTACATGGCGGACGTACCATAATGAGAGGTCCGCACAGGCGTCTACACGGCGAATGTACCATAATGAGAGGTCCGCACGGGCGTCTACATGGCGGACGTACCATAATGAGAGGTCCGCACAGGCGTCTACACGGCGAATGTACCATAATGAGAGGTCCGCACAGGCATCTACATGGCGAATGTACCATAATGAGAGGTCCGCACAGGCGTCTACATGGCGTATGTACCATAATGAGAGGTCCGCACAGGTGTCTACATGGCGAATGTACCATAATGAGAGGTCCGCACAGGTGTCTACATGGAGGATGTACCATAATGAGAGGTCCGCACAGGTGTCTACATGGCGAATGTACCATAATGAGAGGTCGGCATTGGCGTCTACATGGCAGAAGTACCATATTGAGGTCCGCACAGGCGTCTACATGGAGGACGTACCATAATGAGGGGTCCGCACAGGCGTCTGCATGGAGGACGTACCATAATGAGAGGTCCGCACAGGCGTCTACATGGCGAATGTACCATAATGAGAGGTCCGCACAGGCGTCTACATGGCTAATGTACCATAATGAAAGGTCCGCACAGGCGTCTACATGGCTAATGTACCATAATGAAAGGTCCGCACAGGCGTCTACATGGAGGATGTACCATAATGAGAGGTCCGCACAGGCGTCTACATGGCGGATGTACCATAATGAGAGGTCCACACAGGCGTCTACACGGCGAATGTACCATAATGAGAGGTCCGCACAGGTGTCTACATGGCGGATGTACCATAATGAGAGGTCCGCACTGGCGTCTACATGGCGAATGTACCATAATGAGAGGTCCGCACAGGTGTCTACCTGGAGGATGTACCATACTGAGAAATCCGCACGGGCGTCTACATGGCGGGCGTACCATAATGAGAGGTCCGCACCGGTGTCTACATGGCGAATGAACCATAATGAGAGGTCTGCACAGGTGTCTACATGGCGTATGTACCATAATGTGGTCTGCACAGGCGTCTACATGGCAGATGTACCATAATGAGAGGTCCGCACAGGCGTCTACATGGAGGACGTACCATAATGAGAGGTCCGCACAGGCGTCTACATGGAGGACGTACCATAATGAGGGGTCCGCACAGGCGTCTACATGGAGGACGTACCATAATGAGAGGTCCGCACAGGCGTCTACATGGAGGATGTACCATAATGAGGGGTCCGCACAGGTGTCTACATGGCGTATGTACCATAATGTGGTCCGCACAGGCGTCTACATGGCGGACGTACCATAGTGAGAGGTCCGCACAGGCGTCTACATGGCGAATGTACCATAATGAGAGGTCCGCACAGGCGTCTACATGGTGAATGTACCATTATGAGAGGTCCGCACAGGCGTCTACATGGAGGATGTACCATAATGAGAGGTCCGCACAGGCGTCTACATGGCGGACGTACCATAATGAGAGGTCCGCACAGGCGTCTACATGAAAGTACCATAATGAGAGGTCCGCACAGGCATCTACATGGAGGATGTACCATAATGAGAGGTCCGCACAGGTGTCTATATGGCGTATGTACCATAATGTGGTCCGCACAGGCGTCTACATGGCGCACGTACCATAATGAGAGGTCCGCACAGGCGTCTACATGGCGAATGTACCATAATGAGAGGTCCGCACAGGCGTCTACATGGTGAATGTATCATAATGAGAGGTTCGCACAGGCATCTACATGGAGGATGTACCATAATGAGAGGTCCGCACAGGCGTCTACATGGCGGACGTACCATAATGAGAGGTCCGCACAGGCGTCTACTTGAAAGTACCATAATGAGAGGTCCGCACAGGCGTCTACATGGAGGACGTACCATAATGAGGGGTCCGCACAGGTGTCTACATAGCGAATGTACCATAATGAGAGGTCCGCACAGGCGTCTACATGGCAGATGTACCATAATAAGGGGACCGCATGGGCGTCTACTTGTGGAAGTACCATAATAAGGGGACCGCATGTGCGTCTATATGGCGAATGTACCATAATGAGAGGTCCGCACAGGCCTCTATATGGCGAATGTACCATAATGAACCCGCCAGGAGGCTTTCACCGTCCCACTCATGTATACAAAACCAGCTTTAGGGATAGGGAATTCTCCATAAACCCTGATATAAATTGTGAATAATATGTAGAAAGGATTGTTTTATTCACTTTATATAAAGTCATTGTACATTTTTAATGTTTGATTGTAGTGTTTAGTAGTTTATGTGGGTTGGGTACACGATTCCGGAGTCGGTATTCTGATGACCGACAGGATTCCGAGGTGCTGACTACATCCCGTTTATGGTCATCAACTTGATTAGATTTATATCATAATTTGTATTATACAGGTTATATTTATTTTATATTCATCTTACACTTGGGCACCTTAATCCCTGCCCCATTCACAGAGCACATATCTCTTAGAACATTGCGGAGCCTCCGAATGGTGTAGACAGAAGAGGGCGTAGGTGGAGGAAATGCTCCCCTAACATTAATATCGGCCACTTGGAGCCTTTTAATGATCCGACTTTGAGCACTTTCTTTGCGGAGGATAACAACCCTTACCACAGTGTCCTCTGGTGGGTGCTGTATATTAGTCTGGGAGAGCCTGGGGTCTCCTGTCATTAGCTGGCACCCTGCAATCTCTGACTGGTGTCCTGGGCCCCTAGCAGACTACACAGCACTGCACCCGCTGTTTGCGTACACGCTCGTTCCATTCAGCGGCATATATTGCTATACAGTTGGCGCCTATTTTTACCCATTTCTCCCCCTCGCTTCAAAACCTGGCTATGGCCATTGCAGCTTTCTCAGCAGAGAGCCATATTACCAGCAATCTGCGCGATGTATCTGTGCCGCATAAACCGCCCTTTCTGCCAGCAATCTGCGCGATGTATCTGTGCCGCATAAACCGCCCTTTCTGCCAGCAATCTGCGCGATGTATCTGTGCCGCATAAACCGCCCTTTCTGCCAGCAATCTGCGCAATGTATCTGCTCTGCATAGACCACTCATCCAGTTCATTTCATACTGGTATATGCAACTAATATATTGGTTATTTTTTTTTACTCATTCTTTTTTTTCCTTGTGGAGCCTAATACTGAAGCTACACACACACACACGCATACACACACACACGCATACACACACACACGCATACACACACACACACACACACACACACACACACACACAACGATTTTGTTACCAATTATTTTATGAACGATTTTTTGGAACTACAAACGATTTTTGCATATTCCCTTAATGAAAATCGTTGAGTTGGCCAGTCTGATTGAACTACAAACTTGAACACGCATGAACGATAATCGTTCATCGTTTTAACTTAGAAAGTGAACGATTTTTTCAACAATTGAACGATAAATGATATCGTTCAAAAAATCGTTGTGTGTATGCACCTTAAGTCTGGCCATGATACGGGCTCTGTTTTTGGTTTATCTCTCGTCAACAAAACGAAAAAAATCTACACTTACACGATGTAAAAGATGTTATTTTTCTTTTATGACCACCAGGAGGAGCTGTTCCAGTCATAGCTTATCCTTATAGCACGGGGCAGTATTAGGGCTACACTAGTGCAGGGCTGGGCGCTTCAGATATACAGTGTGTGTGTATATATATATATATATATATAGAGAGAGAGAGTGAGAGAGAGATTGATTTGGATATAGACAAATATATATATACACACACACACTCACATAAATACAGTATACTACATGTGTGTACTTTATATGTTTGATTCGTATGTGTGAACCCATCACCCTCCCATGTTTATGTTCCCGCCGTGGTTCCCATTATAATATGCCTTTATATTTGAAATCCCCCCTTTTGAATATCTTGCCCTGTCCTAGAACCGCGAGGAGCTCAGTGAATTCTCCATTCATCCCTGTATGGGTTGTGTCATCCCCCCTCAGGTTTGGATTTTACTGTATGTCACAGATTTGCTCCTGTCTGGAATACGCATCAGGAGCTGCAGTGATGAATTGTCTGCTCATTCCATGTCCAACATGTCAGGACTGGAACGCTACACAAGGAAGGGAGGCTGCATGCAGAGCATCGCATACTAGCTGGGACACACAAGGAAAGGAGGCTGTGTGCAGAACATCGCATCCTAGCTGGGACACACAAGGAAGGGAGGCTGCATGCAGAGCATCGCATCCTAGCTGGGACACACAAGGAAAGGAGGCTGTGTACAGAGCATCGCATCCTAGCTGGGAAACACAAGGAGGCTGCGTACAGAGCATCGCATCCTAGCTGGGACACACAAGGAAAGGAGGCTGTGTACAGAGCATCGCATCCTAGCTGGGACACACAAGGAAAGGAGCCTGCGTACAGAGCATCGCATCCTAGCTGGGACACACAAGGAAAGGAGGCTAGATGCAGAGCATCGCATCCTAGCTGGGACACACAAGGAAAGGAGGCTGCGTACAGAGCGTCGCATCCTAGCTGGGACACACAAGGAAAGGAGGCTGCGTACAGAGCATCGTATCCTAGCTGGGAAACACAAGGAAAGGAGGCTGCGTACAGAGCATCGCATCCAAGCTGGGACACACAAGGAAAGGAGGCTGTGTGCAGAGCATCGCATCCTAGCTGGGACACACAAGGAAAGGAGGCTGTGTGCAGAACATCGTATCCTAGCTGGGAAACACAAGGAAAGGAGGCTGCGTACAGAGCGTCGCATCCTAGCTGGGACACACAAGGAAAGGAGGCTAGACGCAGAGCATCGCATCCTAGCTGGGACACACAAGGAAAGGAGGCTAGATGCAGAGCATCGCATCCTAGCTGGGACACACAAGGAAAGGAGGCTGCGTACAGAGCGTCGCATCCTAGCTGGGACACACAAGGAGGCTGCGTACAGAGCATCGCATCCTAGCTGGGACACACAAGGAAAGGAGGCTGTGTGCAGAGCATCGCATCCTAGCTGGGACACACAAGGAAAGGAGGCTGCGTACAGAGCATCGCATCCTAGCTGGGACACACAAGGAAAGGAGGCTGCGTACAGAGCTTCACATCCTAGCTGGGACACACAAGGAAAGGAGGCTACATACAGAGCATCGTATCCTAGCTGGGACACACAAGGAAAGGAGGCTGCGTACAGAGCATCGCATCCTAGCTGGGACACACAAGGAAAGGAGGCTGCATACAGAGCATCGCATCCTAGCTGGGACACACAAGGAAAGGAGGCTGCGTACAGAGCATCGCATCCTAGCTGGGACACACAAGGAAAGGAAGCTGCATACAGAGCATCGCATCCTAGCTGGGACACACAAGGAAAGGAGGCTACATACAGAGCATCGTATCCTAGCTGGGACACACAAGGAAAGGAGGCTGCGTGCAGAGCATCGTATCCTAGCTGGGACACACAAGGAAAGGAGGCTGCGTGCAGAGCGTTGCATCCGAGCTGGGAAACATTAGGAAAGGAGGCTGTGTGCAGAGCATTGCATCCTTGCTGGGACACACAAGGAAAGGAGGCTGCGTACAGAGCATCGTATCCTAGCTGGGAAACACAAGGAAAGGAGGCTGCGTACAGAGCATCGCATCCTAGCTGGGACACACAAGGAAAGGAGGCTGTGTACAGAGCATCGCATCCTAGCTGGGAAACAAGGAAAGGAGGCTGTGTACAGAGCATCGCATCCTAGCTGGGAAACAAGGAAAGGAGGCTGTGTGCAGAGCGTTGCATCCGAGCTGGGAAACATTAGGAAAGGAGGCTGTGTGCAGAGCATTGCATCCTTGCTGGGAAACATTAGGAAAGGAGGCTGCGTGCAGAGCGTTGCATCCTAGCTGGGAAACATTAGGAAAGGAGGCTGCGTGCAGAGCGTTGCATCCTAGCTGGGACACACAAGGAAAGGAGGCTGCGTACAGAGCATCGCATCCTAGCTGGGACACACAAGGAAAGGAGGCTGCGTACAGAGCATCGCATCCTAGCTGGGACACACAAGGAAAGGAGGCTGTGTACAGAGCATCGCATCCTAGCTGGGAAACACAAGGAAAGGAGGCTGCGTGAGAGCATCGCATCCTTGCTGGGACACACAAGGAAAGGAGGCTGCGTACAGAGCATCGTATCCTAGCTGGGACACACAAGGAAAGGAGGCTGTGTACAGAGCATCGCATCCTAGCTGGGAAACACAAGGAAAGGAGGCTGTGTACAGAGCATCATATCCTAGCTGGGAAACACAAGGAAAGGAGGCTGCGTGCAGAGCGTTGCATCCTAGCTGGGAAACATTAGGAAAGGAGGCTGCGTGCAGAGTGTTGCATCCTAGCTGGGAAACATTAGGAAAGGAGGCTGCGTGCAGAGCATTGCATCCTAGCTGGGAAACATTAGGAAAGGAGGCTGCGTGCAGAGCGTTGCATCCTAGCTGGGAAACTTTAGGAAAGGAGGCTGCGTGCAGAGCGTTGCATCCTAGCTAGGGAGCACTAGCTGTGTCCCGTGCGGACGTACAGCAGAAAACGCTGGTTGCGATGTGTACACCAGGTGCGTTGTGACTGCTTTGATGGGTTGTAGCACAAACAAGCAAAGTCTGTATGCGGATATCACACTGCACATTGCTGCTGGCTGTATTGTGTTACAGAGCTTAGTGCTGCTCTCGGCTCTCTGAGGACCAGGACTGTCTAACAGATGGTTTCCAAAACATTTCTGCACACATAAAAGGACCCTGAGCCCAGACAGCAGTAATACAATCCAGAGTGTATGTGATTTGTTATTATGGTGTTACTGACTTCTGCCTTTTACATATATTGAAAATATATCTCTGCGCTAAAATTTATCAAGTTGAGAACGGTACGGCATGAATCATGCACTGTATAAATGATAATAATCACATTTAATAAAAAAATAATATAAATAAAACAATAATGACCGGTCATAAAACATAGATATAAAACAAATACATGTAAACAAAAAACTTTAAGAATCGGACGTATATTGTGTGAGTATAAACACACTTAAAGAAGTGGATCTAAATGACACAGTCATATATAAGAACCCAGTCTGTTGGGAATTGGGATAGTAATCACATCCACACCTGCAGATAGCAATATGTAACCAAATGTATCCGAGCGCTCAATTGAAACAAAATATGTTAGTTATTTATATTGAGCTCCGTGGAGCTTCAGACCATCAGGTGGATACAATAGATAATCTCCACAAGAAGCTTGGGGGAGCCCTCACGGATGGAGATGGATAGGCAGAGGAGGGGAGGCATACTTCTGGGAGAGACCTGATGTACCGGGTATAAGCGGCAGATGCATGGAGCCCCAGCCGCGTCTCAATCCCGGCCTCTACCCTCAGAACTGCAACAAGTCTTCCGTCTTTCCTCGTCAAATAGAATAAAGGCAGGTATGTGTATAGTGTATCCCAGCGGGTCCACAAGAAGTCACTGACGCGTTTCGCTCCACAGGATAGGAGCTTTATCAAATCACTCTTTAAAGCCCATTAGTGATGTAAGCGTGGGCGTGTCACTAGACCACGCCTCCTTTACCGACAGGTCAAACCCCTTTTTCAGGAGCGCGGGAAGTCCCGACCTTGGAGTCTCAAATGTTGGGAGGTATGGATAAGGTACCAGCCAATCAGCTCCTACCTGACATTTTTCAAATAGCTGTGACAGGGCAGTTAGGAGCTGATTGACTGGTACTTTATCACCGTTCACCGGCAGTCACAGACATTGCAGCTGCTTATTGGTCTGTCCGATCATGCCACTCCCACCCTGCAGCCATATCACAGTGGTAGACAGCAGTCAGCAATGTACAGTAGTGGAAATAATTCTGGACACTTTCAATAAAAAAAAGGTTTTATTTGATATTTATGCAGAAAATTCCTCTTCTGCTATACAAATCAATACTTTAACATTTTTATTTTAATCTATGATGTTTCTGCTTAATATTTTAACATGATTTGTCAGAGAGAGAGAGGAAACAGAGAGAAGGGGATGGAGAGACAGAGTGGGAGAAAGAAAAGAGAGAGAGAGAAGTTCTGACTTACGCTTACCAGTCACTGTCAGTGGTGAAGATGCCGCCAGTCACCAGTCCCAGCAGGCAGCATGCAGACAGGATCCGGGAGCAGGTCCAGCACAGCATCCATGCAGGCTCATGTGCTTTGTTCAGCACTCAATTCATCCAGACTGTGGCAGCCTTTACAATCAATCCTCAGAGCTAGTTGCAGCTCTGGTCAAAGTGTGAATAATGACTAAAATGGCTCCGAATACCTCAAAACGTGTTGACTGGTCGCCTAGGAAGAGAGGCAAAGCCATGACGCTTTGTGAGGAAGGGTATACCTACGAAGAGGTTGAAGGGTTGGGGCAACGAAGTCAGGTGTAAGAAAACTCTGTACAAGGGTTGCGATCAGTGGATCGACTAAATCAGCCACAAGAACTGGTAGAAAACCCACGCTTACAAAACAAGATGAGCGCAGAATCTGTCTCCTGGCCCTGCAGGACCGTCGAAGGTCTACAAAAACCATCAACAACATAATGAAAACATCTGGTGTCCAAGTTTCTGACCGAACCATATGAAAAAAACTTTGTGACAATGGTTTGCTAGCTAGGACCCCGAGAATGTAGCCGTATCTAAACCAGAAACAGAGGCAGAAACGTATAGATTGGGGTCTGGCACACAAGGAGTGGACAGAAGAAGACTGGGACAAGATTATTTGGAGCGACGAGACCAAAATCAGCATCTTCAGGAGTGATGGAATAAAATTTGTTCAAAGTCGACCTGGGTAAGATCTTTTGCCCGAGTGCACCACAGCAATTATGAAGCACCCAGTGAGTGTAATGGTGTGGGACGTTTGGCTGTCATTGATGGCAATATCAATGCCAAAAAGTATGAAGAAGCACTGCTGAAGGCGAAACTGTTGCCCACAATCGAGGATTTGTTGGGAGGTGACCCATGGAAGTGTACCTTTCAGCCGGATGGAGCGCCATGCCACACTACCAACAGTTACATGAAGTGGTTCGGTGATCACCAAATCACTGAAATTGCATATTTTTTTTCCATAATAAAAACATACATGTAAAACTGGTTTTACTGCATTTTTCACTGGAAATTTGACAAATGACAACTTAAAAATAAATAGTAATGATTATACTAACATATACTTTGATTGGAATATAAATTATAAGTGATTATAATGTAAAAATAATGACAACGCAAAATGTAAAAGATTTCCTAAAAGTGTCCAGAATGAATTCCACTATTGTAGATGGCAGCGCAGCCTCTGTTGCCCTCGCTGTCAGCAGTATACAGTAGATGGCAGCGCAGCCTCTGTTGCCCTCGCTGTCAGCAGTGTACAGTAGATGGCAGCGCAGCCTCTGTTGCCCTCGCTGTCAGCAGTGTACAGTAGATGGCACCACAGCCTCTGTTGCCCTCGCTGTCAGCAGTGTACAGTAGATGGCAGCGCAGCCTCTGTTGCCCTCGCTGTCAGCAGTGTACAGTAGATGGAAGCCCAGCCTCTGTTGCCCTCGCTGTCAGCAATGTACAGTAGATGGCAGCGCAGCCTCTGTTGCCCTCGCTGTCAGCAATGTACAGTAGATGGCAGCCCAGCCTCTGTTGCCCTCGCTGTCACCAGTGTACAGTAGATGGCAGCGCAGCCTCTGTTGCCCTCGCTGTCAGCAATGTACAGTAGATGGCAGCGCAGCCTCTGTTGCCCTCGCTGTCAGCAATGTACAGTAGATGGCAGCGCAGCCTCTGTTACCCTCGCTGTCAGCAGTGTACAGTAGATTGCAGCGCAGCCTCTGTTGCCCTCGCTGTCAGCAGTGTACAGTAGATGGCAGCGCAGCCTCTGTTACCCTCGCTGTCAGCAGTGTACAGTAGATGGCAGCGCAGCCTCTGTTACCCTCGCTGTCAGCAGTGTACAGTAGATGGCAGCGCAGCCTCTGTTGCCCTCGCTGTCAGCAGTGTACAGTAGATGGCAGCGTAGCCTCTGTTGCCCTCGCTATCAGCAGTGTACAGTAGATGGCAGCGCAGCCTCTGTTGCCCTCGCTGTCAGCAGTGTACAGTAGATGGCAGCGCAGCCTCTGTTGCCCTCGCTGTCAGCAGTGTACATTAGATGGCAGCGCAGCCTCTGTTGCCCTCGCTGTCAGCAATGTACAGTAGATGGCAGCGCAGCCTCTGTTGCCCTCGCTGACGGCAATGTACAGTAGATGGCAGCCCAGCCTCTGTTGCCCTTGCTGTCAGCAATGTACAGTAGATGACAGCCCAGCCTCTGTTGCCCTCGCTGTCGGCAATGTACAGTAGATGGCAGCCCAGCCTCTGTTGCCCTCGCTGTCAGCAGTATACAGTAGATGGCAGCGCAGCCTCTGTTGCCCTCGCTGTCAGCAATGTACAGTAGATGGCAGCGCAGCCTCTGTTGCCCTCGCTGTCAGCAATGTACAGTAGATGGCAGCCCAGCCTCTGTTGCCCTCGCTGTCAGCAGTATACAGTAGATGGCACCGCAGCCTCTGTTGCCCTCGCTGTCTGCAATGTACAGTAGATGGCAGCGCAGCCTCTGATGCCCTCGCTGTCAGCAATGTACAGTAGATGGCAGCGCAGCCTCTGTTGCCCTCGCTGTCAGCAATGTACAGTAGATGGCAGCGCAGCCTATGTTGCCCTCGCTGTCAGCAATGTACAATAGATGGCAGCGCAGCCTCTGTTGCCCTCGCTGTCAGCAATGTACAGTAGATGGCAGCCCAGCCTCTGTTGCCCTCACTGTCAGCAATGTACAGTAGATGGCAGCCCAGCCTCTGTTGCCCTCGCTGTCAGCAATGTACAGTAGATGGCTGCGCAGCCTCTGTTGCCCTCGCTGTCAGCAGTGTACAGTAGATGGCAGCGCAGCCTCTGTTGCCCTCGCTGTCAGCAGTGTACAGTAGATGGCAGCGCAGCCTCTGTAGCCCTCGTCAGCAGTGTACAGTAGATTGCAGCGCAGCCTCTGTTGCCCTCGCTGTCAGCAGTGTACAGTAGATGGCAGCGCAGCCTCTGTTGCCCTCGCTGTCAGCAGTGTACAGTAGATGGCAGCGCAGCCTCTGTTGCCCTCGCTGTCAGCAGTGTACAGTAGATGGCAGCGCAGCCTCTGTTGCCCTCGCTGTCAGCAGTGTACAGTAGATGGCAGCGCAGCCTCTGTTACCCTCGCTGTCAGCAGTGTACAGTAGATGGCAGCGCAGTTGCTGTTGCCCTCGATGTCGGCAGTGTACAGTAGATGGCAGCGCAGCATCTGTTGCCCTCGCTGTCAGCAGTGTACAGTAGATGGCAGCGCAGCCTCTGTTGCCCTCGCTGTCAGCAATGTACAGTAGATGGCAGCGCAGCCTCTGTTGCCCTCGCTGTCAGCAATGTACAGTAGATGGCAGCGCAGCCTCTGTTGCCCTCGCTGTCAGCAATGTACAGTAGATGGCAGCGCAGCCTCTGTTGCCCTCGCTGTCAGCAATGTACATTAGATGGCAGCGTAGCCTCTGTTGCCCTCGCTGTCAGCAATGTACAGTAGATGGCAGCGCAGCCTCTGTTGCCCTCGCTGTCAGCAATGTACAGTAGATGGCAGCGCAGCCTCTGTTGCCCTCGCTGTCAGCAATGTACAGTAGATGGCAGCGCAGCCTCTGTTGCCCTCGCTGTCAGCAGTGTACAGTAGATGGCAGCGCAGCTTCTGTTGCCCTCGCTGTCAGCAGTGTACAGTAGATGGCAGCGCAGCCTCTGTTACCCTCGCTGTCAGCAGTGTACAGTAGATGGCAGCGCAGCCTCTGTTGCCCTCGCTGTCAGCAATGTACAGTAGATGGCAGCGCAGCCTCTGTTGCCCTCGCTGTCGGCAATGTACAGTAGATGGCAGCCCAGCCTCTGTTGCCCTTGCTGTCAGCAATGTACAGTAGATGACAGCCCAGCCTCTGTTGCCCTCGCTGTCGGCAATGTACAGTAGATGGCAGCCCAGCCTCTGTTGCCCTCGCTGTCAGCAGTGTACAGTAGATGGCAGCGCAGCCTCTGTTGCCCTCGCTGTCAGCAATGTACAGTAGATGGCAGCGCAGCCTCTGTTGCCCTCGCTGTCAGCAATGTACAGTAGATGGCAGCGCAGCCTCTGTTGCCATCGCTGTCAGCAATGTACAGTAGATGGCAGCCCAGCCTCTGTTGCCCTCGCTGTCAGCAATGTACAGTAGATGGCAGCCCAGCCTCTGTTGCCCTCGCTGTCAGCAGTATACAGTAGATGGCACCGAAGCCTCTGTTGCCCTCGCTGTCTGCAATGTACAGTAGATGGCAGCGCAGCCTCTGTTGCCCTCGCTGTCAGCAATGTACAGTAGATGGCAGCGCAGCCTATGTTGCCCTCGCTGTCAGCAATGTACAATAGATGGCAGCGCAGCCTCTGTTGCCCTCGCTGTCAGCAATGTACAGTAGATGGCAGCCCAGCCTCTGTTGCCCTCGCTGTCAGCAATGTACAGTAGATGGCAGCCCAGCCTCTGTTGCCCTCGCTGTCAGCAATGTACAGTAGATGGCTGCGCAGCCTCTGTTGCCCTCGCTGTCAGCAGTGTACAGTAGATGGCAGCGCAGCCTCTGTTGCCCTCGCTGTCAGCAGTGTACAGTAGATGGCAGCGCAGCCTCTGTAGCCCTCCTCAGCAGTGTACAGTAGATTGCAGCGCAGCCTCTGTTGCCCTCGCTGTCAGCAGTGTACAGTAGATGGCAGCGCAGCCTCTGTTGCCCTCGCTGTCAGCAGTGTACAGTAGATGGCAGCGCAGCCTCTGTTGCCCTCGCTGTCAGCAGTGTACAGTAGATGGCAGCGCAGCCTCTGTTGCCCTCGCTGTCAGCAGTGTACAGTAGATGGCAGCGCAGCCTCTGTTGCCCTCGCTGTCAGCAGTGTACAGTAGATGGCAGCGCAGCCTCTGTTACCCTCGCTGTCAGCAGTGTACAGTAGATGGCAGCGCAGTTGCTGTTGCCCTCGATGTCGGCAGTGTACAGTAGATGGCAGTGCAGCTTCTGTTGCCCTCGCTGTCAGCAGTGTACAGTAGATGGCAGCGCAGCCTCTGTTGCCCTCGCTGTCAGCAATGTACAGTAGATGGCAGCGCAGCCTCTGTTGCCCTCGCTGTCAGCAATGTACAGTAGATGGCAGCGCAGCCTCTGTTGCCCTCGCTGTCAGCAATGTACAGTAGATGGCAGCGCAGCCTCTGTTGCCCTCGCTGTCAGCAATGTACATTAGATGGCAGCGCAGCCTCTGTTGCCCTCGCTGTCAGCAATGTACATTAGATGGCAGCGCAGCCTCTGTTGCCCTCGCTGTCAGCAATGTACAGTAGATGGCAGCGCAGCCTCTGTTGCCCTCGCTGTCAGCAATGTACAGTAGATGGCAGCGCAGCCTCTGTTGCCCTCGCTGTCAGCAATGTACAGTAGATGGCAGCGCAGCCTCTGTTGCCCTCGCTGTCAGCAATGTACAGTAGATGGCAGCCCAGCCTCTGTTGCCCTCGCTGTCAGCAATGTACAGTAGATGGCTGCGCAGCCTCTGTTGCCCTCGCTGTCAGCAGTGTACAGTAGATGGCAGCGCAGCCTCTGTTGCCCTCGCTGTCAGCAGTGTACAGTAGATGGCAGCGCAGCCTCTGTAGCCCTCGTCAGCAGTGTACAGTAGATTGCAGCGCAGCCTCTGTTGCCCACGCTGTCAGCAGTGTACAGTAGATGGCAGCGCAGCCTCTGTTGCCCTCGCTGTCAGCAGTGTACAGTAGATGGCAGCGCAGCCTCTGTTGCCCTCGCTGTCAGCAGTGTACAGTAGATGGCAGCGCAGCCTCTGTTGCCCTCGCTCTCAGCAGTGTACAGTAGATGGCAGCGCAGCCTCTGTTACCCTCGCTGTCAGCAGTGTACAGTAGATGGCAGCGCAGTTGCTGTTGCCCTCGATGTCGGCAGTGTACAGTAGATGGCAGCGCAGCATCTGTTGCCCTCGCTGTCAGCAGTGTACAGTAGATGGCAGCGCAGCCTCTGTTGCCCTCGCTGTCAGCAATGTACAGTAGATGGCAGCGCAGCCTCTGTTGCCCTCGCTGTCAGCAATGTACAGTAGATGGCAGCGCAGCCTCTGTTGCCCTCGCTGTCAGCAATGTACAGTAGATGGCAGCGCAGCCTCTGTTGCCCTCGCTGTCAGCAATGTACATTAGATGGCAGCGTAGCCTCTGTTGCCCTCGCTGTCAGCAATGTACAGTAGATGGCAGCGCAGCCTCTGTTGCCCTCGCTGTCAGCAATGTACAGTAGATGGCAGCGCAGCCTCTGTTGCCCTCGCTGTCAGCAATGTACAGTAGATGGCAGCGCAGCCTCTGTTGCCCTCGCTGTCAGCAGTGTACAGTAGATGGCAGCGCAGCTTCTGTTGCCCTCGCTGTCAGCAGTGTACAGTAGATGGCAGCGCAGCCTCTGTTACCCTCGCTGTCAGCAGTGTACAGTAGATGGCAGCGCAGCCTCTGTTGCCCTCGCTGTCAGCAATGTACAGTAGATGGCAGCGCAGCCTCTGTTGCCCTCGCTGTCGGCAATGTACAGTAGATGGCAGCCCAGCCTCTGTTGCCCTTGCTGTCAGCAATGTACAGTAGATGACAGCCCAGCCTCTGTTGCCCTCGCTGTCGGCAATGTACAGTAGATGGCAGCCCAGCCTCTGTTGCCCTCGCTGTCAGCAGTGTACAGTAGATGGCAGCGCAGCCTCTGTTGCCCTCGCTGTCAGCAATGTACAGTAGATGGCAGCGCAGCCTCTGTTGCCCTCGCTGTCAGCAATGTACAGTAGATGGCAGCGCAGCCTCTGTTGCCATCGCTGTCAGCAATGTACAGTAGATGGCAGCCCAGCCTCTGTTGCCCTCGCTGTCAGCAATGTACAGTAGATGGCAGCCCAGCCTCTGTTGCCCTCGCTGTCAGCAGTATACAGTAGATGGCACCGCAGCCTCTGTTGCCCTCGCTGTCTGCAATGTACAGTAGATGGCAGCGCAGCCTCTGTTGCCCTCGCTGTCAGCAATGTACAGTAGATGGCAGCGCAGCCTATGTTGCCCTCGCTGTCAGCAATGTACAATAGATGGCAGCGCAGCCTCTGTTGCCCTCGCTGTCAGCAATGTACAGTAGATGGCAGCCCAGCCTCTGTTGCCCTCGCTGTCAGCAATGTACAGTAGATGGCAGCCCAGCCTCTGTTGCCCTCGCTGTCAGCAATGTACAGTAGATGGCTGCGCAGCCTCTGTTGCCCTCGCTGTCAGCAGTGTACAGTAGATGGCAGCGCAGCCTCTGTTGCCCTCGCTGTCAGCAGTGTACAGTAGATGGCAGCGCAGCCTCTGTAGCCCTCCTCAGCAGTGTACAGTAGATTGCAGCGCAGCCTCTGTTGCCCTCGCTGTCAGCAGTGTACAGTAGATGGCAGCGCAGCCTCTGTTGCCCTCGCTGTCAGCAGTGTACAGTAGATGGCAGCGCAGCCTCTGTTGCCCTCGCTGTCAGCAGTGTACAGTAGATGGCAGCGCAGCCTCTGTTGCCCTCGCTGTCAGCAGTGTACAGTAGATGGCAGCGCAGCCTCTGTTGCCCTCGCTGTCAGCAGTGTACAGTAGATGGCAGCGCAGCCTCTGTTACCCTCGCTGTCAGCAGTGTACAGTAGATGGCAGCGCAGTTGCTGTTGCCCTCGATGTCGGCAGTGTACAGTAGATGGCAGTGCAGCTTCTGTTGCCCTCGCTGTCAGCAGTGTACAGTAGATGGCAGCGCAGCCTCTGTTGCCCTCGCTGTCAGCAATGTACAGTAGATGGCAGCGCAGCCTCTGTTGCCCTCGCTGTCAGCAATGTACAGTAGATGGCAGCGCAGCCTCTGTTGCCCTCGCTGTCAGCAATGTACAGTAGATGGCAGCGCAGCCTCTGTTGCCCTCGCTGTCAGCAATGTACATTAGATGGCAGCGTAGCCTCTGTTGCCCTCGCTGTCAGCAATGTACAGTAGATGGCAGCGCAGCCTCTGTTGCCCTCGCTGTCAGCAATGTACATTAGATGGCAGCGCAGCCTCTGTTGCCCTCGCTGTCAGCAATGTACAGTAGATGGCAGCGCAGCCTCTGTTGCCCTCGCTGTCAGCAATGTACAGTAGATGGCAGCGCAGCCTCTGTTGCCCTCGCTGTCAGCAATGTACAGTAGATGGCAGCGCAGCCTCTGTTGCCCTCGCTGTCAGCAGTGTACAGTAGATGGCAGCGCAGCCTCTGTTGCCCTCGCTGTCAGCAGTGTACAGTAGATGGCAGCGCAGCCTCTGTTGCCCTCGCTGTCAGCAGTGTACAGTAGATGGCAGCGCAGCCTCTGTTGCCCTCGCTGTCAGCAGTGTACAGTAGATGGCAGCGCAGCCTCTGTTGCCCTCGCTGTCAGCAGTGTACATTAGATGGCAGCGCAGCCTCTGTTGCCCTCGCTGTCAGCAATGTACAGTAGATGGCAGCGCAGCCTCTGTTGCCCTCGCTGACGGCAATGTACAGTAGATGTCAGCCCAGCCTCTGTTGCCCTTGCTGTCGGCAATGTACAGTAGATGACAGCCCAGCCTCTGTTGCCCTCGCTGTCGGCAATGTACAGTAGATGGCAGCCCAGCCTCTGTTGCCCTCGCTGTCGGCAGTGTACAGTAGATGGCAGCGCAGCCTCTGTTGCCCTCGCTGTCAGCAGTGTACAGTAGATGGCAGCGCAGCCTCTGTTGCCCTCGCTGTCAGCAATGTACAGTAGATGGCAGCGCAGCCTCTGTTGCCATCGCTGTCAGCAATGTACAGTAGATGGCAGCCTAGCCTCTGTTGCCCTCGCTGTCAGCAATGTACAGTAGATGGCAGCCCAGCCTCTGTTGCCCTCGCTGTCAGCAGTATACAGTAGATGGCACCGCAGCCTCTGTTGCCCTCGCTGTCAGCAATGTACAGTAGATGGCAGCGCAGCCTCTGTTGCCCTCGCTGTCAGCAATGTACAGTAGATGGCAGCGCAGCCTCTGTTGCCCTCGCTGTCAGCAATGTACATTAGATGGCAGCGTAGCCTCTGTTGCCCTCGCTGTCAGCAATGTACAGTAGATGGCAGCGCAGCCTCTGTTGCCCTCGCTGTCAGCAATGTACAGTAGATGGCAGCGCAGCCTCTGTTGCCCTCGCTGTCAGCAGTGTACAGTAGATGGCAGCGCAGCCTCTGTTGCCCTCGCTGTCAGCAGTGTACATTAGATGGCAGCGCAGCCTCTGTTGCCCTCGCTGTCAGCAATGTACAGTAGATGGCAGCGCAGCCTCTGTTGCCCTCGCTGACGGCAATGTACAGTAGATGGCAGCCCAGCCTCTGTTGCCCTTGCTGTCAGCAATGTACAGTAGATGACAGCCCAGCCTCTGTTGCCCTCGCTGTCGGCAATGTACAGTAGATGGCAGCCCAGCCTCTGTTGCCCTCGCTGTCAGCAGTGTACAGTAGATGGCAGCGCAGCCTCTGTTGCCCTCGCTGTCAGCAATGTACAGTAGATGGCAGCGCAGCCTCTGTTGCCCTCGCTGTCAGCAATGTACAGTAGATGGCAGCGCAGCCTCTGTTGCCATCGCTGTCAGCAATGTACAGTAGATGGCAGCCTAGCCTCTGTTGCCCTCGCTGTCAGCAATGTACAGTAGATGGCAGCCCAGCCTCTGTTGCCCTCGCTGTCAGCAGTATACAGTAGATGGCACCGCAGCCTCTGTTGCCCTCGCTGTCTGCAATGTACAGTAGATGGCAGCGCAGCCTCTGATGCCCTCGCTGTCAGCAATGTACAGTAGATGGCAGCGCAGCCTCTGTTGCCCTCGCTGTCAGCAATGTACAGTAGATGGCAGCGCAGCCTATGTTGCCCTCGCTGTCAGCAATGTACAATAGATGGCAGCGCAACCTCTGTTGCCCTCGCTGTCAGCAATGTACAGTAGATGGCAGCCCAGCCTCTGTTGCCCTCGCTGTCAGCAATGTACAGTAGATGGCAGCCCAGCCTCTGTTGCCCTCGCTGTCAGCAATGTACAGTAGATGGCTGCGCAGCCTCTGTTGCCCTCGCTGTCAGCAGTGTACAGTAGATGGCAGCGCAGCCTCTGTTGCCCTCGCTGTCAGCAGTGTACAGTAGATGGCAGCGCAGCCTCTGTAGCCCTCGTCAGCAGTGTACAGTAGATGGCAGCGCAGCCTCTGTTGCCCTCGCTGTCAGCAGTGTACAGTAGATGGCAGCGCAGCCTCTGTTGCCCTCGCTGTCAGCAGTGTACAGTAGATGGCAGCGCAGCCTCTGTTGCCCTCGCTGTCAGCAGTGTACAGTAGATGGCAGCGCAGCCTCTGTTACCCTCGCTGTCAGCAGTGTACAGTAGATGGCAGCGCAGTTGCTGTTGCCCTCGATGTCGGCAGTGTACAGTAGATGGCAGCGCAGCATCTGTTGCCCTCGCTGTCAGCAGTGTACAGTAGATGGCAGCGCAGCCTCTGTTGCCCTCGCTGTCAGCAATGTACAGTAGATGGCAGCGCAGCCTCTGTTGCCCTCGCTGTCAGCAATGTACAGTAGATGGCAGCGCAGCCTCTGTTGCCCTCGCTGTCAGCAATGTACATTAGATGGCAGCGTAGCCTCTGTTGCCCTCGCTGTCAGCAATGTACAGTAGATGGCAGTGCAGCCTCTGTTGCCCTCGCTGTCAGCAATGTACAGTAGATGGCAGCGCAGCCTCTGTTGCCCTCGCTGTCAGCAATGTACAGTAGATGGCAGCGCAGCCTCTGTTGCCCTCGCTGTCAGCAGTGTACAGTAGATGGCAGCGCAGCTTCTGTTGCCCTCGCTGTCAGCAGTGTACAGTAGATGGCAGCGCAGCCTCTGTTACCCTCGCTGTCAGCAGTGTACAGTAGATGGCAGCGCAGCCTCTGTTGCCCTCGCTGTCAGCAATGTACAGTAGATGGCAGCGCAGCCTCTGTTGCCCTCGCTGTCGGCAATGTACAGTAGATGGCAGCCCAGCCTCTGTTGCCCTTGCTGTCAGCAATGTACAGTAGATGACAGCCCAGCCTCTGTTGCCCTCGCTGTCGGCAATGTACAGTAGATGGCAGCCCAGCCTCTGTTGCCCTCGCTGTCAGCAGTGTACAGTAGATGGCAGCGCAGCCTCTGTTGCCCTCGCTGTCAGCAATGTACAGTAGATGGCAGCGCAGCCTCTGTTGCCCTCGCTGTCAGCAATGTACAGTAGATGGCAGCGCAGCCTCTGTTGCCATCGCTGTCAGCAATGTACAGTAGATGGCAGCCCAGCCTCTGTTGCCCTCGCTGTCAGCAATGTACAGTAGATGGCAGCCCAGCCTCTGTTGCCCTCGCTGTCAGCAGTATACAGTAGATGGCACCGCAGCCTCTGTTGCCCTCGCTGTCTGCAATGTACAGTAGATGGCAGCGCAGCCTCTGATGCCCTCGCTGTCAGCAATGTACAGTAGATGGCAGCGCAGCCTCTGTTGCCCTCGCTGTCAGCAATGTACAGTAGATGGCAGCGCAGCCTATGTTGCCCTCGCTGTCAGCAATGTACAATAGATGGCAGCGCAGCCTCTGTTGCCCTCGCTGTCAGCAATGTACAGTAGATGGCAGCCCAGCCTCTGTTGCCCTCGCTGTCAGCAATGTACAGTAGATGGCAGCCCAGCCTCTGTTGCCCTCGCTGTCAGCAATGTACAGTAGATGGCTGCGCAGCCTCTGTTGCCCTCGCTGTCAGCAGTGTACAGTAGATGGCAGCGCAGCCTCTGTTGCCCTCGCTGTCAGCAGTGTACAGTAGATGGCAGCGCAGCCTCTGTAGCCCTCCTCAGCAGTGTACAGTAGATTGCAGCGCAGCCTCTGTTGCCCTCGCTGTCAGCAGTGTACAGTAGATGGCAGCGCAGCCTCTGTTGCCCTCGCTGTCAGCAGTGTACAGTAGATGGCAGCGCAGCCTCTGTTGCCCTCGCTGTCAGCAGTGTACAGTAGATGGCAGCGCAGCCTCTGTTGCCCTCGCTGTCAGCAGTGTACAGTAGATGGCAGCGCAGCCTCTGTTACCCTCGCTGTCAGCAGTGTACAGTAGATGGCAGCGCAGTTGCTGTTGCCCTCGATGTCGGCAGTGTACAGTAGATGGCAGCGCAGCTTCTGTTGCCCTCGCTGTCAGCAGTGTACAGTAGATGGCAGCGCAGCCTCTGTTGCCCTCGCTGTCAGCAATGTACAGTAGATGGCATCGCAGCCTCTGTTGCCCTCGCTGTCAGCAATGTACAATAGATGGCAGCGCAGCCTCTGTTGCCCTCGCTGTCAGCAATGTACAGTAGATGGCAGCGCAGCCTCTGTTGCCCTCGCTGTCAGCAATGTACATTAGATGGCAGCGTAGCCTCTGTTGCCCTCGCTGTCAGCAATGTACAGTAGATGGCAGCGCAGCCTCTGTTGCCCTCGCTGTCAGCAATGTACATTAGATGGCAGCGCAGCCTCTGTTGCCCTCGCTGTCAGCAATGTACAGTAGATGGCAGCGCAGCCTCTGTTGCCCTCGCTGTCAGCAATGTACAGTAGATGGCAGCGCAGCCTCTGTTGCCCTCGCTGTCAGCAATGTACAGTAGATGGCAGCGCAGCCTCTGTTGCCCTCGCTGTCAGCAGTGTACAGTAGATGGCAGCGCAGCTTCTGTTGCCCTCGCTGTCAGCAGTGTACAGTAGATGGCAGCGCAGCCTCTGTTACCCTCGCTGTCAGCAGTGTACAGTAGATGGCAGCGCAGCCTCTGTTGCCCTCGCTGTCAGCAGTGTACAGTAGATGGCAGCGCAGCCTCTGTTGCCCTCGCTGTCAGCAGTGTACAGTAGATGGCAGCGCAGCATCTGTTGCCCTCGCTGTCAGCAGTGTACAGTAGATGGCAGCGCAGCCTCTGTTGCCCTCGCTGTCAGCAGTGTACAGTAGATGGCAGCGCAGCCTCTGTTGCCCTCGCTGTCAGCAGTGTACAGTAGATGGCAGCGCAGCATCTGTTGCCCTCGCTGTCAGCAGTGTACAGTAGATGGCAGCGCAGCATCTGTTGCCCTCGCTGTCAGCAGCGTACAGTAGATGGCAGCGCAGCCTCTGTTGCCCTCGCTGTCAGCAGTGTACAGTAGATGGCAGCCCAGCCTCGCCCTCGCTGTCAGCAATGTACAGTAGATGACAGCCCAGCCTCGCCCTCGCTGTCAGCAATGTACAGTAGATGGCAGCCCAGCCTCTGTTGCCCTCGCTGTCAGCAATGTACAGTAGATGGCAGCGCAGCATCTGTTGCCCTCGCTGTCAGCAATGTACAGTAGATGGCAGCGCAGCCTCTGTTGCCCTCGCTGTCAGCAATGTATAGTAGATGGCAGCGCAGCCTCTGTTGCCCTCGCTGTCAGCAGTGTACAGTAGATGGCAGCGCAGCCTCTCTTGCCCTCGCTGTCAGCAGTGTACAGTAGATGGCAGCGCAGCCTCTCTTGCCCTCGCTGTCAGCAGTGTACAGTAGATGGCAGCGCAGCCTCTGTTGCCCTCGCTGTCAGCAGTGTACAGTAGATGGCAGCGCAGCCTCTGTTGCCCTCGCTGTCAGCAATGTACAGTAGATGGCAGCGCAGCCTATGTTGCCCTCGCTGTCAGCAGTGTACAGTTGATGGCAGCGCAGCCTCTGTTGCACTCGCTGTCAGCAGTGTACAGTAGATGGCAGCGCAGCCTCTGTTGCCCTCGCTGTCAGCAGTGTACAGTTGATGGCAGCGCAGCCTCTGTTGCCCTCGCTGTCAGCAGTGTACAGTAGATGGCAGCGCAGCCTCTGTTGCCCTCGCTGTCAGCAGTGTACAGTAGATGGCAGCGCAGCCTCTGTTGCCCTCGCTGTCAGCAGTGTACAGTTGATGGCAGCGCAGCCTCTGTTGCCCTCGCTGTCAGCAATGTACAGTAGATGGCAGCGCAGCCTCTGTTGCCCTCGCTGTCAGCAATGTACAGTAGATGGCAGCGCAGCCTCTGTTGCCCTCGCTGTCAGCAGACGGTAACATAACCGTCCCATAGGAAATATAGGGTCTGTAATATCATTTAATTGTGATTATATCGTATTTTAATGATCTTTTACATTTCTATCAGCACTTTAAAACTGTCATTGTAATCTATTGGTATGTTTAGAACATCACACTGCTGTATATTCTGTAATGTGACACAGAGAAGTATAAAGGTTTTTCCATTCCACGTTCCAGAGCTATTTGGGGGTTCCCAAAGGACCAATAAGTTTATGTACACATCCAGGGGCCTGCAGAATATGCCTTTATACATAAGCGTCAGGCCCCTATATCATAGCCTGCGCGATGCAGGCAGGTTAGCCCCCTGAATTTTTAAAGCGGCAATAATTTAAAAGTCAAAGTCCCATGTATTGGCTTTTAAGTTATTGCCACCTTAAAAATCTGACAGCCGTGCCTTTATCTCGCAGTCTATCACATAAGCCCCGTGCTTTCATTCTGCACCATGTGCTCATACACGTACTGTATGTACTGGCGTCTTCAATGGCTATCGGCAGTCTAATCCAATTTATACAGACAAGTAACAGGTCACTGTCCGTAGCCTCACACCAACTCTATACAAGTGCTGTGTCCTCTCCTAACTAATATGTAAATACAGGGATATTTGGAGAAGGAAATGTCATGTTTAAAGTGACAGAACTTACATTTCACATGTTTGCGCCTGTCAGTCCTCACACATCTCGCGTCTTTACACTAAACGGTATGAGACGCTTTGCATGACTGGGATACTCTGACACGGGTAGTGCAGTGTACCGTTTCCCTAAACTTTGCGTCGTAGCCGCGTACAAAGCCGCCCGCAGCGTAGCAGAAACGTCAGGCTTTGACTTTTGTAGCAGAGGAATTGATACAACCAATGTACAAAGGGGCAGCTTAGACATAACAGACCATGGTAGGAGGAATAGCCATGTGCGCTCGTATCTGAAGCTTTTATTACACAGATCAGTGATGTCTCACACAGATGTACAAGTACCACAAGCCCCAGCGCTCAGTATACGCAATGTACTTTTGTCTCTTTTTGTCGTTTTAGTGATGCAAATGCGACGAGAATTTTCAGAAGTGATGGATGCTTGCCGAGACCACCGATGCGTCAGGAGGGGCTACTGAGGACACATGTAATAACGCTCTCTGTTCCCCCTGTATTCTCTAGTACGTACCTGTATATATAACTTTTCCCTTACAGTACTGGAGCTGTATGATGAAATGACTGATATATGCCTGTAACCCCCTATCTGCTGGGAATTATACTTTCCCCCCCCCACCCAGTGCAAAGAGGCCTCCCATCAGCCTGCAAGATTGGGCAATGAGTCCCATGGATGAGGTATGTGCTTCCCGGTAGGGAAAATACTAGAGATGTGCGCCGACCCCCGTGTTTTGGTTTTGGATCTGGATCTCCCCTGGTTTGGGATTTGAATTGGTTTTGCCAAATCCTCACCTCAGTGTTTTGTTTTCGTATTTTGGTTTTGGTTCTGGATTTTTTCTTAAAATAAAAAGAAAACAACTAAAATAACATAAAATGGGCCTTTTTTTTGTTCCTACAGTATTAATAACCTCAATAACATTTATTTCCACTCGTTTCTAGTCAATTTTGACCACCTCACAGCTCACAATATTGATTTTTTTCATCTAGTTAAAGGGCCAAAAGGTTGCATGCTGCTTGCTGGCTCAAAACTGATTGATATAATTATTAATAGAGTTGAGGACTGTGCAAAGATGATGGTTGGGATACCCTTGAGGATTGAAGAATTGATAGTTGGTGCAGCACCTGGCTGTAAAATTGCTAATAAATTAATTATAAAACAATTCATTGGTGCAGCCCCTGGCTGTAAAATTGATAATAAATTAATTAAAAAACAATTCATTTGGTGCAGCCCCTGGCTGAATAATTAATAAAAAATAATTAATTGGTGTAGCCCTTGGCTCTAAAATTGATAATAAATTAATAAAAAAATTCATTGGTGCAGCTCCAGACTGAAAAATTAATAAAATAAATTCATTGGTGCAGCCCCTGGCTGTAAAATTGATTATAAATTAATGAAAAACAATTCATTGGGTGCAGCTTCTGGCTGAATAATTAATAAAAAGAAATTCATTGGTGCAGACCCTGGCTGTAAAATTAATAAATTAATTTAAAAACAAAATCATTGGTTCTTAAAGCAACCATAACATTAATAATGGAAAGGAAAAAGGTGCAAGATGGAATAGTACTTGGGCCCTCCCATCCAACCTTATGCCTTATGTTGTATATGAAACAGGACATTCACAGTTTAACAAACCAATCATTTTAGCGACAAGGATTGCCAATTGTGGCTGAAAGGATTGGTTTGTTTGGACCCCCTTAAAACAAGCTGCCAATGTGCATTGTACATGGAAATGATCCCATACACAAACTGGCTTTACATTACAACATCAGATGTCATTGTTGTCCTTGTCATCCCCATCAGTGTGTACATCCTCTTCTTCACACAATATAAATTTGTCCCCACTGGAATCCACCATAGGTGTCTCTGTAATTTTTTGATGTAATTGTTGGTAGAGGTTTTCCTCGTGGAATTTGTAATTCATTTTAATGAACATCATTTTTTCCACATTTTGAGGAAGGAACCTCCTACGCCGATTACTGACAAGGTTGCCAGCTGCACTGATAACTCTTTCGGAGTACACACTGGAGGGTGGGCAATTTAAGTAATGCAAAGCCAGTTTGTGTATGGGACTCCAAATTGCCTCTTTTTCCTGCCAGTACTGAAAGGCACTATCTGACATGCCTATTAGGATGTTATCTCTGAAATAGTCCTCCACCACTCTGTGAATTTAGGCCCTCATTCAGAGCCGCACGCAAGCGGGCGCACGTACGTTAGGCGTACGTACAAAAATATTTAAATTCAATGGCTCGCTCGTATTTTCGTTCGCATCTAAAATTCCTCCCTAAACTCTGACGACCCCTCCTCTAACTAACGAGCGTACGAAATAGCGAGCGTACATCCCCGAAATGGCTTGAAAGGAACGCACGCACAAGTATAAACAGGAAGTGGCCTTGTCAGATGTCGATTACCTGCTCCTCTATTCTGCCTACCTCCATCAATCGTATCATGCCAATCAATGTATCAATTAGCTTAATTGTTTGTTTTTTTTCAACACAATGCAAGAAACTTTACTCTTGTCTGTGTTTGTGTTTACCCGCAGAATACGTACGGATGAAACATTCGCTTTTATTGTTTAAAAAACATGTGAACCACAATTAAACAATTGTACTATTGCTGTGTATCCCCGCATATTTCCCTGGGTTCATTTCTTTATTTAAATTTGCTTACGCATGTCACTGCATCAAGCCTATCCTAACTCTCCAGAGATTTCTGGCCCTGTCGAACACATGACTCATACACTAACCAATAAAATTGCTCCTGTTAATTTCCAAAATACATTAGCCAATCAGAAAATTTTTACACACTTTATCAGAAATGATTTTTAAGAAAAACACCATTGCCATCATGAGAGCCTCCGCATTCACCAGGCGTGAGCTGCTGGTGCTTACGGAGGTCATGGATCGCCGGATCACCAGCCAGCCAGAACCCATGACCAACCGGCAGAAGCGCTCCGCGTATGCGGAGGTACGGTCCCGCCTGCGGTCCTTCGGATCACGCCGCAACATCGGGCAGCTGGAGCGCAGGTGGTCCGACCTGCAACGGCGAACGCCCCGCTTGCTGGCATGCTTTCGCATGCAGATCCTGGCAAGTAAGTGTTATGTATTGTGGTTTTAATGTTTGTGTTTGTGGGGCAAACTGCGTGTGCATGTTTTCCTGTCTGTTCTATTTATTATTTGTACTCATATCTGCGTGTGCATGTTTTCCTGTCTGTTCTATTTATTATTTGTACTCATATCTGCGTCTGCATGTTTTCCTGTCTGTTCTATTTATTATTTGTACTCATATCTGCGTCTGCATGTTTTCCTGTCTGTTCTATTTATTATTTGTACTCATATCTGCGTCTGCATGTTTTCCTGTCTGTTCTATTTATTATTTGTACTCATATCTGCGTCTGCATGTTTTCCCTCTTTTTATGAATTTTTAATTCTACTGCTATTTTTTTTGGTTTTATTTCTTTTTTCTTTTTTTTTTTTTGTTTGTTTGCCCGGATTTGTCCATAAACTAAACGCAATGTATTTGACATATTTTAGGGGGACAGCCAAGACTCCGCCGTCAACGTCGGCGTTCCCGCCCACTCTCCCCAACCCCCAGCCAACACTCCACCCCAAATCTTTCGCCTATTCCCCACTCCTCCCCATCCTTCCCAGACCCTCTCCCGGAAATGTCGGGCCTCCTTCCCCTCCGTCCCACTTCCCCCTCTCCTCCACCCACCCCTCTTCCAATTACCCCCTCCCCGGAGTCCAGCATAACTCCGCCCCATTCTTTGGGGAATGACGGATCCTCCGAGGAGGATCATGGAGGTTTTGCCGGAGCTCCCGATTTGTTTCCCGGTATGTTTTTTATTATTTTTTTTTAAACCACAAACTGTTTGTATGTAATCATGTGTCGTGCCTTTCTTCGTGTTTTTGTGGCTTGACTTTTGTTGATTGTGAAGGTTTGCCTTTACCTCTTCCTGGTGATTTAAGCATACACATATCATACCTGTGGGAATTTGTACCTAGGCCTTGTATTTTTGCCAGCCCACCCTTTTTATTTATGTTTTTGGGTTTAGGAGTGATTTGTTTTTTTTTTAATGTTTTTCTGTGGAGTCCCTATTGTTGTATTAACCCACACACTTTTCTCACCCACAGAGGAACAGAGGCGTCGGCAAGAGGTGGCGGATGTTGTGGGTCAGATGCGCCACCATGTAATCGGCCTTCTGGTGGCCCTCGACCGGCTGTCTGGCCTCCTTCGGCATTAGTTTTTTTTTTTTTTGTTGTATTTGCCAAATAAATTTTTAAAGACAAATATACGTTGTGGCTCATTTTTAAAAACCAAAAGCAAGATAGTTTAGCCTGACATAAGTTCCTGCAAGGATTTCCCTTTTTTAAAAGTTAGATTGTGTTTTGTCTTTGTATGTCAAACAGACACCAGAAACACATAACAGTAACAATGTAATTTCCCTTTTTGGGTGTAGTGTCAATTTCAGATTTCTACATTTTCCAGGTTCCTACTTGGTGCGCAAGCTGCTTAGGCCAATCTTACAAATCCCAAGGTTGGGCCAGGCTTCCTTTTGGTGTGGATTGGAAAGCTGAAAACATATTTCAGTTTTGCTCAACTGGCGTCAGTACTGGTTTACCCCTTAGTCAAATGTAACTTGTGTTAACCTGGTTACACTTGCTGTTAACGTCCCAAAAAAGGAAGACCATTTCACTCTTCAAACATTTATTCACAACATAACAGAGAAAACAAAGTGGTCACTCCCAAAAAAAATACACAGTGATAAATTCAAATACAACACATACCAAGAAAAAAATAAATAAAAACACAAAATCAAGAACTGGTTGACGAAGGACCATGCCAACATGATTCCACAAACATGGCGTTGCGATATGGGTTCCAGAATATATGCCCAAAAGGACCAGATCCAGGTTTGGTAAGGGTAGCAGGAAGTAGTGAGCGTTGGAGTGCCAAAGATTATGTGAACAAACAGAAGATGGTGAGAAAATTAAAAAAAAATTAGATGTTTGCAAAAAAAAACAAACACATTAGGTATAAACACTGGAGTTTTGAACAAACTTACCTAAAAAATCTGGCCACCACATCATCGCGTATGGCCCCCCCACATACTGACCTTCGACCAACCTCGGGGGGGCCATCCTCAGGTAAGGCATCCTCTGGCTGCATTGGGACACCACTCCTTATGGCAATGTTGTGAAATATCCCACACAGGACCACAATTTTAGACACCATATCCGGCACATACATGAGCTCGCCACCAGAGCGGTGGAGGCATCTGAATCGGCCTTTTAAAAGGCCGATACAGCGCTCCACCACTTGCCTGGTGGCTGTAAGTGCGGAATTATATGCACTTTGTGGCCCTGGTGTGGGAGCCAAATAAGGAGTGAGCAGCCAGGACATGCAAGGGTATCCACTGTCTCCTGTGAACAAAAATAGACCACATCAGGAACACTGTGTATCAAGCTTAACATTGTTATGTACTAAAGGTCTCCACTTACCCAGAAGCCACGCATCACCAGCTTGTAGGTTGGTTAATTTCTGCCATATCCCTGATTGCCGGATGACGAAGGAGTCATGTGCACTTCCTGGTAATTTAGCATTCAGGGACAGGATCTGGAGGGAGGCATCACATACCACCATTACATTCAGGGAGTGATAGTGTTTCCTGTTTCTAAATATTGCCTCCAGCCGTGCTGGAGGCTGAAGTGGTATGTGAGTACCATCCACAACCCCTATGATGTGTGGGAAGCCAGCTATTTGGTAAAAATTGGCCTTGGCCACACTAAGGGCACCCATATCCAAAGGCATTTTAATAAAATGATGGAGGTGCTTGAAAAGTGCCTCCATCACTGCCCTCAGGATCCGGGAAAAGGAGGATTGGGAGATGCCCGCCACTATTCCCACCGTTGTTTGAAACGATCCTGAGGCACAGAAATGTAACACCGCCATAAATTGCGTCAGTGGTGGTATTGCTGTTGGACTGTCAATTTGCCGCTCAAGATCACTTTCTATTAATGAGAGAGTGTCTATGATGATTTTGGGAGGTAGACGGTAGCGTCTTAAAACCTCATCATCGGGCATTCCAAAAAGGGTGACACGTGTTCGAAATATCTGGGGCCTTGCATGCCTACGATGCCTACGCCTGGGACGAGTTTGAGGTTGGTCGTCTTCCGGGAGCAGGGCCAGAACAATTCGCCCCAGATCTACCTGAAATTCAAAGTTTACAATGTAAGGCTTTTGACCCACCCCAAAAGTAAGAAAAAACAACTTAGCTTTCTGATACCATCCATAGCTGCTTACATGCCGGGGTATTGTCATGATACGTATAAACTGTAAAAAAGGCAACAATGAGACTTCAAAAATTTAGAGGGTGTTTTTTTTGTTTAAAAATTGTTGCAAGCCAACACAGAAAATAGCGGAAAAACACATTTGGCCATCGATGAAAACTACATTGCACACCGTACGTCAAATAGGGTTCAAATGGACCCAAAAAATGGAAAAGGGAAAAGCAAAACTGGATTATATGATGAATAAGCCGTCAAAAATGCGGTAAATTATTCGCAAATGCAAGTCACTACACCAACAGTCAAAAATGCGGTAAATTATTCGCAAATGCAAGTCACTACACCAACAGTCAAAAATGCGGTAAATTATTCGCAAATGCAAGTCACTACACCAACAGTCAAAAATGCAGTAATTCATTCGCAAATGCAAGGCGCTACACCAACAGTCAAAAATGCCGTAATTCATTCGCAAATGCAAGACAAAAAATGGACTTACCCAACTCGAATATATAAGATGTCCTCAAAAAACTTCTTTGGGTCCGAAAACAAAAAAAAACTAAAAAAGATGAAATGAGTGTTAAACAAATTAACTAACCACAAAACAGAAGAATACACCAATTGGCCACAAATTTGAATGCACAAAACTTACCAAATCAGGAAAGGATGTTGAAAAAATGAAAAAAATGCGAACGGAAAAACCAAAGAAATGTAGCAAAAACAAACAAAAAAACAACTCTCCAAAATCCTCCAAACGCAACCAACCAACCAAATCCAAACCACTTAACCGACAACACTCCAACAACCCCACCTCGAATCCACACACACCAAGCCATAAATAGTGTTTATTTTCCCGCACAAATTAAGGATGAATCATAGGGACGCACAATCAATGATGCGGCCGCAAACTAACGACGCATGTATAAATACGTCACGAAATCACATAGAATTTCTGGATGATTTCATGCTGGAAGCAGAGACATGGCTTCAAACCAGGGAAACAATGGTCAAAATTGCGGCGGTAAGGCCTTCATGCATTTTGTGTCAATGAGTATTTTAAAACATAATATTGTGCAAGTTGTGAAGTGGCTAAATCTGCATATTTACCCAAATAGGTGAGGAGGATGACATGGAAGAGACTGCTGGCCCCAGTCAACCCGCCAAAGCTGCAAAAAAAAAAAGGCAGCCACATTTCACAAGCAAGGAGATGGAGGTTTTGATCCAGAAGTGCGTTGACATCCTGCCCCAGGCAGCCAGGAATATGAGCCAAAGCCAGAAGTGGAGAATGTGGGAGGAGGTCGCCGTTGCTGTCAATAGGGTGGGTGATTATGTCCGTCTAGCCCGGGATGTCAAACGGCGGTAAGTAAACACTTTCCCATCCTATAAACAAACCCCATTGTAAAAAAAAGGATAATGGTTCCAAATTCATTCCACAGATGGGCAGACTTCAAATATCGTCTAAAACAAAAACTTGCCGACAGGGCTAGGCATGCAAGGGGGACAGGTGGGGGTCCCACCCCTGTGTCATTGGAGTTGACAGACTTAGAAGAGATGGCACAGGGGTGTGTGCAGGCTGTGGAGGTGTTTGGCGTGTCCAACATGGATACGGACATGCCAGACTTTGCGGCTCCTCATGTTGGCCAAGGTAAGTCTTGTGATGTCACCAACTCAGAAATGCTATTGTGCCAATATGTAGATTCTAATGTGAGTCTTTTCTCCAATTTCCTAACAGAGACAGAGGCGGATGAGTCTGCTCCAGAGGGGAGCCTTGGCCGCAGAATTTCTGCTGACTCTGCAGGGGAGGAACCAGTACATCCGGCTGAGGACCCTGCAGAAGCCAGTCCAGGGCGTGCCCCCTCGCAGGCAGTGGGCCTCCTCACAGAACTCAATTTTAAATCGGATTGCCATACGGAGATTCTGCAGAGGATGGACGCCAGTCTGATACGGGTGGCTGAGGCCCTGGAGCAAAATGCTGCGGCCAACGTGACCATTGCTCAGGCCCTGGCGGAAAATACCAGGGCCAACATCCGCATCGCCGATGCCCTGGAGCAGCTCGTTCGCCAGCACATGGTGGAGCCGACCTCCCTTCCTGCCGGAACATCCAGATCCTCTACCTCTGGCACAACATCAGGCAATCCTCCAAATGTGCCTAGCCCTGTGCCTAGTCCAGAGGCCACAACATCTGCCTCTGGACAGGCCAGCCCGATGGCATCCCGGACCCGGTCTGGCGCCCACCCTCACCCAGCCAAACGGGCGAGAAAACGGTGACAGCAATGGCGACTTTTCCCACTTTCCTTCTGTGCTTGGCTCATATTCCTTTCTGGTCAAAACTTCCCTCTCCTTTCTTGTGAAATGTTTTTAAATTTTGTATTTACGCTTATGTTAGTAGTTATGTTTTTTTTTTTTTTTGAGCAAATATCTTGGCCACAAAAAAAGGCAATACAATATTATGCCAATTTGTTTGTGTGTAAACAATAAATTAAAAACAAAACACTGACATTGTATTGTGACATTATTGTACAAATGGGTTACATTTAATCCTGGCCTTAAACGCAAAAACTGACCCTCTTTTTTAAAAAAAAAGGCCTCTTTAAGGAACGTATAAAAAAACACATAGCGATGCAAATTCCACAGTAAACAAAAAAAAAGGGGAGCTAATTAAAAGATGATGACATTATTGTTAAAATAGGCCATAACCACCAAATTGTGGCCAAAATAAAAGCCCAAAAATGTACGCTAATTGATTATGTAATCATGACATTAGCAGCTCTGATTTCCACCTGCGTACGCTTTTGTGCTATCCCAATAAACTGCTTTCCAAACACATACCAAGCCGGATTTCAATCCAACACTAATTACTTTACTGACCAGCCACGATTAATCGCTGCACCATCGTGGAGTCCCGGGACGGAGGAGAAGGCCATCGCCAATGTGGTCGAGTAATCCTGACCCTAAGCTGTGCGAGCATTTTGAAGGGAAAGCGGATGTTTCAGTGACGTATGAGACGGTCCGAACACATTTGACGTTCGCATCTGCTAATGTATGTACGCCCCAAAAACGCCTCGCCACGCCTGCGTTTTTTCATCTCCACCCCCGTCAACACCCAAAAACGCCCTGTTCTGTCAATCACATTTGACATGTCACTTCCTGTACGCTATTTTAGGAACGAGAGAAAAAAAGCTCGCAATCTGCCGTACGCACATGCGCGGTGTAACACCGACGCATGCGCGGTTAGTCAACATCGGAACGCAACGAGCGTACTGTTGGTAACGTGCGGCTCTGAATGAGGGCCTTAGACCGTATCACACATAGTCACGGTAGAAGACATGTCACTAGTAGGCAGTTCTCTCATGCCCGACAAGATGTAATTTTTTGGTGAATGATCTGCATGCCCAGCAGGCATGCTGTGAAGAAAATTGAGTCTTTTCCGGGGAGCTGCAGAGGAGATAATGGCGTTTCACGTGTGGCTGCACCTGACAATTTTTTTTACCAACAGCTCTTTGCACAGTTTTAGATTTCGGTCGGTTGGAAAAAACTCACAAGGTAGGACTTAAACCCAGGAACCAGAATGGTCGCCAAAATATATGTTTCAGATTTCAATAGATTGGCAACTCATGGATCCTGGTTATTTGAATCAAGGGCTTGATCCACCAGTCCGACATACTTTGCGCAATCGCTCCGTTTCAGTTCCTCCTTCAGTTTCTCCAGCTGTTTTTGCAAAAGTCTGATGAGAGGAATGACCTGACTGAAGCCGGCAGTTTCTGAACTAACTTCACGTGTGGCAAGTTCAAAGGGTTTGAGAACCTTGCACAATATGGAAATTATTGTCCAATGCGCTTGACTAAGGTGCATTCCCCCTCCACGGCCTATGTCATAGTCCGTTGTATAGCCCTGAATGGCCTTTTGCTGTTCCTCCATCTGCTTAAGCATATAGAGGGTAAAATTCCACCGAGTTACTACCTCTTGCTTCAGCTGATGGCAGGGTGAATTTAACAGTACCTGCTGGTCATGCAATCTTCAACAAGCGGTTGCCGAATTTCTAAAATGTCCGGATATTTTGTGGGCCACCAAGAGCATCTCCTGCATGAGTGTGTGAGATTTTAAAAAACGTTGCACCACCAAATTAATTGTGTGAGCAAAACATGTGACGTGTTTGAATTGGCCCACATGTAATGCTCTCACAATATTGCTGGCATTGTCCGAAATCACAAATCCCAAGGAGAGTCCAACTGGGGTAAGCCATTTAGCGATGATTTCCCTGAGTTTTTCTAAGAGGTTCTCAGTGGTATGCCTCTTAGTGAAACCAATTATACAAAGAGTAGCCTGCCTCTGTATCAGCTGTCTTTTGATAGATGCTACTATTGCTGTTGTAGACAATACACCTACCCAGTGGGCTGTCACAGTCATGTAATCCTTAGTTTGCCCTGTCCCACTTGTCCACATATCAGTGGTCAAGTGGTCAGTGGGTACAACGGCATTTCTGAGGACATTAATAAGGGTTTTATTTAATATCCTTGTACAGACTTGGAATTGCTGTTCTAGCGAAGTGGATTCTAGAAGGGATCTAGTAGCGAGAACACAGGACCTTAATTAACTGTTGAAAACCCACTTTAGTAATGGCGGATACTGGATGCACATCTAATACCACCATAGCTGTTATGGCGTCAGTAATCTGCTGTGCAAATAGGTGATTGCTGTCATACTTGTTTGCCCTTGCAAATGATTGTTTGACAGTTAATTGTTTTTTGGAGGATACGCTACAAGTAGTCTTCCTCCTGGTCCCCTTCTGGGATGAAGATCCAGTCACAGCAACAGCAGCAGCAACAGGCGTAGTCAACAAGGCTCCTTCTGAGGAATCACGGATAGGAGAGGAGTCAATCATGCTTTGAATACCAACATTGGATGCAGCAGGACCACTCCCGATGACGAATGAGGATGTTGATGATGCAGGTGTTGGTGTTGGAGATCGTAGGCGCTTGGATCTCACAGAGAGCGAGCAGGTAAATATAGGACTTGTTACTTTTGAGTTTTGGAACTTGGCACCAAACACTTTGATATTTGATGAAGTGACGTAACAAGGAGCAGGTTCCTAGGTGGTTTATGTCCCTCTACTTACTCTTGCTTGGCAGCGGACACATATTTCTTGACAACTGTTGTCCGGATCAGGGTGAATATAATTCCACACGTGAGAAGTGGATTTTTTTGTCTTTTGTCCTGACATGACAACAATGGGCTTTGTCTTTTTCAATCCATGGGCAACAGCTGTTGCCTTGTTTACACAAAGGACATCCTCGGCATCAACATCCTCATCACCAACATCTTCATCATCAATATCCTCATCATTCTTAGCACCTTCAACTACCAAAATATCCTCCTCCTCCTCCATGTGAAATTCCACAGAAGCATCCTCGATGACTACGTCTGCAAGATGTTGACTGCCCTTCCCCACATTTACAGAGGGCACACAAATGTTGGAGCTTGGAGGATCCTCCAGTACTCTAGTAGTTAGGTCGGGCTCACACATGGCAACCGCGGACACACTTGCACTCTCCTTGGGGATTTGTGATTTCGATTTCTCGGGGCACACAGTTGTTTTTTCCAAAGGGCTATCAGAATCAGAACCAGCGGTCTTCCTAAAGAAAGGCCAAGGCCTTATCCTTTCCTTACCACTACGTGTAGTGAATGGCATATTACCAATTTTTTGTTTATCTAAAGGCAAATTTCCTTTCAAATAATTTTTCTTTACTTTGGTAAAATTAGCTTTACCATATCGATGGCGTGACTTAAGCCCTGGGGCACGGGCCTTCATAGAGGACGAGGAAGTTGACGGCCTTGCACTGCTGGCGGCAGCTACAACATGTGGTTCTTGGCCCTGCTCTCCTGTCATGTGACAGCCCTCCATATTTTCTGCGGTCTTGAAGCAGTGTCACAAGCACCAATAGGTTAGCCAAGGTGTGGTTACAAAATTCACAATTGATTTTAACCTTTTTTATGCTCAAGAACTTGGGCCCAGAGCAGTGATTGATCACGACTGGAGTGGGGCAGCACTAGGTTGCAACTTGCGTTGCTGGCTGGATCTTGTGCCGTTAAGCCTAACACGCACACACACACACACACACAGTAAAAGATCAAAAAAAAAGACAATTGATTTTTATTTTTTCATGCTCAAGAGCTTGGGCCCAGAGCAGCGATTGATCACAACTGGAGTGGGGCAGCACTAGGTTGCAACTTGCGTTGCTGACTGGATCTTGTGTGGTACTGCGGTTAAGCCTAACACGCACACACGCACAGAAAAATATAAAAGACACTTTTATTGATTTTTTGGGGGGGGTTTTTGAGTCCAGAACTTGGGCCCAGATGGACACAGCAGACATGAAAAACACCAACCCAGAACGGATCAGCAGCACCAGCCCAGGACACCAGCACCTCTCCCAGCCCTACACTACCCACCCTCCCTGTTCAGTCTCCACAGCCGGAGTAAAATGGCGTCCGCCGCGTGGTCCCTTATATACTACATTGATCATAGAGACGAAAGCTCGCGAACCGTGAGATTTCAGACTCTATCGTATTGCCTCGATTTGAGAGATCCGAGTCAGGCGGGAAACTCCGAGCCTGCTTAGATCCGACTCGGTTCCGCTAAATTCAACTGGGTTCGGATCTCTGGAATCTGAACTCGCTCATCCCTAGAAAATACTTCCACTTGCACATAGTAGTGACTGACCTCCCACTGTGACCCATGTACCCACCACACAGTGATCTGCTCCTGATTTTTACACTTGTTTACCCCTTATAGATACAACAACGGGTGTTTTCGGGGAATGTACCACAAATATGTAATGATAAATAGCCCCTGAGAGAGATACACAGCTTGTTTTCTGTCATCCTAAAACTTGACAAACATTAACACTTCTAAGGCGCCACAAAGAGTCTGCAGCACCCGACAAGGAATATATACAGTATAATAAGTGACAGGTGATGTATATTAGGTATAACACACACAAGAACATGTGTGGAACATTACCCCAACCTTCTCCTCACATCGATACTGGCACATACCAGCCACAGGACCCCGTTTTCCACCTGTCCGCCTCGTTGTCACCCTCCATGCGGACACCTATAACCCGGGACTGTGGGACGGTGAAGATCTGGCACACACTGCTGGCCGTCTCTCACTGGGCCCTATGAGTGGCAGCTTTCTTCCCCACGTGGTGAGCTGGTGACCTGCGGACGCTTAGGTGCAATACTCTGCCGACCGAGGGAGTAGCAACGGAGCCTGGCATGTACCACGGACACACACATCAGGTGAGCGGGCATATACACATACAGTGGCTCCCCCGGCTACGATAACGGACAGCTGGTGTTCACGACAATGACTAATGGTGCATACAAACGGTCAGATTTCCCTGGTCGATTTGAATGATATAGATATATCGTTAAAATCGACCAGTTTCTGGCCCTTTCAAATGACCAAACGATGATCAATATCAACCATCGCCTGTGCATGCAGGCTGACCTGGTGGATATCGACCAGGTTAGCCTGGTTACTATTGTGACCCTCAATCGTTGATAAAAGGTGGTTATAGTAGTTGGGGGGTTGGAGCATGTGCTGGATGTTTGATAACGATCACCCAGCACATGTAGGACGGTCAGACGATAGCTGATCGCTGTCTGATCTGACCGTGTGTACGCACCATAAGAATTGGTATCTTTAAATGTTCTCATTTTTATTATTTCTTTTTTGATGGTCTATTGTTTATTTAATTTTATTGTAAGTCATTTTTGATTTATTCTTCCATTATTATTCATGCAGAATTAGGTGACTGCAGTCATTTACAAATTGTTGTTGGAACTACTGAATTATAATGGTCTTTGAGAACTGAGTTTTTAATAATGAGATTGCACTATACATGATATAAGTACAGGATTATTACAGTCCTTTCTGAGAAAATTGCTTATTAATACATTAGTCTTCTTATTACTACAAATACATTTATTATTAATATTATTATACTAGATTTGGATAGAGAGATAGATATATTGATACAGGTTGAGTCTCCCATATCCAAATATTCCGAAATACAGAATATTTTTAGCATGACTGAGAAAGTGACACCTTTGCTTTCTGATTGTTCAATGTACACAACCTTTGTTTAAAGCACAAAATTATTAAAGTACAGTATACAATAACCTTCAGGCTGTGTGTATAAGGTGTATATGAAACATAAATGAATTTCACACAACATAGGCAAACACAGGGGGGGGGGTTCCAGCTGCCTGGAAACCCCCCTTCACAGCCCACACCATCACCACAATAGAAATAGTAATATAATAGAATGTTACCAGTGCAGCATGTTCTTCTTAGTATCACAAATGAAATAATTAGCATCACCTGTGTATCTTTCAACATGTGTCAGTCAGTAATAAATAACCTGTGCACCAACTAGGAGATCTGGAAAACATGCACTGTTAGGGATGTACTGCTGTAGAGCCCAATAAGTACATATATATACAGGGAAGTGCTAGGTTCTACTGCTGCTCCTCCAGGATCCCGAACTTGCTCTAATACTCTGGAATGGTGCCTACATCTAAACTAATACCTCTTTTCCACCAAAAACCCAGGTCCGACCCATTTACACTGCACCTTTCATCTGGGTTACTCCCAGGTCAGCCCTGTTCACACTGAACTCAGGTCTGCCCTGCTAAACCTGTGAGGTCATTAAAAGTGGGAGGTGACTGCTCCACAGCCACCAATCAGCTCATTTTAGGCATGATCCAGTACAGATAACCCGGGTTGCACCGTTTACACTGCACCATTACCCGGGTCCATCCTGGGTCCAAAACTGGTAGCTGCCTGGGTTGGATTGCAGGGTCACTTGACCCAGGTTATTTTTCAGGGACCCATTTACACTGAGCTGCGACCTGGGTAGACCCAGCAAAAACCCAGGTTTTTGCTCTGGTGTAAAAGGGGTATAACAGTCAGCTCAGGCAGGATGGCCCTAATACCGCATCTAATGGCTTACTGTGATCCTGTATATGCTGGAATTATGACACACAATACACTATGTATGACACATAATGGGTTACTGTGATCCTGTATATGCTGGAATTATGACACACAATACACTATGTATGACACATATAATGGGTTACTATGATCACTGGTCCTGTATATGCTGGAATTATGACACACAATACACTATGTATGACACATATAATGGGTTACTGTGATCACTAGTCCTGTATATGCTGGAATTATGACACACAATACACTATGTATGACACATATAATGGGTTACTGTGATCACTAGTCCTGTATATGCTGGAATTATGACACACAATACACTATGTATGACACATATAATGGGTTACTGTGATCACTAGTCCTGTATATGCTGGAATTATGACACACAATACACTATGTATGACACATATAATGGGTTACTGTGATCACTGGTCCTGTATATGCTGGAATTATGACACACAATACACTATGTATGACACATATAATGGGTTACTGTGATCACTGGTCCTGTATATGCTGGAATTATCACACACAATACACTATGTATGACACATATAATGGTTACTGTGATCTCTGGCCCTGTATATGCTGGAATTATGACACACAATACACTATGTATGACACATATAATGGTTATTGTGATCACTGGTCCTGTATATGCTGGAATTATAACACACAATACACTATGTATGACACATATAATGGGTTACTGTGATCACTGGTCCGGTATATGCTGGAATTATGACACACAATACACTATGTATGACACATATAATGGGTTAATGTGATCGCTGGTCCTCTATATGCTGGAATTATGACACACAATACACTATGTATGACACATATAATGGGTTACTGTGATCCTGTATATGCTGGAATTATGACACACAATACACTATGTATGACACATATAATAGGTTACTGTGATCACTGGTCCTGTATATGCTGGAATTATGACACACAATACACTATGTATGACACATATAATGGGTTACTGTGATCCTGTATATGCTGGAATTATGACACACAATACACTATGTATGACACATATAATAGGTTACTGTGATCACTGGTCTTGTATATGCTGGAATTATGACACACAATACACTATGTATGACACATATAATGGTTACTGTGATCACTGGTCCTCTATATGCTGGAATTATGACACACAATACACTATGTATGACACATATAATGGTTACTGTGATCACTGGTCCTGTATATGCTGGAATTATGACACACAATACACTATGTATGACACATATAATGGGTTACTGTGATCACTGGTCCTGTATATGCTGGAATTATGACCCACAATACACTATGTATGACACATATAATGGGATACTGTGATCACTGGTCCTGTATATGCTGGAATTATGACACACAATATACTATGTATGACACATATAATGGGTTACTGTGATCGCTGGTCCTGTATATGCTGGAATTATGACACACAATACACTATGTATGACACATATAATGGGTTACTGTGATCACTGGTCCTGTATATGCTGGAATTATGACACACAATACACTATGTATGACACATATAATGGGTTACTGTGATCGCTGGTCCTGTATATGCTGGAATTGTGACACACAATACATTATGTATGACACATATAATAGGTTACTGTGATCGCTGGTCCTGTATATGCTGGAATTATCACACACAATACACTATGTATGACACATATAATGGTTACTGTGATCTCTGGCCCTGTATATGCTGGAATTATGACACACAATACACTATGTATGACACATATAATGGTTACTGTGATCACTGGTCCGGTATATGCTGGAATTATGACACACAATACACTATGTATGACACATATAATGGGTTACTGTGATCGCTGGTCCTCTATATGCTGGAATTATGACACACAATACACTATGTATGACACATATAATGGGTTACTGTGATCGCTGGTCCTGTATATGCTGGAATTATGACACACAATACACTATGTATGACACATTTAATGGGTTACTGTGATCGCTGGTCCTGTATATGCTGGAATTATAACACACAATACACTATGTATGACACATATAATAGGTTACTGTGATCGCTGGTCCTGTATATGCTGGAATTATGACACACAATACACTATGTATGACACATATAATGGGTTACTGTGATCGCTGGTCCTGTATATGCTGGAATTATGACCCACAATACACTATGTATGACACATATAATGGGTTACTGTGATCGCTGGTCCTGTATATGCTGGAATTATGACCCACAATACACTATGTATGACAGATATAATGGGTTACTGTGATCATTGGTCCTGTATATGATGGAATTATGACACACAATACACTATGTATGACACATATAATGGGTTACTGTGATCACTGGTCCTGTATATGCTGGAATTATGACACACAATACACTATGTATGACACATATATAGGGTTACTGTGATCACTGGTCCTGTATATGCTGGAATTATGACACACAATACACTATGTATGACACATATAATGGGTTACTGTGATCGCTGGTCCTGTATATGCTGGAATTATGACACACAATACACTATGTATGACACATATAATGGGTTACTGTGATCACTGGTCCTCTATATGCTGGAATTATTACACACAATACACTATGTATGACACATATAATGTGTTACTGTGATCACTGGTCCTGTATATGCTGGGATTATGACCCACAATACACTATGTATGACACATATAATGGTTACTGTGATCGCTGGTCCTGTATATGCTGGAATTATGACACATATAATGGGTTACTGTGATCCTGTATATGCTGGAATTATGACACACAATACACTATGTATGACACATATAATGGGTTACTGTGATCCTGTATATGCTGGAATTATGAAACACAATACACTATGTATGACACATATAATGGGTTACTGTGATCACTGGTCCTGTATATGCTGGAATTATGACCCACAATACACTATGTATGACACATATAATGGGATACTGTGATCACTGGTCCTGTATATGCTGGAATTATGACACACAATATACTATGTATGACACATATAATGGGTTACTGTGATCACTGGTCCTGTATATGCTGGAATTATGACACACAATACACTATGTATGACACATATAATGGGTTACTGTGATCGCTGCTCCTGTATATGCTGGAATTATCACACACAATACACTATGTATGACATATATAATGGTTACTGTGATCTCTGGCCCTGTATATACTGGAATTATGACACACAATACACTATGTATGACACATATAATGGTTATTTTGATCACTGGTCCTGTATATGCTGGAATTATGACACACAATACACTATGTATGACACATATAATGGGTTACTGTGATCGCTGGTCCTGTATATGCTGGAATTATGACACACAATACACTATGTATGACACATATAATGGGTTACTGTGATCACTGGTCCGGTATATGCTGGAATTATGACACACAATACACTATGTATGACACATATAATGGGTTACTGTGATCGCTGGTCCGGTATATGCTGGAATTATGACACACAATACACTATGTATGACAGATATAATGGGTTACTGTGATCATTGGTCCTGTATATGATGGAATTATGACACACAATACACTATGTATGACACATATAATGGGTTACTGTGATCACTGGTCCTGTATATGCTGGAATTATGACCCACAATACACTATGTATGACACATATAATGGGTTACTGTGATCCTGTATATGCTGGAATTATGACACACAATACACTATGTATGACACATATAATGGGTTACTGTGATCCTGTATATGCTGGAATTATGACACACAATACACTATGTATGACACATATAATGGGTTACTGTGATCACTGGTCCTCTATATGCTGGGATTATGACACACAATACACTATGTATGACACATATAATGGGTTACTGTGATCACTGGTCCTGTATATGCTGGAATTATGACACACAATACACTATGTATGACACATATAATGGGTTACTGTGATCCTGTATATGCTGGAATTATGACACACAATACACTATGTATGACACATATAATGGGTTACTGTGATCACTGGTCCTCTATATGCTGGAATTATGACACACAATACACTATGTATGACACATATAATGGGTTACTGTGATCACTGGTCCTGTATATGCTGGAATTATGACACACAATACACTATGTATGACACATATAATGGGTTACTGTGATCACTGGTCCTGTATATGCTGGAATTATGACACACAATACACTATGTATGACACATATAATGGGTTACTGTGATCACTGGTCCTGTATATGATGGAATTATGACCCACAATACACTATGTATGACACATATAATGGGATACTGTGATCACTGGTCCGGTATATGCTGGAATTATGACACACAATATACTATGTATGACACATATAATGGGTTACTGTGATCACTGGTCCTGTATATGCTGGAATTATGACAAACAATATACTATGTATGACACATATAATGGGTTACTGTGATCACTGGTCCTGTATATGCTGGAATTATGACACACAATACACTATGTATGACACATATAATGGGTTACTGTGATCACTGGTCCGGTATATGCTGGAATTATGACACACAATACACTATGTATGACACATATAATGGGTTACTGTGATCGCTGGTCCGGTATATGCTGGAATTATGACACACAATACACTATGTATGACAGATATAATGGGTTACTGTGATCATTGGTCCTGTATATGATGGAATTATGACACACAATACACTATGTATGACACATATAATGGGTTACTGTGATCACTGGTCCTGTATATGCTGGAATTATGACCCACAATACACTATGTATGACACATATAATGGGTTACTGTGATCCTGTATATGCTGGAATTATGACACACAATACACTATGTATGACACATATAATGGGTTACTGTGATCCTGTATATGCTGGAATTATGACACACAATACACTATGTATGACACATATAATGGGTTACTGTGATCACTGGTCCTCTATATGCTGGGATTATGACACACAATACACTATGTATGACACATATAATGGGTTACTGTGATCACTGGTCCTGTATATGCTGGAATTATGACACACAATACACTATGTATGACACATATAATGGGTTACTGTGATCCTGTATATGCTGGAATTATGACACACAATACACTATGTATGACACATATAATGGGTTACTGTGATCACTGGTCCTCTATATGCTGGAATTATGACACACAATACACTATGTATGACACATATAATGGGTTACTGTGATCACTGGTCCTGTATATGCTGGAATTATGACACACAATACACTATGTATGACACATATAATGGGTTACTGTGATCACTGGTCCTGTATATGCTGGAATTATGACACACAATACACTATGTATGACACATATAATGGGTTACTGTGATCACTGGTCCTGTATATGATGGAATTATGACCCACAATACACTATGTATGACACATATAATGGGATACTGTGATCACTGGTCCGGTATATGCTGGAATTATGACACACAATATACTATGTATGACACATATAATGGGTTACTGTGATCACTGGTCCTGTATATGCTGGAATTATGACAAACAATATACTATGTATGACACATATAATGGGTTACTGTGATCACTGGTCCTGTATATGCTGGAATTATGACACACAATACACTATGTATGACACATATAATGGGTTACTGTGATCACTGGTCCTGAATATGCTGGAATTATCACACACAATAGATTATGTATGACACATATAATAGGTTACTGTGATCGCTGGTCCTGTATATGCTGGAATTATGACACACAATATACTATGTATGACACATATAATGGGTTACTGTGATCACTGGTCCTGTATATGCTGGAATTATGACACACAATACACTATGTATGACACATATAATGGTTACTGTGATCTCTGGCCCTGTATATGCTGGAATTATGACACACAATACACTATGTATGACACATATAATGGTTATTGTGATCACTGGTCCTGTATATGCTGGAATTATGACACACAATACACTATGTATGACACATATAATGGGTTACTGTGATCGCTGGTCCTGTATATGCTGGAATTATGACACACAATACACTATGTATGACACATATAATGGGTTACTGTGATCACTGGTCCGGTATATGCTGGAATTATGACACACAATACACTATGTATGACACATATAATGGGTTACTGTGATCTCTGGTCCTGTATATGCTGGAATTATGACACACAATACACTATGTATGACACATATAATGGGTTACTGTGATCGCTGGTCCTCTATATGCTGGAATTATGACACACAATACACTATGTATGACACATATAATGGGTTACTGTGATCGCTGGTCCTGTATATGCTGGAATTATGACACACAATACACTATGTATGACACATTTAATGGGTTACTGTGATCACTGGTCCTGTATATGCTGGAATTATGACACACAATACACTATGTATGACACATATAATGGGTTACTGTGATCACTGGTCCTGTATATGCTGGAATTATGACACAATACACTATGTATGACACATATAATGGGTTACTGTGATCGCTGGTCCTTTATATGCTGGAATTATGACACACAATACACTATGTATGACACATATAATGGGTTACTGTGATCGCTGGTCCTGTATATGCTGGAATTATGACCCAAAATACACTATGTATGACACATATAATGGGTTACTGTGATCGCTGGTCCTGTATATGATGGAATTATGACACACAATACACTATGTATGACACATATAATGGGTTACTGTGATCACTGGTCCTGTATTTGATGGAATTATGACACACAATACACTATGTATGACACATATAATGGGTTACTGTGATCACTGGTCCTGTATATGCTGGAATTATGACACACTATACACGATGTATGACACATATAATGGGTTACTGTGATCACTGGTCCTGTATATGCTGGAATTATGACACACAATACACTATGTATGACACATATAATGGGTTACTGTGATCGCTGGTCCTGTATATGCTGGAATTATGACACACAGTACACTATGTATGACACATGTAATGGTTACTGTGATCGCTAGTCCTGTATATGCTGGAATTATGACACACAATACACTATGTATGACACATATAATGGGTTACTGTGATCCTGTATATGCTGGAATTATGACACACAATACACTATGTATGACACATATAATGGGTTACTGTGATCACTGGTCCGGTATATGCTGGGATTATGACCCACAATACACTATGTATGACACATATAATGGTTACTGTGATCGCTGGTCCTGTATATGCTGGAATTATGACACACAATACACTATGTATGACACATATAATGGGTTACTGTGATCGCTGGTCCTGTATATGCTGGAATTATGACACACAGTACACTATGTATGACACATGTAATGGTTACTGTGATCGCTAGTCCTGTATATGCTGGAATTATGACACACAATACACTATGTATGACACATATAATGGGTTACTGTGATCCTGTATATGCTGGAATTATGACACACAATACACTATGTATGACACATATAATGGGTTACTGTGATCACTGGTCCTCTATATGCTGGAATTATCACACACAATACACTATGTATGACACATATAATGGGTTACTGTGATCCTGTATATGCTGGAATTATGACACACAATACACTATGTATGACACATATAATGGGTTACTGTGATCACTGGTCCTGTATATGCTGGAATTATGACACACAATACACTATGTATGACACATATAATGGGTTACTGTGATCACTGGTCCTGTATATGCTGGAATTATGATACACAATACACTATGTATGACACATATAAATGGTTACTGTGATCGCTGGTCCTGTATATGCTGGAATTATCACACACAATACACTATGTATGACACATATAATGGGTTATTGTGATCCTGTATATGCTGGAATTATGACACACAATACACTATGTATGACACATATAATGGGTTACTGTGATCACTGGTCCTGTATATGCTGGAATTATGACACACAATACACTATGTATGACACATATAATGGGTTACTGTGATCACTGGTCCTGTATATGCTGGAATTATGACCCACAATACACTATGTATGACACATATAATGGGATACTGTGATCACTGGTCCTGTATATGCTGGAATTATGACACACAATATACTATGTATGACACATATAATGGGTTACTGTGATCTCTGGTCCTGTATATGCTGGAATTATGACACACAATACACTATGTATGACACATATAATGGGTTACTGTGATCGCTGCTCCTGTATATGCTGGAATTATCACACACAATACACTATGTATGACACATATAATGGTTACTGTGATCTCTGGCCCTGTATATACTGGAATTATGACACACAATACACTATGTATGACACATATAATGGTTATTTTGATCACTGGTCCTGTATATGCTGGAATTATGACACACAATACACTATGTATGACACAAATAATGGGTTACTGTGATCGCTGGTCCTGTATATGCTGGAATTATGACACACAATACACTATGTATGACACATATAATGGGTAACTGTGATCACTGGTCCGGTATATGCTGGAATTATGACACACAATACACTATGTATGACACATATAATGGGTTACTGTGATCCTGTATATGCTGGAATTATGACACACAATACACTATGTATGACACATATAATGGGTTACTGTGATCACTGGTCCTCTATATGCTGGAATTATGACACACAATACACTATGTATGACACATATAATGGGTTACTGTGATCACTGGTCCTGTATATGCTGGAATTATGACCCACAATACACTATGTATGACACATATAATGGGATACTGTGATCACTGGTCCTGTATATGCTGGAATTATGACACACAATATACTATGTATGACACATATAATGGGTTACTGTGATCACTGGTCCTGTATATGCTGGAATTATGACACACAATACACTATGTATGACACATATAATGGGTTACTGTGATCGCTGCTCCTGTATATGCTGGAATTATCACACACAATACACTATGTATGACACATATAATGGTTACTGTGATCTCTGGCCCTGTATATACTGGAATTATGACACACAATACACTATGTATGACACATATAATGGTTCTTTTGATCACTGGTCCTGTATATGCTGGAATTATGACACACAATACACTATGTATGACACATATAATGGGTTACTGTGATCACTGGTCCTGTATATGCTGGAATTATGACACACAATACACTATGTATGACACATATAATGGGTTACTGTGATCACTGGTCCTGTATATGATGGAATTATGACACACAATACACTATGTATGACACATATAATGGGTTACTGTGATCGCTGGTCCTGTATATGCTGGAATTATGACCCACAATACACTATGTATGACACATATAATGGGTTACTGTGATCGCTGGTCCTGTATATGCTGGAATTATGACCCACAATACACTATGTATGACACATATAATGGGTTACTGTGATCGCTGGTCCTGTATATGCTGGAATTATGACCCACAATACACTATGTATGACAGATATAATGGGTTACTGTAATCACTGGTCCTGTATATGATGGAATTATGACACACAATACACTATGTATGAAACATATAATGGGTTACTGTGATCAGTGGTCCTGTATATGATGGAATTATGACACACAATACACTATGTATGACACATATAATGGGTTACTGTGATCACTGGTCCTGTATATGCTGGAATAATGACACACAATACACTATGTATGACACATATAATGGGTTACTGTGATCACTGGTCCTGTATATGCTGGAATTATGACACACAATACACTATGTATGACACATATAATGGGTTACTGTGATCGCTGGTCCTGTATATGCTGGAATTATGACCCACAATACACTATGTATGACACATATAATGGGTTACTGTGATCACTGGTCCTGTATATGCTGGAATTATGACACACAATACACTATGTATGACACATATAATGGGTTACTGTGATCACTGGTCCTCTATATGCTGGAATTATTACACACAATACACTATGTATGACACATATAATGTGTTACTGTGATCACTGGTCCTGTATATGCTGGGATTATGACCCACAATACACTATGTATGACACATATAATGGTTACTGTGATCGCTGGTCCTGTATATGCTGGAATTATGACACACAATACACTATGTATGACACATATAATGTTTACTATGATCACTGGTCCTGTATATGCTGGAATTATGACACACAGTACTCTATGTATGACACATATAATGGGTTACTGTGATCGCTGGTCCTGTATATGCTGGAATTATGACACACAGTACACTATGTATGACACATATAATGGTTACTGTGATCGCTAGTCCTGTATATGCTGGAATTATGACACACAATACACTATGTATGACACATATAATGGGTTACTGTGATCACTGGTCCTGTATATGCTGGAATTATGACACACAATACAATATGTATGACACATATAATGGGTGACTGTGATCACTGGTCCTGTATATGCTGGAATTATGACACACAATACACTATGTATGACACATATAATAGGTTACTGTGATCCTGTATATGCTGGAATTATGACACACAATACACTATGTATGACACATATAATGGGTTACTGTGATCCTGTATATGCTGGAATTATGACACACAATACACTATGTATGACACATATAATGGGTTACTGTGATCGCTGGTCCTGTATATGCTGGAATTATGACACACAATACACTATGTATGACACATATAATGGGTTACTGTGATCACTGGTCCTCTATATGCAGGGATTATGACACACAATACACTATGTATGACACATATAATGGGTTACTGTGATCCTGTATATGCTGGAATTATGACACACAATACACTATGTATGACACATATAATGGGTTACTATGATCACTGGTCCTGTATATGCTGGAATTATGACACACAATACACTATGTATGACACATATAATGGGTTACTGTGATCACTGGTCCTGTATATGATGGAATTATGACACACAATACACTATGACACATATAATGGGTTACTGTGATCACTGGTCCTGTATATGCTGGAATTATGACACACAATACACTATGTATGACACATATAATGGGTTACTGTGATCCTGTATATGCTGGAATTATGACACACAATACACTATGTATGACACATATAATGGGTTACTGTGATCACTGGTCCTCTATATGCTGGAATTATCACACACAATACACTATGTATGACACATATAATAGGTTACTGTGATCACTGGTCCTGTATATGCTGGAATTATGACACACAATACACTATGACACATATAATGGGTTACTGTGATCACTGGTCCTGTATATGCTGGAATTATGACACACAATACACTATGTATGACACATATAATGGGTTACTGTGATCACTGGTCCTGTATATGCTGGAATTATGACACACAATACACTATGTATGACACATATAATGGGTTACTGTGATCGCTGGTCCTGTATATGCTGGAATTATCACACACAATACACTATGTATGACACATATAATGGTTACTGTGATCTCTGGCCCTGTATATGCTGGAATTATGACACACAATACACTATGTATGACACATATAATGGTTATTGTGATCACTGGTCCTGTATATGCTGGAATTATGACACACAATACACTATGTATGACACATATAATGGGTTACTGTGATCGCTGGTCCTGTATATGCTGGAATTATGACACACAATACACTATGTATGACACATATAATGGGTTACTGTGATCACTGGTCCTGTATATGCTGGAATTATGACACACAATACACTATGTATGACACATATAATGGGTTACTGTGATCACTGGTCCTGTATATGATGGAATTATGACACACAATACACTATGTATGACACATATAATGGGTTACTGTGATCACTGGTCCTGTATATGCTGGAATTATGACCCACAATACACTATGTATGACACATATAATGGGTTACTGTGATCACTGGTCCTGTATATGCTGGAATTATGACCCACAATACACTATGTATGACACATATAATGGGTTACTGAGATCGCTGGTCCTGTATATGCTGGAATTATGACCCACAATAAACTATGTATGACAGATATAATGGGTTACTGTGATCACTGGTCCTGTATATGATGGAATTATGACACACAATACACTATGTATGACACATATAATAGGTTACTGTGATCACTGGTCCTGTATATGATGGAATTATGCCACACAATACACTGTGTATGACACATATAATGGGTTACTGTGATCACTGGTCCTGTATATGCTGGAATTATGACACACAATACACTATGTATGACACATATAATGGGTTACTGTGATCACTGGTCCTGTATATGCTGGAATTATGACACACAATACACTATGTATGACACATATAATGGGTTACTGTGATCGCTGGTCCTGTATATGCTGGAATTATGACACACAATACACTATGTATGACACATATAATGGGTTACTGTGATCACTGGTCCTGTATATGCTGGAATTATGACACACAATACACTATGTATGACACATATAATGGGTTACTGTGATCACTGGTCCTCTATATGCTGGAATTATTACACACAATACACTATGTATGACACATATAATGTGTTACTGTGATCACTGGTCCTGTATATGCTGGGATTATGACCCACAATACACTATGTATGACACATATAATGGTTACTGTGATCGCTGGTCCTGTATATGCTAGAATTATGACACACAATACACTATGTATGACACATATAATGGTTTACTGTGATCACTGGTCCTGTATATGCTGGAATTATGACACACAGTACACTATGTATGACACATATAATGGGTTACTGTGATCGCTGGTCCTGTATATGCTGGAATTATGACACACAGTACACTATGTATGACACATATAATGGTTACTGTGATCGCTAGTCCTGTATATGCTGGAATTATGACACACAATACACTATGTATGACACATATAATGGGTTACTGTGATCACTGGTCCTGTATATGCTGGAATTATGACACACAATACACTATGTATGACACATAATGGGTGACTGTGATCACTGGTCCTGTATATGCTGGAATTATGACACACAATATACTATGTATGACACATATAATAGGTTACTGTGATCCTGTATATGATGGAATTATGACACACAATACACTATGTATGACACATATAATGGGTTACTGTGATCCTGTATATGCTGGAATTATGACACACAATACACTATGTATGACACATATAATGGGTTACTGTGATCACTAGTCCTCTATATGCTGGGATTATGACACACAATACACTATGTATGACACATATAATGGGTTACTGTGATCCTGTATATGCTGGAATTATGACACACAATACACTATGTATGACACATATAATGGGTTACTGTGATCACTGGTCCTCTATATGCTGGGATTATGACACACAATACACTATGTATGACACATATAATGGGTTACTGTGATCCTGTATATGCTGGAATTATGACACACAATACACTATGTATGACACATATAATGGGTTACTGTGATCACTGGTCCTCTATATGCTGGGATTATGACACACAATACACTATGTATGACACATATAATGGGTTACTGTGATCACTGGTCCTGTATATGCTGAAATTATGACACACAATACACTATGTATGACACATATAATGGGTTACTATGATCACTGGTCCTGTATATGCTGGAATTATGACACACAATACACTATGTATGACACATATAATGGGTTACTGTGATCACTGGTCCTGTATATGCTGGAATTATGACACACAATACACTATTTATGTCACATATAATGGGTTACTGTGATCGCTGGTCCTCTATATGCTGGAATTATGACACACAATACACTATGTATGACACATATTATGGGTTACTGTGATCCTGTATATGCTGGAATTATGACACACAATACACTATGTATGACACATATAATGGGTTACTGTGATCACTGGTCCTCTATATGCTGGAATTATCACACACAATACACTATGTATGACACATATAATAGGTTACTGTGATCACTGGTCCTGTATATGCTGGAATTATGACACACAATACACTATGACACATATAATGGGTTACTGTGATCACTGGTCCTGTATATGCTGGAATTATGACACACAATACACTATGTATGACACATATAATGGGTTACTGTGATCGCTGGTCCTGTATATGCTGGAATTATCACACACAATACACTATGTATGACACATAATGGTTACTGTGATCTCTGGCCCTGTATATGCTGGAATTATGACACACAATACACTATGTATGACACATATAATGGTTATTGTGATCACTGGTCCTGTATATGCTGGAATTATGACACACAATACACTATGTATGACACATATAATGGGTTACTGTGATCGCTGGTCCTGTATATGCTGGAATTATGACACACAATACACTATGTATGACACATATAATGGGTTACTGTGATCACTGGTCCGGTATATGCTGGAATTATGACACACAATACACTATGTATGACACATATAATGGGTTACTGTGATCACTGGTCCGCTATATGCTGGAATTATGACACACAATACACTATGTATGACACATATAATGGGTTACTGTGATCACTGGTCCTGTATATGCTGGAATTATGACACACAATACACTATGTATGACACATATAATGGGTTACTGTGATCACTGGTCCTGTATATGATGGAATTATGACACACAATACACTATGTATGACACATATAATGGGTTACTGTGATCGCTGGTCCTGTATATGCTGGAATTATGACCCACAATACACTATGTATGACACATATAATGGGTTACTGTGATCACTGGTCCTGTATATGCTGGAATTATGACCCACAATACACTATGTATGACACATATAATGGGTTACTGAGATCGCTGGTCCTGTATATGCTGGAATTATGACCCACAATACACTATGTATGACAGATATAATGGGTTACTGTGATAACTGGTCCTGTATATGATGGAATTATGACACACAATACACTATGTATGACACATATAATGGGTTACTGTGATCACTGGTCCTGTATATGATGGAATTATGCCACACAATACACTATGTATGACACATATAATGGGTTACTGTGATCACTGGTCCTGTATATGCTGGAATTATGACACACAATACACTATGTATGACACATATAATGGGTTACTGTGATCACTGGTCCTGTATATGCTGGAATTATGACACACAATACACTATGTATGACACATATAATGGGTTACTGTGATCGCTGGTCCTGTATATGCTGGAATTATGACACACAATACACTATGTATGACACATATAATGGGTTACTGTGATCACTGGTCCTGTATATGCTGGAATTATTACACACAATACACTATGTATGACACATATAATGTGTTACTGTGATCACTGGTCCTGTATATGCTGGAATTATGACACACAATACACTATGTATGACACATATAATGGTTACTGTGATCGCTGGTCCTGTATATGGTGGAATTATGACACACAATACACTATGTATGACACATATAATGGGATACTGTGATCGCTGGTCCTGTATATGCTGGAATGATGACACACAATACACTATGTATGACACATATAATGGGTGACTGTGATCACTGGTCCTGTATATGCTGGAATTATGACACACAATATACTATGTATGACACATATAATAGGTTACTGTGATCCTGTATATGATGGAATTATGACACACAATACACTATGTATGACACATATAATGGGTTACTGTGATCCTGTATATGCTGGAATTATGACACACAATACACTATGTATGACACATATAATGGGTTACTGTGATCACTAGTCCTCTATATGCTGGGATTATGACACACAATACACTATGTATGACACATATAATGGGTTACTGTGATCCTGTATATGCTGGAATTATGACACACAATACACTATGTATGACACATATAATGGGTTACTGTGATCACTGGTCCTCTATATGCTGGGATTATGACACACAATACACTATGTATGACACATATAATGGGTTACTGTGATCACTGGTCCTGTATATGCTGGAATTATGACACACAATACACTATGTATGACACATATAATGGGTTACTGTCATCCTGTATATGCTGGAATTATGACACACAATGCACTATGTATGACACATATAATGGGTTACTGTGATCACTGGTCCTCTATATGCTGGAGTTATGACACACAATACACTATGTATGACACATATAATAGGTTACTGTGATCACTGGTCCTGTATATGCTGGAATTATGACACACAATACACTATGTATGACACATATAATGGGTTACTGTGATCACTGGTCCTGTATATGCTGGAATTATGACACACAATACACTATGTATGACACATATAATGGGTTACTGTGATCGCTGGTCCTGTATATGCTGGAATTATCACACACAATACAGTATGTATGACACATATAATGGTTACTGTGATCTCTGGTCCTGTATATGCTGGAATTATGACACACAATACACTATGTATGACACATATAATGGTTATTGTGATCACTGGTCCTGTATATGCTGGAATTATGACACACAATACACTATGTATGACACATATAATGGGTTACTGTGATCGCTGGTCCTGTATATGCTGGAATTATGACACACAATACACTATGTATGACACATATAATGGGTTACTGTGATCACTGGTCCGGTATATGCTGGAATTATGACACACAATACACTATGTATGACACATATAATGGGTTACTGTGATCGCTGGTCCTCTATATGCTGGAATTATGACACACAATACACTATGTATGACACATATAATGGGTTACTGTGATCGCTGGTCCTGTATATGCTGGAATTATGACACACAATACACTATGTATGACACATTTAATGGGTTACTGTGATCACTGGTACTGTATATGCTGGAATTATGACACACAATACACTATGTATGACACATATAATGGGTTACTGTGATCACTGGTCCTGTATATGATGGAATTATGACACACAATACACTATGTATGACACATATAATGGGTTACTGTGATTGCTGGTCCTGTATATGCTGGAATTATGACCCACAATACACTATGTATGACACTTATAATGGGTTACTGTGATCACTGGTCCTGTATATGCTGGAATTATGACCCACAATACACTATGTATGACACATATAATGGGTTACTGTGATCGCTGGTCCTGTATATGCTGGAATTATGACACACAATACACTATGTATGACAGATATAATGGGTTACTGTGATCACTGGTCCTGTATATGATGGAATTATGACACACAATACACTATGTATGACACATATAATGGGTTACTGTGATCACTGGTCCTGTATATGATGGAATTATGACACACAATACACTATGTATGACACATATAAAGGGTTACTGTGATCACTGGTCCTGTATATGCTGGAATTATGACACACAATACACTATGTATGACACATATAATGGGTTACTGTGATCTCTGGTCCTGTATATGCTGGAATTATGACACACAATACACTATGTATGACACATATAATGGGTTACTGTGATCGCTGGTCCTGTATATGCTGGAATTATGACACACAATACACTATGTATGACACATATAATGGGTTACTGTGATCACTTGTCCTCTATATGCTGGAATTATTACACATAATACACTATGTATGACACATATAATGTGTTACTGTGATCACTGGTCCTGTATATGCTGGGATTATGACCCACAATACACTATGTATGACACATATAATGGTTACTGTGATCGCTGGTCCTGTATATGCTGGAATTATGACACACAGTACACTATGTATGACACATATAATGGGTTACTGTGATCGCTGGTCCTGTATATGCTGGATTTATGACACACAGTACACTATGTATGACACATATAATGGTTACTGTGATCGCTAGTCCTGTATATGCTGGAATTATGACACACAATACACTATGTATGACACATATAATGGGTTACTGTGATCACTGGTCCAGTATATGCTGGAATTATGACACACAATACACTATGTATGACACATATAATGGGTGAATGTGATCACTGGTCCTGTATATGCTGGAATTATGACACACAATACACTATGTATGACACATATAATAGGTTACTGTGATCCTGTATATGCTGGAATTATGACACACAATACACTATGTATGACACATATAATGGGTTACTGTGATCGCTGGTCCTGTATATGCTTTAATTATGACACACAATACACTATGTATGACACATATAATGGGTTACTGTGATCCTGTATATGCTGGAATTATGACACACAATACACTATGTATGACACATATAATGGGTTACTATGATCACTGGTCCTTTATATGCTTTAATTATGACACACAATACACTATGTATGACACATATAATGGGTTACTGTGATCCTGTATATGCTGGAATTATGACACACAATACACTATGTATGACACATATAATGGGTTACTGTGATCGCTGGTCCTGTTTATGCTGGAATTATCACACACAATACACTATGTATGACACATATAATGGTTACTGTGATCTCTGGCCCTGTATATGCTGGAATTATGACACACAATACACTATATATGACACATATAATGGGTTACTGTGATCGCAGGTCCTGTATATGCTGGAATTATGACACACAATACACTATGTATGACACATATAATGGGTTACTGTGATCACTGGTCCGGTATATGCTGGAATTATGACACACAATACACTATGTATGACACATATAATGGGTTACTGTGATCGCTGGTCCTCTATATGCTGGAATTATGACACACAATACACTATGTATGACACATATAATGGGTTACTGTGATCGCTGGTCCTGTATATGCTGGAATTATGACACACAATACACTATGTATGACACATTTAATGGGTTACTGTGATCACTGGTCCTGTATATGCTGGAATTATGACACACAATACACTATGTATGACACATATAATGGTTATTGTGATCACTGGTCCTGTATATCCTGGAATTATGACACACAATACACTATGTATGACACATATAATGGGTTACTGTGATCGCTGGTCCTGTATATGCTGGAATTATGACACACAATACACTATGTATGACACATATAATGGGTTACTGTGATCACTGGTCCTGTATATGCTGGAATTATGACACACAATACACTATGTATGACACATATAATGGGTTACTGTGATCACTGGTCCTGTATATGATGGAATTATGACACACAATACACTATGTATGACACATATAATGGGTTACTGTGATCACTGGTCCTGTATATGCTGGAATTATGACCCACAATACACTATGTATGACACATATAATGGGTTACTGTGATCACTGGTCCTGTATATGCTGGAATTATGACCCACAATACACTATGTATGACACATATAATGGGTTACTGAGATCGCTGGTCCTGTATATGCTGGAATTATGACCCACAATAAACTATGTATGACAGATATAATGGGTTACTGTGATCACTGGTCCTGTATATGATGGAATTATGACACACAATACACTATGTATGACACATATAATGGGTTACTGTGATCACTGGTCCTGTATATGATGGAATTATGCCACACAATACACTGTGTATGACACATATAATGGGTTACTGTGATCACTGGTCCTGTATATGCTGGAATTATGACACACAATACACTATGTATGACACATATAATGGGTTACTGTGATCACTGGTCCTGTATATGCTGGAATTATGACACACAATACACTATGTATGACACATATAATGGGTTACTGTGATCGCTGGTCCTGTATATGCTGGAATTATGACACACAATACACTATGTATGACACATATAATGGGTTACTGTGATCACTGGTCCTGTATATGCTGGAATTATGACACACAATACACTATGTATGACACATATAATGGGTTACTGTGATCACTGGTCCTCTATATGCTGGAATTATTACACACAATACACTATGTATGACACATATAATGTGTTACTGTGGTCACTGGTCCTGTATATGCTGGGATTATGACCCACAATACACTATGTATGACACATATAATGGTTACTGTGATCGCTGGTCCTGTATATGCTAGAATTATGACACACAATACACTATGTATGACACATATAATGGTTTACTGTGATCACTGGTCCTGTATATGCTGGAATTATGACACACAGTACACTATGTATGACACATATAATGGGTTACTGTGATCGCTGGTCCTGTATATGCTGGAATTATGACACACAGTACACTATGTATGACACATATAATGGTTACTGTGATCGCTAGTCCTGTATATGCTGGAATTATGACACACAATACACTATGTATGACACATATAATGGGTTACTGTGATCACTGGTCCTGTATATGCTGGAATTATGACACACAATACACTATGTATGACACATAATGGGTGACTGTGATCACTGGTCCTGTATATGCTGGAATTATGACACACAATATACTATGTATGACACATATAATAGGTTACTGTGATCCTGTATATGATGGAATTATGACACACAATACACTATGTATGACACATATAATGGGTTACTGTGATCACTAGTCCTCTATATGCTGGGATTATGACACACAATACACTATGTATGACACATATAATGGGTTACTGTGATCCTGTATATGCTGGAATTATGACACACAATACACTATGTATGACACATATAATGGGTTACTGTGATCACTGGTCCTCTATATGCTGGGATTATGACACACAATACACTATGTATGACACATATAATGGGTTACTGTGATCCTGTATATGCTGGAATTATGACACACAATACACTATGTATGACACATATAATGGGTTACTGTGATCACTGGTCCTCTATATGCTGGGATTATGACACACAATACACTATGTATGACACATATAATGGGTTACTGTGATCACTGGTCCTGTATATGCTGAAATTATGACACACAATACACTATGTATGACACATATAATGGGTTACTATGATCACTGGACCTGTATATGCTGGAATTATGACACACAATACACTATGTATGACACATATAATGGGTTACTGTGATCACTGGTCCTGTATATGCTGGAATTATGACACACAATACACTATGTATGACACATATAATGGGTTACTGTGATCGCTGGTCCTCTATATGCTGGAATTATGACACACAATACACTATGTATGACACATATTATGGGTTACTGTGATCCTGTATATGCTGGAATTATGACACACAATACACTATGTATGACACATATAATGGGTTACTGTGATCACTGGTCCTCTATATGCTGGAATTATCACACACAATACACTATGTATGACACATATAATAGGTTACTGTGATAACTGGTCCTGTATATGCTGGAATTATGACACACAATACACTATGACACATATAATGGGTTACTGTGATCACTGGTCCTGTATATGCTGGAATTATGACACACAATACACTATGTATGACACATATAATGGGTTACTGTGATCGCTGGTCCTGTATATGCTGGAATTATCACACACAATACACTATGTATGACACATAATGGTTACTGTGATCTCTGGCCCTGTATATGCTGGAATTATGACACACAATACACTATGTATGACACATATAATGGTTATTGTGATCACTGGTCCTGTATATGCTGGAATTATGACACACAATACACTATGTATGACACATATAATGGGTTACTGTGATCGCTGGTCCTGTATATGCTGGAATTATGACACACAATACACTATGTATGACACATATAATGGGTTACTGTGATCACTGGTCCGGTATATGCTGGAATTATGACACACAATACACTATGTATGACACATATAATGGGTTACTGTGATCACTGGTCCGCTATATGCTGGAATTATGACACACAATACACTATGTATGACACATATAATGGGTTACTGTGATCACTGGTCCTGTATATGCTGGAATTATGACACACAATACACTATGTATGACACATATAATGGGTTACTGTGATCACTGGTCCTGTATATGATGGAATTATGACACACAATACACTATGTATGACACATATAATGGGTTACTGTGATCGCTGGTCCTGTATTTGCTGGAATTATGACCCACAATACACTATGTATGACACATATAATGGGTTACTGTGATCACTGGTCCTGTATATGCTGGAATTATGACCCACAATACACTATGTATGACACATATAATGGGTTACTGAGATCGCTGGTCCTGTATATGCTGGAATTATGACCCACAATACACTATGTATGACAGATATAATGGGTTACTGTGATAACTGGTCCTGTATATGATGGAATTATGACACACAATACACTATGTATGACACATATAATGGGTTACTGTGATCACTGGTCCTGTATATGATGGAATTATGCCACACAATACACTTTGTATGACACATATAATGGGTTACTGTGATCCCTGGTCCTGTATATGCTGGAATTATGACACACAATACACTATGTATGACACATATAATGGGTTACTGTGATCACTGGTCCTGTATATGCTGGAATTATGACACACAATACACTATGTATGACACATATAATGGGTTACTGTGATCGCTGGTCCTGTATATGCTGGAATTATGACACACAATACACTATGTATGACACATATAATGGGTTACTGTGATCACTGGTCCTGTATATGCTGGAATTATTACACACAATACACTATGTATGACACATATAATGTGTTACTGTGATCACTGGTCCTGTATATGCTGGAATTATGACACACAATACACTATGTATGACACATATAATGGTTACTGTGATCGCTGGTCCTGTATATGGTGGAATTATGACACACAATACACTATGTATGACACATATAATGGGATACTGTGATCGCTGGTCCTGTATATGCTGGAATGATGACACACAATACACTATGTATGACACATATAATGGGTGACTGTGATCACTGGTCCTGTATATGCTGGAATTATGACACACAATATACTATGTATGACACATATAATAGGTTACTGTGATCCTGTATATGATGGAATTATGACACACAATACACTATGTATGACACATATAATGGGTTACTGTGATCCTGTATATGCTGGAATTATGACACACAATACACTATGTATGACACATATAATGGGTTACTGTGATCACTAGTCCTCTATATGCTGGGATTATGACACACAATACACTATGTATGACACATATAATGGGTTACTGTGATCCTGTATATGCTGGAATTATGACACACAATACACTATGTATGACACATATAATAGGTTACTGTGATCACTGGTCCTCTATATGCTGGGATTATGACACACAATACACTATGTATGACACATATAATGGGTTACTGTGATCACTGGTCCTGTATATGCTGGAATTATGACACACAATACACTATGTATGACACATATAATGGGTTACTGTCATCCTGTATATGCTGGAATTATGATACACAATGCACTATGTATGACACATATAATGGGTTACTGTGATCACTGGTCCTCTATATGCTGGAGTTATGACACACAATACACTATGTATGACACATATAATAGGTTACTGTGATCACTGGTCCTGTATATGCTGGAATTATGACACACAATACACTATGTATGACACATATAATGGGTTACTGTGATCACTGGTCCTGTATATGCTGGAATTATGACACACAATACACTATGTATGACACATATAATGGGTTACTGTGATCGCTGGTCCTGTATATGCTGGAATTATCACACACAATACAGTATGTATGACACATATAATGGTTACTGTGATCTCTGGTCCTGTATATGCTGGAATTATGACACACAATACACTATGTATGACACATATAATGGTTATTGTGATCACTGGTCCTGTATATGCTGGAATTATGACACACAATACACTATGTATGACACATATAATGGGTTACTGTGATCGCTGGTCCTGTATATGCTGGAATTATGACACACAATACACTATGTATGACACATTTAATGGGTTACTGTGATCACTGGTACTGTATATGCTGGAATTATGACACACAATACACTATGTATGACACATATAATGGGTTACTGTGATCACTGGTCCTGTATATGATGGAATTATGACACACAATACACTATGTATGACACATATAATGGGTTACTGTGATCGCTGGTCCTGTATATGCTGGAATTATGACCCACAATACACTATGTATGACACTTATAATGGGTTACTGTGATCACTGGTCCTGTATATGCTGGAATTATGACCCACAATACACTATGTATGACACATATAATGGGTTACTGTGATCGCTGGTCCTGTATATGCTGGAATTATGACACACAATACACTATGTATGACAGATATAATGGGTTACTGTGATCACTGGTCCTGTATATGATGGAATTATGACACACAATACACTATGTATGACACATATAATGGGTTACTGTGATCACTGGTCCTGTATATGATGGAATTATGACACACAATACACTATGTATGACACATATAAAGGGTTACTGTGATCACTGGTCCTGTATATGCTGGAATTATGACACACAATACACTATGTATGACACATATAATGGGTTACTGTGATCCCTGGTCCTGTATATGCTGGAATTATGACACACAATACACTATGTATGACACATATAATGGGTTACTGTGATCGCTGGTCCTGTATATGCTGGAATTATGACACACAATACACTATGTATGACACATATAATGGGTTACTGTGATCACTTGTCCTCTATATGCTGGAATTATTACACATAATACACTATGTATGACACACATAATGTGTTACTGTGATCACTGGTCCTGTATATGCTGGGATTATGACCCACAATACACTATGTATGACACATATAATGGTTACTGTGATCGCTGGTCCTGTATATGCTGGAATTATGACACACAGTACACTATGTATGACACATATAATGGGTTACTGTGATCGCTGGTCCTGTATATGCTGGATTTATGACACACAGTACACTATGTATGACACATATAATGGTTACTGTGATCGCTAGTCCTGTATATGCTGGAATTATGACACACAATACACTATGTATGACACATATAATGGGTTACTGTGATCACTGGTCCAGTATATGCTGGAATTATGACACACAATACACTATGTATGACACATATAATGGGTGAATGTGATCACTGGTCCTGTATATGCTGGAATTATGACACACAATACACTATGTATGACACATATAATAGGTTACTGTGATCCTGTATATGCTGGAATTATGACACACAATACACTATGTATGACACATATAATGGGTTACTGTGATCGCTGGTCCTGTATATGCTTTAATTATGACACACAATACACTATGTATGACACATATAATGGGTTACTGTGATCCTGTATATGCTGGAATTATGACACACAATACACTATGTATGACACATATAATGGGTTACTATGATCACTGGTCCTTTATATGCTTTAATTATGACACACAATACACTATGTATGACACATATAATGGGTTACTGTGATCCTGTATATGCTGGAATTATGACACACAATACACTATGTATGACACATATAATGGGTTACTGTGATCGCTGGTCCTGTTTATGCTGGAATTATCACACACAATACACTATGTATGACACATATAATGGTTACTGTGATCTCTGGCCCTGTATATGCTGGAATTATGACACACAATACACTATATATGACACATATAATGGGTTACTGTGATCGCAGGTCCTGTATATGCTGGAATTATGACACACAATACACTATGTATGACACATATAATGGGTTACTGTGATCACTGGTCCGGTATATGCTGGAATTATGACACACAATACACTATGTATGACACATATAATGGGTTACTGTGATCGCTGGTCCTCTATATGCTGGAATTATGACACACAATACACTATGTATGACACATATAATGGGTTACTGTGATCGCTGGTCCTGTATATGCTGGAATTATGACACACAATACACTATGTATGACACATTTAATGGGTTACTGTGATCACTGGTCCTGTATATGCTGGAATTATCACACACAATACACTATGTATGACACATATAATGGGTTACTGTGATCACTGGTCCTGTATATGATGGAATTATGACACACAATACACTATGTATGACACATATAATGGGTTACTGTGATCGCTGGTCCTGTATATGCTGGAATTATGACACACAATACACTATGTATGACACATATAATGGGTTACTGTGATCACTGGTCCTGTATATGCTGGAATTATGACCCACAATACACTATGTATGACACATATAATGGGTTACTGTGATCGCTGGTCCTGTATATGCTGGAATTATGACCCACAATACACTATGTATGACAGATATAATGGGTTACTGTGATCACTGGTCCTGTATATGATGGAATTATGACACACAATACACTATGTATGACACATATAATGGGTTACTGTGATCACTGGTCCTGTATATGATGGAATTATGACACACAATACACTATGTATGACACATATAATGGGTTACTGTGATCGCTGGTCCTGTATATGCTGGAATTATGACCCACAATACACTATGTATGACACTTATAATGGGTTACTGTGATCACTGGTCCTGTATATGCTGGAATTATGACCCACAATACACTATGTATGACACATATAATGGGTTACTGTGATCGCTGGTCCTGTATATGCTGGAATTATGACCCACAATACACTATATATGACACATATAATGTGTTACTGTGATCAATGGTCCTGTATATGCTGGGATTATGACCCACAATACACTATGTATGACACATATAATGGTTACTGTGATCGCTGGTCCTGTATATGCTGGAATTATGACACAATACACTATGTATGACACATATAATGGGTTACTGTGATCACTGGTGCTGTATATGCTGGAATTATGACACACAATACACTATGTATGACACATATAATGGTTTACTGTGATCACTGGTCCTGTATATGCTGGAATTATGACACACAGTACACTATGTATGACACATATAATGGTTACTGTGATCGCTAGTCCTGTATATGCTGGAATTATGACACAATACACTATGTATGACACATATAATGGGTTACTGTGATCACTGGTCCTGTATATGCTGGAATTATGACACACAATACACTATGTATGACACATATAATGGGTGACTGTGATCACTGGTCCTGTATATGCTGGAATTATAACACACAATACACTATGTATGACACATATAATGGGTTACTGTGATCCTGTATATGCTGGAATTATGACACACAATTCACTATGTATGACACATATAATGGGTTACTGTGATCCTGTATATGCTGGAATTATGACACACAATTCACTATGTATGACACATATAATGGGTTACTGTGATCACTGGTCCTCTATATGCTGGGATTATGACACACAATATACTATGTATGACACATATAATGGGTTACTGTGATCACTGGCCCTATATATGCTGGAATTATGACACATAATACACTATGTATGACACATATAATGGGTTACTGTGATCACTGGTCCTGTATATGCTGGAATTATGACACACAATACACTATGTATGACACATATAATGGGTTACTGTGATCCTGTATATGCTGGAATTATGACACACAATACACTATGTATGACACATATAATGGGTTACTGTGATCACTGGTCCTCTATATGCTGGGATTATGACACACAATACACTATGTATGACACATATAATGGGTTACTGTGATCGCTGGTCCTCTATATGCTGGAATTATGACACACAATACACTATGTATGACACATATAATGGGTTACTGTGATCACTGGTCCTGTATATGCTGGAATTATGACACACAATACACTATGTATGACACATATAATGGGTTACTATGATCACTGGTCCTGTATATGCTGGAATTATGACACACAATACACTATGTATGACACATATAATGGGTTACTGTGATCACTGGTCCTGTATATGCTGGAATTATCACACACAATACATTATGTATGACACATATAATGGGTTACTGTGATCGCTGGTCCTCTATATGCTGGAATTATGACACAGTACACTATGTATGACACATATAATGGGTTACTGTGATCGCTGGTCCTGTATATGCTGGAATTATGACACACAATACACTATGTATGACAGATATAATGGGTTACTGTGATCACTGGTCCTGTATATGCTGGAATTATGACACACAATACACTATGTATGACACATATAATGGGTTACTGTGATCGCTGGTCCTGTATATGCTGGAATTATGACACACAATACACTATGTATGACACATATAATGGGTTACTGTGATCGCTGGTCCTGTATATGCTGGAATTATGACCCACAATACACTATGTATGACACATATAATGGGTTACTGTGATCGCTGGTCCTGTATATGCTGGAATTATGACCCACAATACACTATGTATGACACATATAATGGGTTACTGTGATCGCTGGTCCTGTATATGCTGGAATTATGACCCACAATACACTATGTATGACAGATATAATGGGTTACTGTGATCACTGGTCCTGTTTATGATGGAATTATGACACACAATACACTATGTATGACACATATAATGGGTTACTGTGATCACTGGTCCTGTATATGCTGGAATTATGACACACAATACACTATGTATGACACATATAATGGGTTACTGTGATCACTGGTCCTGTATATGCTGGAATTATGACACACAATACACTATGTATGACACATATAATGGGTTACTGTGATCACTGGTCCTCTATATGCTGGAATTATGACACACAATACACTATGTATGACACATATAATGGGTTACTGTGATCACTGGTCCTCTATATGCTGGAATTATTACACACAATACACTATGTATGACACATATAATGGGTTACTGTGATCACTGGTCCTGTATATGCTGGGATTATGACCCACAATACACTATGTATGACACATATAATGGTTACTGTGATCGCTGGTCCTGTATATGCTGGAATTATGACACACAATACACTATGTATGACACATATAATGTGTTACTGTGATCACTGGTCCTGTATATGCTGGGATTATGACCCACAATACACTATGTATGACACATATAATGGTTACTGTGATCGCTGGTCCTGTATATGCTGGAATTATGACACACAGTACACTATGTATGACACATATAATGGTTCCTGTGATTGCTGGTCCTGTATATGCTGGAATTATGACACACAATACACTATGTATGACACATATAATGGGTTACTGTGATCACTGGTCCTGTATATGCTGGAATTATGACACACAATACACTATGTATGACACATATAATGGGTTACTGTGATCCTGTATATGCTGGAATTATGACACACAATACACTATGTATGACACATATAATGGGTTACTGTGATCCTGTATATGCTGGAATTATGACACACAATACACTATGTATGACAGATATAATGGGTTACTGTGATCACTGGTCCTGTATATGCTGGAATTATGACCCACAATACACTATGTATGACAGATATAATAGGTTACTGTGATCACTGGTCCTGTATATGATGGAATTATGACACACAATACACTATGTATGACACATATAATGGGTTACTGTGATCACTGGTCCTCTATATGCTGGGATTATGACACACAATACACTATGTATGACACATATAATGGGTTACTGTGATCGCTGGTCCTCTATATGCTGGAATTATGACACACAATACACTATGTATGACACATATAATGGGTTACTGTGATCACTGGTCCTGTATATGCTGGAATTATGACACACAATACACTATGTATGACACATATAATGGGTTACTGTGATCGCTGGTCCTGTATATGCTGGAATTATGACACACAATACACTATGTGTGACACATATAATGGGTTACTGTGATCGCTGGTCCTGTATATGCTGGAACTATGACACACAATACACTATGTATGACACATATAATGGGTTACTGTGATCGCTGGTCCTGTATATGCTGGAATTATGACCCACAATACACTATGTATGACACATATAATGGGTTACTGTGATCGCTGGTCCTGTATATGCTGGAATTATGACCCACAATACACTATGTATGACAGATATAATAAGTTACTGTGATCACTGGTCCTGTATATGCTGGAATTATGACACACAATACACTATGTATGACACATATAATGGTTACTGTGATCGCTGGTCCTCTATATGCTGGAATTATGACACACAATACACTATGTATGACACATATAATGGGTTACTGTGATCGCTGGTCCTGTATATGCTGGAATTATGACACACAATACACTATGTATGACACATATAATGTGTTACTGTGATCGCTGGTCCTGTATATGCTGGAATTATGACACACAATACACTATGTATGACACATATAATGGGTTACTGTGATCGCTGGTCCTGTATATGCTGGAATTATGACACACAATACACTATGTATGACACATATAATGGGTTACTGTGATCGCTGGTCCTGTATATGCTGGAATTATGACCCACAATACACTATGTATGACACATATAATGGGTTACTGTGATCGCTGGTCCTGTATATGCTGGAATTATGACCCACAATACACTATGTATGACAGATATAATGGGTTACTGTGATCACTGGTCCTGTATATGATGGAATTATGACACACAATACACTATGTATGACACATATAATGGGTTACTGTGATCACTGGTCCTGTATATGCTGGAATTATGACACACAATACACTATGTATGACACATATAATGGGTTACTGTGATCACTGGTCCTGTATATGCTGGAATTATGACACACAATACACTATGTATGACACATATAATGAGTTAATGTGATCGCTGGTCCTGTGTATGCTGGAATTTTGACACACAATACACTATGTATGACACATATAATGGGTTACTGTGATCACTGGTCCTGTATATGCTGGGATTATGACACACAATACACTATGTATGACAGATATAATGGGTTACTGTGATCACTGGTCCTCTATATGCTGGAATTATGACACACAATACACTATGTATGACACATATAATGGTTACTGTGATCGCTGGTCCTGTATATGCTGGAATTATGACACACAATACACTATGTATGACACATATAATGGGTTACTGTGATCACTGGTCCTGTATATGCTGGAATTATGACACACAATACACTATGTATGACACATATAATGGGTTACTGTGATCACTGGTCCTGTATATGCTGGAATTATGACACACAATACACTATGTATGACACATATAATGAGTTAATGTGATCGCTGGTCCTGTGTATGCTGGAATTTTGACACACAATACACTATCTATGACACATATAATGGGTTACTGTGATCACTGGTCCTCTATATGCTGGATTATTACACACAATACACGATGTATGACACATATAATGTGTTACTGTGATCACTGGTCCTGTATATGCTGGAATTATGACACACAATACACTATGTATGACAGATATAATGGGTTACTGTGATCACTGGTCCGGTATATGCTGGAATTATGACACACAATACACTATGTATGACACATATAATGGTTACTGTGATCGCTGGTCCTGTATATGCTGGAATTATGACACACAATACACTATGTATGACACATATAATGGGTTACTGTGATCGCTGGTCCTGTATATGCTGGAATTATGACACACAGTACTCTATGTATGACACATATAATGGTTCCTGTGATTGCTGGTCCTGTATATGCTGGAATTATGACACACAATACACTATGTATGACACATATAATGGGTTACTGTGATCACTGGTCCTGTATATGCTGGAATTATGACACACAATACACTATGTATGACACATATAATAGGTTACTGTGATCCTGTATATGCTGGAATTATGACACACAATACACTATGTATGACACATATAATGGGTTACTGTGATCCTGTATATGCTGGAATTATGACACACAATACACTATGTATGACACATATAATAGGTTACTGTGATCCTGTATATGCTGGAATTATGACACACAATACACTATGTATGACACATATAATGGGTTACTGTGATCCTGTATATGCTGGAATTATGACACACAATACACTATGTATGACACATATAATAGGTTACTGTGATCACTGGTCCTGTATATGCTGGGATTATGACACACAATACACTATGTATGACACATATAATGGGTTACTGTGATCACTGGTCCTGTATATGCTGTAATTATGACACACAATACACTATGTATGACACATATAATGGGTTACTGTGATCACTGGTTCTGTATATGCTGGAATTATGACACACAATACACTATGTATGACACATATAATGGGTTACTGTGATCGCTGGTCCTCTATATGCTGGAATTATGACACACAATACACTATGTATGACACATATAATGGGTTACTGTGATCGCTGGTCCTGTATATGCTGGAATTATGACCCACAATACACTATGTATGACACATATAATGGGTTACTGTGATCGCTGGTCCTGTATATGCTGGAATTATGACCCACAATACACTATGTATGACAGATATAATAGGTTACTGTGATCACTGGTCCTGTATATGATGGAATTATGACACACAATACACTATGTATGACACATATAATGGGTTACTGTGATCACTGGTCCTGTATATGCTGAAATTATGACACACAATACACTATGTATGACACATATAATGGGTTACTGTGATCACTGGTCCCGTATATGCTGGAATTATGACACACAATACACTATGTATGACACATATAATGGGTTACTGTGATCGCTGGTCCTGTATATGCTTGAATTATGACACATAATACACTATGTATGACACATATAATGGGTTACTGTGATCGCTAGTCCTGTATATGCTGGAATTATGACCCACAATACACTATGTATGACACATATAATGGGTTACTGTGATCGCTGGTCCTGTATATGCTGGAATTATGACCCACAATACACTATGTATGACACATATAATGGGTTACTGTGATCGCTGGTCCTGTATATGCTGGAATTATGACACACAATACACTATGTATGACAGATATAATGGGTTACTGTGATCACTGGTCCTGTATATGATGGAATTATGACACACAATACACTATGTATGACACATATAATGGGTTACTGTGATCACTGGTCCTGTATATGCTGGAATTATGACACACAATACACTATGTATGACACATATAATGGGTTACTGTGATCGCTGGTCCTGTATATGCTGGAATTATGGCACACAATACACTATGTATGAGGTATATAATGGGTTACTGTGATCTCTGGCCCTGTATATGCTGGAATTATGACACACAATACACTATGTATGACATATATAAGGGGTTACTGTGATCACTGGTCCTGTATATGCTGGGATTATGACCCACAATACACTATGTATGACACATATAATGGGTTACTGTGATCACTGGTCCTGTATATGCTGGGATTATGACCCACAATACACTATGTATGACAAATATAATGGTTACTGTGATCGCTGGTCCTGTATATGCTGGAATTATGACACACAATACACTATGTATGACACTTATAATGGGTTACTGTGATCACATGGTCCTGTATATGCTGGAATTATGGCACACAATACACTATGTATGACACATATAATGGGTTAGTGTGATCACTGGTCCTGTATATGCTGGAATTATGACAAACAGTACACTATGTATGACACATATAATGGGTTACTGTGATCGCTGGTCCTGTATATGCTGGAATTATGACACACAATACTCTATGTATGACACATATAATGGGTTAGTGTGATCACTGATCCTGTATATGCTGGAATTATGACACACAATACACTATGAATGACACATATAATGGGTTACTGTGATCACTGGTCCTGTATATGCTGGAATTATGACACACAATACAGTATGTATGACACATATAATGAGTTAATGTGATCGCTGGTCCTGTATATGCTGGAATTATGACACACAATACACTATGTATGACACATATAATGGGTTACTGTGATCACTGGTCCTGTATATGCTGGAATTATGACACACAATACACTATGTATGACACATATAATTGGTTACTGTGATCGCTGGTCCTGTATATGCAGGAATTATGACACACAATACACTATGTATGACACATATAATGGTTACTGTGATCGCTGGTCCTGTATATGCTGGAATTATGACACACAATACACTATGTATGACACATATAATGGGTTACTGTGATCACTGGTCCTGTATATGCTGGAATTATGACACACAATACACTATGTATGACACATATAATGGGTTACTGTGATCACTGGTCCTGTATATGCTGGAATTATGACACACAATACACTATGTATGACACATATAATGAGTTAATGTGATCGCTGGTCCTGTGTATGCTGGAATTTTGACACACAATACACTATCTATGACACATATAATGGGTTACTGTGATCACTGGTCCTCTATATGCTGGATTATTACACACAATACACGATGTATGACACATATAATGTGTTACTGTGATCACTGGTCCTGTATATGCTGGAATTATGACACACAATACACTATGTATGACAGATATAATGGGTTACTGTGATCACTGGTCCGGTATATGCTGGAATTATGACACACAATACACTATGTATGACACATATAATGGTTACTGTGATCGCTGGTCCTGTATATGCTGGAATTATGACACACAATACACTATGTATGACACATATAATGGGTTACTGTGATCGCTGGTCCTGTATATGCTGGAATTATGACACACAGTACTCTATGTATGACACATATAATGGTTCCTGTGATTGCTGGTCCTGTATATGCTGGAATTATGACACACAATACACTATGTATGACACATATAATGGGTTACTGTGATCACTGGTCCTGTATATGCTGGAATTATGACACACAATACACTATGTATGACACATATAATAGGTTACTGTGATCCTGTATATGCTGGAATTATGACACACAATACACTATGTATGACACATATAATGGGTTACTGTGATCCTGTATATGCTGGAATTATGACACACAATACACTATGTATGACACATATAATGGGTTACTGTGATCACTGGTCCTCTATATGCTGGGATTATGACACACAATACACTATGTATGACACATATAATGGGTTACTGTGATCACTGGTCCTGTATATGCTGTAATTATGACACACAATACACTATGTATGACACATATAATGGGTTACTGTGATCACTGGTCCTGTATATGCTGAAATTATGACACACAATACACTATGTATGACACATATAATGGGTTACTGTGATCACTGGTCCCGTATATGCTGGAATTATGACACACAATACACTATGTATGACACATATAATGGGTTACTGTGATCGCTGGTCCTGTATATGCTTGAATTATGACACATAATACACTATGTATGACACATATAATGGGTTACTGTGATCGCTAGTCCTGTATATGCTGGAATTATGACCCACAATACACTATGTATGACACATATAATGGGTTACTGTGATCGCTGGTCCTGTATATGCTGGAATTATGACCCACAATACACTATGTATGACACATATAATGGGTTACTGTGATCGCTGGTCCTGTATATGCTGGAATTATGACACACAATACACTATGTATGACAGATATAATGGGTTACTGTGATCACTGGTCCTGTATATGATGGAATTATGACACACAATACACTATGTATGACACATATAATGGGTTACTGTGATCACTGGTCCTGTATATGCTGGAATTATGACACACAATACACTATGTATGACACATATAATGGGTTACTGTGATCGCTGGTCCTGTATATGCTGGAATTATGGCACACAATACACTATGTATGAGGTATATAATGGGTTACTGTGATCTCTGGCCCTGTATATGCTGGAATTATGACACACAATACACTATGTATGACATATATAAGGGGTTACTGTGATCACTGGTCCTGTATATGCTGGGATTATGACCCACAATACACTATGTATGACACATATAATGGGTTACTGTGATCACTGGTCCTGTATATGCTGGGATTATGACCCACAATACACTATGTATGACAAATATAATGGTTACTGTGATCGCTGGTCCTGTATATGCTGGAATTATGACACACAATACACTATGTATGACACTTATAATGGGTTACTGTGATCACATGGTCCTGTATATGCTGGAATTATGGCACACAATACACTATGTATGACACATATAATGGGTTAGTGTGATCACTGGTCCTGTATATGCTGGAATTATGACAAACAGTACACTATGTATGACACATATAATGGGTTACTGTGATCGCTGGTCCTGTATATGCTGGAATTATGACACACAATACTCTATGTATGACACATATAATGGGTTAGTGTGATCACTGATCCTGTATATGCTGGAATTATGACACACAATACACTATGAATGACACATATAATGGGTTACTGTGATCACTGGTCCTGTATATGCTGGAATTATGACACACAATACAGTATGTATGACACATATAATGAGTTAATGTGATCGCTGGTCCTGTATATGCTGGAATTATGACACACAATACACTATCTATGACACATATAATGGGTTACTGTGATCACTGGTCCTGTATATGCTGGAATTATGACACACAATACACTATGTATGACACATATAATTGGTTACTGTGATCGCTGGTCCTGTATATGCAGGAATTATGACACACAATACACTATGTATGACACATATAATGGGTTACTGTGATCACTGGTCCTGTATATGCTGGAATTATGACACACAATACACTATGTATGACACATATAATGGCTTACTGTGATCACTGATCCTGTATATGCTGGAATTATGACACAATACACTATGTATGACACATATAATGGTTCCTGTGATTGCTGGTCCTGTATATGCTGGAATTATGACACACAATACACTATGTATGACACATATAATGGTTCCTGTGATTGCTGGTCCTGTATATGCTGGAATTATGACACACAATACACTATGTATGACACATATAATGGGTTACTGTGATCACTGGTCCTGTATATGCTGGAATTATGACACACAATACACTATGTATGACACATATAATGGGTTACTGTGATCCTGTATATGCTGGAATTATGACACACAATACACTATGTATGACACATATAATGGGTTACTGTGATCCTTTATATGCTTTAATTATGACACACAATACACTATGTATGACACATATAATGGGTTACTGTGATCACTGGTCCTGTATATGCTGGAATTATGACACACAATACACTATGTATGACACATATAATGGGTTACTGTGATCACTGGTCCTGTATATGCTGGAATTATGACACACAATACACTATGTATGACAGATATAATGGGTTACTGTGATCACTGGTCCTGTATATGCTGGGATTATGACACACAATACACTATGTATGACACATATAATGGGTTACTGTGATCGCTGGTCCTGTATATGCTGGAATTATGACACACAATACACTATGTATGACAGATATAATGGGTTACTGTGATCACTGGTCCGGTATATGCTGGAATTATGACACACAATACACTATGTATGACACATATAATGGGTTAATGTGATCGCTGGTCCTCTATATGCTGGAATTATGACACACAATACACTATGTATGACACATATAATGGGTTACTGTGATCCTGTATATGCTGGAATTATGACACACAATACACTATGTATGACACATATAATAGGTTACTGTGATCACTGGTCTTGTATATGCTGGAATTATGACACACAATACACTATGTATGACACATATAATGGTTACTGTGATCACTGGTCCTCTATATGCTGGAATTATGACACACAATACACTATGTATGACACATATAATGGTTACTGTGATCACTGGTCCTGTATATGCTGGAATTATGACACACAATACACTATGTATGACACATATAATGGGTTACTGTGATCACTGGTCCTGTATATGCTGGAATTATGACACACAATACACTATGTAAGACATATAATGGTTACTGTGATCACTGGTCCTGTATATGCTGGAATTATGACACACAATACACTATGTGTGACACATATAATGGGTTACTGTGATCGCTGGTCCTCTATATGCTGGAATTATGACACACAATACACTATGTATGACACATATAATGGGTTATTGTGATCGCTGGTCCTGTATATGCTGGAATTATGACCCACAATACACTATGTATGACACATATAATGGGTTACTGTGATCGCTGGTCCTGTATATGCTGGAATTATGACCCACAATACACTATGTATGACAGATATAATAGGTTACTGTGATCACTGGTCCTGTATATGATGGAATTATGACACACAATACACTATGTATGACACATATAATGGGTTACTGTGATCGCTGGTCCTGTATATGCTGGAATTATGACACACAATACACTATGTATGACACATATAATGGGTTACTGTGATCGCTGGTCCCGTATATGCTGGAATTATGAAACACAATACACTATGTATGACACATATAATGGGTTACTGTGATCGCTGGTCCTGTATATGCTGGAATTATGACACATAATACACTATGTATGACACATATAATGGGTTACTGTGATCGCTGGTCCTGTATATGCTGGAATTATGACCCACAATACACTATGTATGACACATATAATGGGTTACTGTGATCGCTGGTCCTGTATATGCTGGAATTATGACCCACAATACACTATGTATGACACATATAATGGGTTACTGTGATCGCTGGTCCTGTATATCCTGGAATTATGACCCACAATACACTATGTATGACACATATAATGGGTTACTGTGATCGCTGGTCCTGTATATGCTGGAATTATGACCCACAATACACTATGTATGACACATATAATGGGTTACTGTGATCGCTGGTCCTGTATATGCTGGAATTATGACACACAGTACACTATGTATGACACATATAATGGGTTACTGTGATCGCTGGTCCTGTATATGCTGGAATTATGACACACAATACACTATGTATGACACATATAATGGTTACTGTGATCGCTGGTCCTGTATGTGCTGGAATTATGACACACAATACACTATGTATGACACATATAATGGGTTACTGTGATCGCTGGTCCTGTATATGCTGGAATTATGACACACAGTACACTATGTATGACACATATAATGGGTTACTGTGATCGCTGGTCCTGTATATTCTGGAATTATGACACACAGTACACTATGTATGACACATATAATGGGTTACCGTGATCACTAGTCCTGTATATGCTGGAATTATGACACACAATACACTATGTATGACACATATAATGGGTTACCGTGATCGCTGGTCCTGTATATGCTGGAATTATGACACACAATACACTATGTATGACACATATAATGGGTTACTGTGATCGCTGGTCCTCTATATGCTGGAATTATGACACACAATACACTATGTATGACACATATAATGGGTTACTGTGATCACTGGTCCTCTATATGCTGGAATTATTACACACAATACACTATGTATGATACATATAATGGGTTACTGTGATCGCTGGTCCTGTATATGCTGGAACTATGACACACAATATACTATGTATGACACATATAATGGGTTACTGTGATCACTGGTCCTGTATATGCTGGAATTATGACACACAATACACTATGTATGACACATATAATGGGTTACTGTGATCGCTGGTCCTGTATATGCTGGAATTATGACACACAATACACTATGTATGACACATATAATGGGTTACTGTGATGACTGGTCCTGTATATGCTGGAACTATGACACACAATATACTATGTATGACACATATAATGGGTTACTGTGATCACTGGTCCTGTATATGCTGGAATTATGACACACAATACACTATGTATGACACATATAATGGGTTACTGTGATCCTGTATATGCTGGAATTATGACACACAATACACTATGTATGACACATATAATGGGTTACTGTGATCGCTTGTCCTGTATATGCTGGAACTATGACACACAATATACTATGTATGACACATATAATGGGTTACTGTGATCACTGGTCCTGTATATGCTGGAATTATGACACACAATACACTATGTATGACACATATAATGGTTTACTGTGATCACTGGTCCTGTATATGCTGGAATTATTACACACAATACACTATGTATGACACATATAATGGGTTACTGTGATCGCTGGTCCTGTATATGCTGGAATTATGACACACAATACACTATGTGTGACACATATAATGGGTTACTGTGATCACTGGTCCTGTATATGCTGGAATTATGACACACAATACACTATGTATGACACATATAATGGGTTACTGTGATCACTGGTCCTGTATATGCTGGAATTATGACACACAATACACTATGTATGACACATATAATGGGTTACTGTGATCGCTGGTCCTGTATATGCTGGAATTATGACACACAATACACTATGTATGACACATATAATGGGTTACTGTGATCACTGGTCCTGTATATGCTGGATATATAACACATAATACACTATGTATGACACATATAATGGGTTACTGTGATCGCTGGTCCTGTATATGCTGGAATTATGACACACAATACACTATGTATGACACATATAATAGGTTACTGTGATCACTGGTCCTGTATATGCTGGATATATAACACATAATACACTATGTATGACACATATAATGTGTTACTGTGATCACTGGTCCTGTATATGCTGGATATATAACACACAATACACTATGTATGACACATATAATGGGTTACTGTGATTGCTGGTCCTGTATATGCTGGAATTATGACACACAATACACTATGTATGACACATATAATGGGTTACTGTGATCACTGGTCCTGTATATGCTGGAATTATGACACACAATACACTATGTATGACACATATAATAGGTTACTGTGATCACTGGTCCTGTATATGCTGGAATTATGACACACAATACACTATGTATGACACATATAATGGGTTACTGTGATCCTGTATATGCTGGAATTATTACACACAATACACTATGTATGACACATATAATGGGTTACTGTGATGACTGGTCCTGTATATGATGGAATTATGACACACAATACACTATGTATGACACTTATAATGGGTTACTGTGATCGCTGGTCCTGTATATGCTGGAATTATTACACACAATACACTATGTATGACACATATAATGGGTTACTGTAATCACTGGTCCTGTATATGCTGGAATTATAACACACAATACACTATGTATGACACATATAATGGGTTACTGTGATCACTGGTCCTGTATATGCTGGAATTATGACACACAATACACTATGTATGACATATATAATGGGTTACTGTGATCACTGGTCCTGTATATGCTGGAATTATGACACACAATACACTATGTATGACACATATAATGGGTTAGTGTGATCACTCGTCCTGTATATGCTGGAATTATGACACACAATACACTATGTATGACACACATAATGGTTACTGTGATCGCTGGTCCTGTATATGCTGGAATTATGACACACAATACACTATGTATGACACATATAATGGGTTACTGTGATCGCTGGTCCTGTATATGCTGGAATTATGGCACACAATACACTATGTATGACACATATAATGGGTTACTGTGATCACTGGTCCTGTATATGCTGGAATTATGGCACACAATATACTATGTATGACACATATAATGGGTTACTGTGATCACTGGTCCTGTATATGCTGGAATTATGGCACACAATACACTATGTATGACACATATAATGGGTTACTGTGATCACTGGTCCTGTATATGCTGGGATTATGACACACAATACACTATGTGTGACACATATAATGGGTTACTGTAATCACTGGTCTTGTATATGCTGGGATTATGACACACAATACACTATGTATGACACATATAATGGGTTACTGTGATCACTGGTCCTGTATATGCTGGGATTATGACACACAATACACTATGTGTGACACATATAATGGGTTACTGTGATCACTGGTCCTGTATATGCTGGAATTATGACACACAATACACTATGTATGACACATATAATGGGTTACTGTGATCACTGGTCCTGTATATGCTGGAATTATGACACACAATACACTATGTATGACACATATAATGGGTTACTGTGATCACTGGTCCTGTATATGCTGGAATTATGACACACAATACACTATGTATGACACATATAATGGGTTACTGTGATCACTGGTCCTGTATATGCTGGGATTATCACACACAATACACTATGTATGACACATATAATGGGTTACTGTGATCGCTGGTCCTGTATATGCTGGAATTATGGCACACAATACACTATGTATGACACATATAATGGGTTACTGTAATCACTGGTCTTGTATATGCTGGGATTATGACACACAATACACTATGTATGACACATATAATGGGTTACTGTGATCACTGGTCCTGTATATGCTGGGATTATGACACACAATACACTATGTGTGACACATATAATGGGTTACTGTGATCACTGGTCCTGTATATGCTGGAATTATGACACACAATACACTATGTATGACACATATAATGGGTTACTGTAATCACTGGTCTTGTATATGCTGGAATTATAACACACAATACAACAATACATTTTGTATGGCGCATAATAAAGCTGGCTAAGTACTAGTTCTGCCATCTTCATGGACTGGCCACAACAATACATTTTGTATGGCGCATAATAAAGCTGGCTAAGTACTAGTTCTGCCATCTTCATGGACTGGCCACACTCGCTCTAAAATCAGGCATTTGGAAACCCCCATCTAGAAATCCTGTGTTTGCCACTGCACAAACTTTTTTTGATGCACAAAATTATTAAAAATATTGTACAAAATTACTTTCAGGCTGTGCGTATAAGGTGCATATAAAACATAAATGCATTCTCTGTTTAGATTTGGGCCCCATTCCAAAGATATTTAATTATGGTATGCAAATATTCCAAATTACGGAATATTCCATTATCCAAAATACCCCTGGTCCCAAGCATTTTGGATATGGGAGTCTCATCCTGTAGATAGAAATGTGAGACAGATATGGGATAGATATATTGATAGATAGATAGATAGATAGATAGATAGATAGATAGATAGATAGATAGATAGATAGATAGATAGATCGATAGACATATTGGTAGAAATGAGATGGATAGAAATTAAATACATAGCTAGAAATTAGATAGAAAAATATGAGATAGATATAAGATAGATATATTGATAGATAGAAATTAGATAGGTAGATATATTGATAGAAATTAGATAAGATAGATATTAGACGATATATTGATATATATATAAATGTGATAGATATGAGATCTATTGATAGATAGACAATTATAAGGTAGATGGATATATTTATTGAAATTAGATTAGATAGACTGATGGATATATATAAGACATAGATAGACTGATAGATATGAGATAGATATATTGATAGATTGAAATGAGATATATAGACATGAGATAGATAGATAGATAGATAGATAGATAGATAGATAGATTGAAATTATATTAGATAGATATGAGATAGATATATAGATATGAGATAGGCAGATATGAGATAGTCTATCCATTAATCTTATCTAATTTCAATCAATCTGATAGATAAATATTAGATAGATAGATATGAGGTAGATAGATAGATAGATAGATAGACAGACAGACAAATGTGAGGTAGATAGATATGTATGAGATAGATAAATTGATAGACATTAGATAAGATAGATAGACTGATAGATAGATATAAGATATATAGTCTGATAGATAGAAATTAGACAGATATGGGATAGATATATTGATAGAAATTAGATATGAGATAGATAGATAGAGATAGATATATTGATTGAAATTAGATAAGTTAGATGGATAGACTGATAGATAAATATTAAATAGATATGGGATAGGTATAGTTATAGATCAAAATTAGATAGATATATTGATAGACATTAGATAAAATAGATAGATATGAGATAGATAGATAGATAGATAGATATGATATAGGAGAGATAAATATTAGATAGATAGATAGATAGATAGATAGATAAATGAGAGGTAGATTGATATGTATGAGATAAATATATTGACAGAAATTAGATAAGATAGACTGATAGATAGAAATTAGATAGACAGATATGGGATAGATATATTGATAGAAATTGGATATATAGATATGAGATAGATAGAGTTAGAAGCTGGTGCAGTGAATGAGGGAGAATACAGAGTTGGAGGAGCCGGGGGATAATGATGACAGAAGCTACTTCCTGCCCTGACTGTATCTTGTTACAATGAGATAGATAGATAGATAGATAGATAGATAGAAGCTGGTGCAGTGAATGAGGGAGAATACAGAGTTGGAGGAGCCAGGGGATAATGATGACAGAAGCTACTTCCTGCCCTGACTGTATCTTGTTACAATGAGATAGATAGATAGATAGATAGATAGATAGATAGATAGATAGATAGATAGATAGATAGAAGCTGGTGCAGTGAATGAGGGAGAATACAGAGTTGGAGGAGCCGGGGGATAATGATGACAGAAGCTACTTCCTGCCCTGACTGTTTCTTGTTACAATGAGATAGATAGATAGATAGATAGATAGATAGATAGATAGATAGATAGATAGATAGAAGCTGGTGCAGTGAATGAGGGAGAATACAGAGTTGGAGGAGCCGGGGGATAATGATGACAGAAGCTACTTCCTGCCCTGACTGTATCTTGTTACAATGAGATAGATAGATAGATATATAGATATGAGATAGATAGATCTAGAAGCTGGTGCAGTGAATGAGGGAGAATACAGAGTTGGAGGAGCCGGGGGATAATGATGACAGAAGCTACTTCCTGCCCTGACTGTATCTTGTTACAATGAGATAGATAGATAGATAGATAGATAGATAGATAGATAGAAGCTGGTGCAGTGAATGAGGGAGAATACAGAGTTGGAGGAGCCGGGGGATAATGATGACAGAAGCTACTTCCTGCCCTGACTGTTTCTTGTTACAATGAGATAGATAGATAGATAGATAGATAGATAGATAGATAGATAGATAGAAGCTGGTGCAGTGAATGAGGGAGAATACAGAGTTGGAGGAGCCGGGGGATAATGATGACAGAAGCTACTTCCTGCCCTGACTGTTTCTTGTTACAATGAGATAGATAGATAGATAGATAGAGAGATAGATAGATAGAAGCTGGTGCAGTGAATGAGGGAAAATACAGAGTTGGAGGAGCCGGGGGATAATGATGACAGAAGCTACTTCCTGCCCTGACTGTATCTTGTTACAATGAGATAGATAGATAGATAGATAGATAGATAGATATGAGATAGATAGATAGATAGATAGATAGAGCTGGTGCAGTGAATGAGGGAGAATACAGAGTAGGAGGAGCCGGGGGATAATGATGACAGAAGCTACTTCCTGCCCTGACTGTATCGTGTTACAATGAGATAGATAGATAGATAGATAGATAGATAGATAGATAGAAAGATAGATAGATAGATAGATAGAAGCTGGTGCAGTGAATGAGGGAGAATACAGAGTTGGAGGAGCCGGGGGATAATGATGACAGAAGCTACTTCCTGCCCTGACTGTATCTTGTTACAATGAGATAGATAGATAGATAGATAGATAGATAGAGCTAGAAGCTGGTGCAGTGAATGAGGGAGAATACAGAGTTGGAGGAGCCGGGGGATAATGATGACAAAAGCTACTTCCTGCCCTGACTGTATCTTGTTACAATGAGATAGATAGATAGATAGATAGATAGATAGATAGATAGATAGATAGATAGAAGCTGGTGCAGTGAATGAGGGAGAATACAGAGTTGGAGGAGCCGGGGGATAATGATGACAGAAGATACTTCCTGCCCTGACTGTATCTTGTTACAATGAGATAGATAGATAGATAGATATGGGATAGATAGATAGATAGATAGAGCTGGTGCAGTGAATGAGGGAGAATACAGAGTTGGAGGAGCCGGGGGATAATGATGACAGAAGCTACTTCCTGCCCTGACTGTATCTTGTTACAATGAGATAGATAGATAGATAGATAGAAGCTGGTGCAGTGAATGAGGGAGAATACAGAGTTGGAGGAGACGGGGGATAATGATGACAGAAGCTACTTCCTGCCCTGACTGTATCTTGATACAATGAGATAGATAGATAGATAGATAGATAGATAGATATGAGATAGATAGAGCTAGAAGCTGGTGCAGTGAATGAGGGAGAATACAGAGTTGGAGGAGCGGGGGGATAATGATGACAGAAGCTACTTCCTGCCCTGACTGTATCTTGTTACAATGAGATAGATAGATAGATAGATAGATAGATAAATAGATAGATAGAAGCTGGTGCAGTGAATGAGGGAGAATACAGAGTTGGAGGAGCCGGGGGATAATGATGACAGAAGCTACTTCCTGCCCTGACTGTATCTTGTTACAATGAGATAGATAGATAGATAGATAGATAGATAGATATGAGATAGATAGAGCTAGAAGCTGGTGCAGTGAATGAGGGAGAATACAGAGTTGGAGGAGCCGGGGGATAATAATGACAGAAGCTACTTCCTGCCCTGACTGTATCTTGTTACAATGAGATAGATAGATAGATAGATAGATAGATAGATAGATAGATAGAAGCTGGTGCAGTGAATGAGGGAGAATACAGAGTTGGAGGAGCCGGGGGATAATGATGACAGAAGCTACTTCCTGCCCTGACTGTATCTTGTTACAATGAGATAGATAGATAGATAGATAGATAGATAGATAGATAGATAGATAGATAGATAGATAGATATGAGATAGATAGAGCTAGAAGCTGGTGCAGAGAATGAGGGAGAATACAGAGTTGGAGGAGCCGGGGGATAATGATGACAGAAGCTACTTCCTGCCCTGACTGTATCTTGTTACAATGAGATAGATAGATAGATAGATAGATAGAAGCTGGTGCAGTGAATGAGGGAGAATACAGAGTTGGAGGAGCCGGGGGATAATGATGACAGAAGCTACTTCCTGCCCTGACTGTATCTTGTTACAATGAGATAGATAGATAGATAGAAAGAAGCTGGTGCAGTGAATGAGGAGAATACAGAGTTGGAGGAGTCGGGGGATAATGATGACAGAAGCTACTTCCTGCCCTGACTGTATCTTGTTACAATTAGATAGATAGATAGATAGATAGATAGAAGTTGGTGCAGTGAATGAGGGAGAATACAGAGTTGAAGGAGCCGGGGGATAATGATGACAGAAGGTACATCCTGCCCTGACTGTATCTTGTTACAATTAGATAGATAGATAGATAGATAGATAGATAGAAGCTGGTGCAGTGAATGAGGAAGAATACAGAGTTGGAGGAGCCGGGGGATAATGATGACAGAAGCTACTTCCTGCCCTGACTGTATCTTGTTACAATGAGATAGATAGATAGATAGATAGATAGATAGATAGATAGAAGCTGGTGCAGTGAATGAGGGAGAATACAGAGTTGGAGGAGCCGGGGGATAATGATGACAGAAGCTACTTCCTGCCATGACTGTATCTTGTTACAATGAGATAGATAGATAGATAGGTAGATAGATAGATAGATAGAAGCTGGTGCAGTGAATGAGGGAGAATACAGAGTTGGAGGAGCCGGGGGATAATGATGACAGAAGCTACTTCCTGCCCTGACTGTATCTTGTTACAATGAGATAGATAGATAGAT